>NIVC01001763.1:187500-212500 GCA_002269645.1 Macrostomum lignano | reverse complement strand
TTTAGCTCAAAGGCAGATAGAGAACGTAGTGCATGACTGGGGAGAGAGGAGAGAAGAGGATAGAAGAGAATTGAGAAGAAAGGAGAGAGGAGATAATTGAGAGGAGAAGAGACGGCAGGAGGAGAGGAAAGAAGAGGGGAGCGGAGCGGAGAGAAGAGAAGAGAGGAGATAAGGGAAGAGTAGGGAGATGAGATAGGGAGAAGAGAGGAGATAAGGGAGAAGAGAGAAGAGAAGCGGAAAGAGCTGAAAAGCGAAAAACCTTGAACAGGCCGGATGGCTATCGTGAAGCTTCAAAGGACCCGAGGGCCAGATAGTGAGGCTTCGCGTGCCGGAGTTCACCAGACCTGCTCTAACCATTCTCAAAGCACAATTTCCGGCACTCATCATCGGCGCTTTGAGAGAGATCCTTAATAAAACTCAAATTATTTACTTATCTATTCCGCAGACCCGCAAAAGCAGCTGCTTCCACTCGGCCAGCAACAAGCTGTGCGGCAATCACAGACGCGAGCCTGGCGAAGAGTGCGACCCCGGCCTAGCCGAGGACCGCTGCTGCTCCGCCGACTGCCGGCTGAAGCCGCCGGCCAGGTGCAGTGACGCGAACTCGCCCTGCTGCAGAGGCTGCCAGTTCGCCGGGCCGGGTACCTTGTGCCAGCGGAAGTCGCTGCTGAATCCCTGTCAGCAGGACACCTTTTGCACCGGATTAAACGACACCTGCCTGAGGCCGGCTAATGAGAAGGATGGCGCGCCGTGCAATTTCGGAGTTGGCTACTGCCTACTCGGCCGGTGGGTCTTTGTTAAGCTCTTGTCCAATTGACTCTTCAGCTGGGGCTGCGGCAAAGATCAAAGGACAAGAATGGGGTAACGGCAAATATCAATGGACCAAAATGGGGGTAGCGGCAAGCATCAAGGACCAGAATAGGGGTAGCGGCAAACATCAAGGGACCAAAATGGGAGTAGCGGTAAACATCAAAGGACCAGAATGGGGTAGCGGCAAACATCAAAGGACCAGAATGGGGGCTAGTGGCAAACATCAAAGGACCAGAATGGGGGCTAGTGGCAAACATCAAAGGACCAGCGGGGGTAGCGGCAAACATCAAATGACCAGAATGGGGTAGCGGCAAACATCAAAGGACCAAAATGGGGGTAGCGGCAAAGATGAAGGACTAGAATGGGCGGTAGCGGCAAGCATCAAAGGACCAAAATGGGGTAGCGGCAATGATCAAACGACCAGAATGGAGGTTAGCGGCAAACATCAAAGGACTAGAATGGGGTAGCGGCAAACATCAAAGGACCAGAATAGGGTAGCGGCAAGCATCAAAGGACCACCATGGGGGTAGCGGCAGAGATGAAAGTACCGGAATGAAGACGGTTGTTGGGAAACATTGAAAGAACAAGTGGATTATCGGCAAGCACTATAGGAAGAGAATGGCATGTATTGGTGCTCACCAAAATGGGATATTTCCCAACAATCGTCATTCCCAATCACCGCCCCAGCTGCGAGTCCGTGTGCTCCCGCCTGGGCCCGGGCTTCAAGCCGTGCGCCTGCGACTCCGAGGAGCACGCCTGCCGCGTGTGCTGCCGAGACGAGGCCGGCGGCAACTGCACCGTCTACCGGCAGGGGGGAGACTCCGTACTGATGCCGGCCAACCAGCCCTGCCAGCAGGGCGCCGACCACCTGCAGGGCCGCTGCGATGGGAACGGCACCTGTCAGGAGCTTGCCAGTGGCAGCGGGCAGCTCATTGTGCGCCTGTGGGATCTCATAGTGCAGTCTGGGAGCAGCTCAGTTGGTAAGTTGCGCTGCTAATCTCGCCATTTTATCCAAATTGGGATTATCTCCCTGTTTTATCCCAACTAGGATTATCTCCCTGTTTTATCCCAACTAGGATTATCTCCCTGTTTTATCCCAACTAGGATTATCTCCTTGTTTTATCCCAACTAGGATTATCTCTCTGTTTTATCCCAATTAGGATTATCTCCCTGTTTTATCCCAACTAGGATTATCTCCCTGTTTTATCCCAACTAGGATTATCTCCCTGTTTTATCCCAACTAGGATTATCTCTCTGTTTTATCCCAATTAGGATTATCTCCCTGTTTTATCCCAACTAGGATTATCTCCCTGTTTTATCCCAACTAGGATTATCTCCCTGTTTTATCCCAACTAGGATTATCTCTCTGTTTTATCCCAATTAGGATTATCTCCCTGTTTTATCCCAATTAGGATTATCTCCCTGTTTTATCCCAACTAGGATTATCTCCCTGTTTTATCCCAGCTAGGATTATCTCCCTGTTTTATCCCAATTAGGATTATCTCCCTGTTTTATCCCAGCTAGGATTATCTCCCTGTTTTATCCCAATTAGGATTATCTCCCTGTTTTATCCCAATTAGGATTATCTCCCTGTTTTATCCCAACTAGGATTATCTCCCTGTTTTATCCCAACTAGGATTATCTCTCTGTTTTATCCCAATTAGGATTATCTCCCTGTTTTATCCCAATTAGGATTATCTCCCTGTTTTATCCCAACTAGGATTATCTCCCTGTTTTATCCCAACTAGGATTATCTCCCTGTTTTATCCCAAGTAGGATTGTCTCCCTGTTTTATCCCAAGTAGGATTGTCTCCCTGTTTTATCCCAACTAGGATTATCTCCCTGTTTTATCCCAACTAGGATTATCTCTCTGTTTTATCCCAATTAGGATTATCTCCCTGTTTTATCCCAACTAGGATTATCTCCCTGTTTTATCCCAATTAGGATTATCTCCCTGTTTTATCCCAAGTAGGATTGTCTCCCTGTTTTATCCCAACTAGGATTATCTCCCTGTTTTATCCCAACTAGGATTATCTCTCTGTTTTATCCCAATTAGGATTATCTCCCTGTTTTATCCCAACTAGGATTATCTCCCTGTTTTATCCCAACTAGGATTATCTCCCTGTTTTATCCCAATTAGGATTATCTCCCTGTTTTATCCCAACTAGGATTATCTCTCTGTTTTATCCCAATTAGGATTATCTCCCTGTTTTATCCCAACTAGGATTATCTCCCTGTTTTAACCCAACTAGGATTATCTCCCTGTTTTATCCCAACTAGGATTATCTCCCTGTTTTATCCCAACTAGGATTATCTCTCTGTTTTATCCCAATTAGGATTATCTCCCTGTTTTATCCCAACTAGGATTATCTCCCTGTTTTATCCCAATTAGGATTATCTCCCTGTTTTATCCCAACTAGGATTATCTCCCTGTTTTATCCCAACTAGGATTATCTCCCTGTTTTATCCCAATTAGGATTATCTCCCTGTTTTATTCCAGCTAGGATTATCTCCCCGTTTTATTCCAATTAGGATTGTCTGAACTACGATATCGCATCTAGATTATTTTATGCCTACCTGAGTTTCTACTCATTTTTAGATCCATCTCTTCACTAGGGTTAGACGTTGATTAATTATTAAATGATTTTTTAATTTGTTCCCTTGGTTACAATATTGAGAGTAAATTTTGTCTCACTAACAGCAATCTACAGCTCAGCGCCACCTGTTGCCCTGTTTCAGCCACTTTCCTATGGAAGAATATCGTGTTCACTGTGGTGATTCTCTCCCTGCTGCTCTGGGTGCCCGCCTGCGCCATCATTGCTTATCAGGTGAGTGAGCAGTGAGTGAGGAAAGTGATCATTGAGCAGAGTGAGTGATCAATGAGCTGAGTGAGTGATCATTGAGCAGAGTGAGTGATCAATGAGCTGAGTGAGTGATCAGTGAGCTGAGTTAGTGATCAGTGAGCTGAGTGAGTGATCAGTGAGCTGAGTGAGTGATCAGTGAGCTGAGTGAGTGATCAGTGAGCTGAGTGAGTGATCAATGAGCTGAGTGAGTGATCAGTGAGCTGAGTGAGTGATCAATGAGCTGAGTGAGTGGTCATTGAGCTGAGTGAGTGATCAATGAGCTGAGTGAGTGATCAATGAGCTGAGTGAGTGATCAATGAGCTGAGTGAGTGATCAATGAGCTGAGTGAGTGATCATTGAGCTGAGTGAGTGATCAATGAGGGTTAGGGTTAGGGTTAGGGTTAGGGTTATGGTTAGGAGAGAGAGAGAGAGTAACCAGTGAGTGGAGAGAGAGTGATCAGTGAGGGAAGAGAGTGACCAGTAAGGGGAGAGAGTGACCAGTGAGGGGAGATGGACCAGTAATAGGAGAGTGACTAGTAATAGGAGAGTGACTGGTAATAGGAGAGTGATCAGTGAGGGGAGAGAGTGACCAGTGAGGGAAGAGAGTGACCAGTAAGGGGAGAGTGTGACCAGTTAGGGGAGAGTGACTTAGTAGTAGGAGAGTGATCAGTAATAGGAGAGTGACCAGTGAGGGAGAGTGACCAGTGAGGGAGAGTGACCAGTGAGGGAAAAGAGTGACCAGTAAGGGGAGAGAGTGACCAGTGAGGGAAGAGAGTGACCAGTAAGGGGAGAGAGTGACCAGTGAGGGGAGAGAGTGACCAGTGAGGGAAGAGAGTGACCAGTTAGGAGAGAGAGAGAGTGACCTGTAATAGGAGAGTGACCAGTGAGGGAGAGTGACCAGTGAGGGAAGAGAGTGAACAGTAAGGGGGGAGAGTGACCAGTGGGGAAAGAGAGTGACCAGTGAGCTGAGTGAGTGATTCATAAGCTGAATGAGTGATCAATGATTAGAGAGAGTGACCAGTGAGCAGCTCAATTAATCAGCTCTCCCCCCTCAGGACCGCATTGACGCCCGCAAATCTGGCGACTCTGAGGCGGATGCAGCGGATATTCGCTACTCAGCTGCCAGGCCTGGTGGTTCGGCCCAGGGTCGCTACTTCACCTAGTAGTGTAGCGAGCGTTTTCACTGTTATTTTGCATATAAATCAATAGGAGTGTTTTAATAAACCGTTGCAACAAATTCATAAGCCATACTCGAATTTTTCTACTATAAGTAGGCTTATAAGCAACATGCAGTAAAATCTATCTAATTGAATTGATTCGTATTTACTTATTCAGTCTTTCAATAGGAAATGCCATCTCATTCAAGAGAATTCTGTGCGCTGCAGTAAATGCAGCACTGCGATTTCTAATTGGTGTGTACCAAAGATACTAGAATAATAACTAGATGGGCAGCTCAGCACATTTGCGTGTAAACTACTTTCAGTTCAGTAGTAGGCTAAACAGAAGCATTTTAATGTATTTTTAAAGCCAAGGCTCGTTTATTAGCTCTTACCCCCCCCCCCAGCCTAAACCCTTCCCAACCGCGCCTTTCCGCACCACCCCCCCCCCCCCTGCCCCGCCCCACCCCAATTTTTATTGCCTTTCTCGGAATTCCAGCCTAAATCTGCCATGTACATTTCAGTGGACTGGCTAATGTACATTATTGCTTGAACCAATTAGCAAGCTGTTTACGCCTGCAAGCTTGGGCTTCTAAGCTTATCAAAGTCTTTTCAGCTGCCTTTATTCTTATAAAATAGCTTATGTATTCTTCTTTGCTACTGAACTGAAAGTGGAAAGCTGTTTTACTTAGTATATGCCTGAGTTATTCTAGTATCTGTGGTGTGTACGATCGTAATCCAATCCATTAGCAGTAAGTTTGCAATCATGTCAATATTGTTATTCAGTAAAGCCTTCTCTCAAATATTCCGGTCTTAAAAACTTTGTCTTCTAAAGTACTGAATTGTGTTGTTTCCAGTTGCGTTTTTTTGTGAGACACTATCTCAGTGTTTGATATTAATAATAAGCTGCTAATATTTGCATGTCTTGATGCTGGCTTTGCATTGCTGTCTCATTCCGGCAGCTGGCTTTTTGTTAACTTGTTAATTGACATCCAATTGATGCGTTTGCTCATTTAAATAGGCTGGAGTAAGTGAAAGAGTGACAGATCAGACTGAGAGAGTGACAGATCAGAGTGAGAGAGTGACAGATCAGACTGAGAGAGTGACAGATCAGAGTGAGAGAGTGACAGGTAAGGCTGAGAGAGTGACAGGTCAGAGTGAGTGACAGATCAGGGTGAGTGACAGATCAGGGTGAGTGACAGATCAGGGTGAACGACAGATCAGAGTAAGTGACAGATCAGAGAGAGTGACAGATCAGAGTGAGTGACAAATCAGAGAGAGTGACAGATCAGAGAGAGAGAGTGACAGATCAGAGAGAGTGACAGATCAGAGTGAGTGACAGATCAGAGAGAGTGACAGATCAGAGAGAGTGACAGATCAGAGTGAGTGATAGATCATGGTGAACGACAGATCAGAGTGAGTGGCAGATCAGAGAGTGATAGATCAGAGTGAGTGACAGATCAGAGTGAGTGACAGATCAGAGAGAGTGACAGATCAGAGTGAGTGACAGATCAGAGAGAGTGACAGATCAGAGAGAGTGACAGATCAGAGAGAGAGTGACAGATCAGAGAGAGTGACAGATCAGAGTGAGTGACTGATCAGAGAGAGTGACAGATCAGAGAGAGTGAAAGATCAGAGTGAACGACAGATCAGAGTGAGTGGCAGATCATGGTGAGTGACAGATCATGGTGAGTGACAGATCAGAGTGAGTGACAGATCAGAGTGAGTGACAGATCAGAGTGAGTGAGAGCTCAAATTGACAGTAACAGAGTAGAGTAACAACGTGGCAGATTTTTCGGCGTGAAGACGGGAGAAAGGCTCGCACAAGAGCTGTAGTGAGCTTGTTGCAGAAGCTGATTAACACGGTTATTAAGCAGAAGAATGCCAGTATTTGGTTGTGCACGCGGGCCTCTGTCTACTTACTACAAATCGGTATATTTAGTTTCACACACGATGCCATTAAAGAGGGGGGCAACAGACAGGTTCAGCTGCTCAATGCTGACAAAAGTCAATTTTACAATACAATCTTGCATAAGAAGCAACCAGCTCGAGCCTATAACAGTTAGATGTGTGCAACTGCCAAGTGTACTAAAACATTGTTAAAAAAGTGCAAAACAAAACTGAGACAAATTGTTGTGCACTTACAAATTCTCTAAGCTAAACAGTCTGTTGTGCTTTCCAGAATTGTGCATTGCTATAAGGTAAAGTACACAGAGGAACTGCGCCGAATTTAGTCTAAAGTTTGTCGAAAAACTGATTTGCTTAAATAGTTACTTCGGTGCAGAACATTGATTGATTCGATTTTCTTCTCTACTATAAGTATTGAATAGCTTGACTGTACGGATTTTTTGAAAATAGAGGGCCGCTTAATAAGTAATCGGAGCAATAAGAGTTCTAAACTGCTTCATCAAGTTGTGGGGAGGGGGCTCCTTGGAGCAGGAAGTACGCATACTAATACTTTGACAGCGCGATAAGGTTACGAAGATAGAAGCAGACCTGCAAACAGAAACTGACTAAGTCCTAATAGACCAAAAAGAGGACGAATGGACAAAGTTGATGCCAGTATAACAACAAATAACAGCAATATGTGATGCTAAGCGAAATGACGGTTGCGTCTCCACTTGTGTTCCGACAGTGCAGCCAGTCACAGCTCAGTACACTTCCACGTGACTGCCACCGTAGGGATTGTCAGAGCCATCTCCCAGAAATTGCTGCTGCTGCTGCTGCTGAGGCGGCGGCGGCAGCTGCGACTGCTGCTGCGAGAGAATCGGCGGCGGCGGCAGCGGGCCTCCAGCCGGCAGGAAGCCTCCGCTGGCCAGCGACATCGGCGGCGGTGGTGGTGGTGGCGGCGGCGGCACCCAGGCCAGACCGACTGCAGCAGCTGCAGCCGCCGCAGCTGCTGCCGCAGCCGCCGATGCTGACGAAGCAGCGGCTGAGGACGTCGGTGCGCCGGCAGCGGCGGCGGCGGCTCCCGGCGTGAGCTCCAGCAGTGTGGTCGACCCGTTGCCATAGTGATACTCGGAGCCGGAGTCCAGGTCGCCTAATAATTTGATTGGTTGATTGGTTGGTTGATTGATTGATTTATTAATTGATTGGTTGGTTGGTTGATTCGATAAATTCCATAGAGGAATTCGGGTTACACTACTGCGAGAAGTAAAAAGTAACGGATTTTGATGGTTAATAAAAGCGACGGCTCACTCTGGTAGGACATGTCATGCGGGTCGTTGCTGATTTGATCGTCGCTGCCGATGTCGCTCTCGCCGACGCCTTTGCCGCCGGGACTTTTGCCACCGCCGATGCCGCGAAAATACGGGCTCCAGCGCTGCCTACCGGCGTCCTTCTTCAGGCGCTTCTCCTTGGCGCTGCGGGTGGCAGAGTGGATGAGATTTTCGATGTGGCAAAGCCGATTGAGGAGATGAGAGAAGGGGAGGATGGGAGGATGGGATGATGGGATGATGGGAGGATGGGAGGATAGGAGGATGGGATGATAAGAGGATAGAGATGGGGATGATGGGATGTGCTGTCTCGTCACTCACCGCCTGTTCTGGAACCAGACTTGGACCACTCGCATGTCCAGCCCGGTCTCCGAGCTGAGCTGCTCCCGGATGTGCCTGGCCGGCTTGGAGGACTCATTGTAGGCCCGCTTGAGGGCTTCCAGCTGCTTGGCCGCGATGGTCGTGCGGGGCCGCTTGCTGCCGGACTCCAGCTCGGCCTCTGGGGATGCGGGCGGCGGAAAAGGAGGTCCGTTTTTTGGGGATTCTCTGGGATTTCGAACTAGCTATAGCTGGATAATCCTGATTGGTTTTTTCAATTAAGGCAACCCAATTTTTTTGGCTTCTAAAATTTCTAAAATTTTTATTTTTATTCTTCAATTTGCAAAATCCGTTAGTTTTGATGGGAATCTTGAATTTCTATGGGAAACTGGGGAGTTTCTATGAGAAACTGGGGAGTTTCTATGGGAAGCTGGGAAGTTTCTATGGGAAACTGGGAAGTTTCTATGGGAAACCGAGAAGTTTCTATGGGAAACTGGGAAGTTTCTATGGAAAACTGGGAAGTTTCTATGGAAAACTGGGAAGTTTCTATGGAAAACTGGGAAGTTTCTATGGGAAACTGGGAAGTTTCTATGGAAAACTGGGAAGTTTCTATGGGAAACTGGGAAGTTTCTATGGGAAACTGGGAAGTTTCTATGGGAAACTGGGGAGTTTCTATGGGAAACTGGGGAATTTCTATGGGAAACTGAAAAGTTCCAATGGAATCTGAGGGGAGTTTCAATGGGGATCTGAGGGAATTTCAATGGAATCTGAGGTGAATTTCAATGGGGATCTGAGGGAATTTCATTAGGGATCTGACGGAGCTTCAATGGGATCTGAGGGAATTTCGATGGGGATCTGAGGCACGTCTCTCACCCCTGGACTTGGCCGCCTCGTAGTCCTGCTTGCACATGAGCTTCTTGTCCTCCAGCAGGTAGAACTCATCTCCAGTGTTCAGCTGCCGGGCGCAGGTCTGGCAGGCGAAGCAGGCCAGGTGGTAAACGCTGTCCCCGGCCTTGCGGATCACCTGAGCCGGCGGGATGCCCTCGTTGCAGCCCGAGCACTTGGTGCCAAAACGGCGGAAGAAGTCGGCCTTGCACAGCAGCAGGCTGTCCTTGGTGAAGCACTTGCTGGTCAGGGGCGCCTTGCAGTCGGCGCAGCGGAGGCAGCGCGAGTGCCAGCAGCGCTCCAGGACGCGCAGGATCACCCGGTCCAGGATTCGCTCGTTGCAGCCGCCGCAGAACGGAGCTGAGAGCAGGGCGGGGCCGGTGGCGGGTGTGTGAGAGTCTGATCTCATCTAGTTAGTGTCTGATCTCACCTAGCTTGTGTCTGATCTCACCTAGCTAGTGTCTGATCTCACCTAGCTAGTGTCTGATCTCACCTAGCTAGTGTCTGATCTCACCTAGCTAGTGTCTGATCTCACCTAGTTAGTGTCTGATCTCACCTAGCTAGTGTCTGATCTCACCTAGCTAGTGTCTGATCTCACCTAGCTTGTGTCTGATCTCACCTAGCTAGTGTCTGATCTCACCTAGTTAGTGTCTGATCTCACCTAGCTAGTGTCTGATCTCACCTAGCTAGTGTCTGATCTCATCTAGTTAGTGTCTGATCTCATCTAGCTAGTGTCTGATCTCACCTAGCTAGTGTCTGATCTCACCTAGCTAGTGTCTGATCTCATCTAGTTAGTGTCTGATCTCACCTAGCTAGTGTCTGATCTCACCTAGCTAGTGTCTGATCTCACCTAGCTAGTGTCTGATCTCACCTAGCTAGTGTCTGATCTCACCTAGCTAGTGTCTGATCTCACCTAGCTTGTGTCTGATCTCACCTAGCTAGTGTCTGATCTCACCTAGCTAGTGTCTGATCTCACATAGCTAGTGTCTGATCTCACCTAGCTTGTGTCTGATCTCACCTAGCTAGTGTCTGATCTCACCTAGCTAGTGTCTGATCTCACCTAGCTAGTGTCTGATCTCACCTAGCTAGTGTCTGATCTCACCTAGTTAGTGTCTGATCTCACCTAGTTAGTGTCTGATCTCACCTAGCTAGTGTCTGATCTCACCTAGCTAGTGTCTGATCTCACCTAGCTAGTGTCTGATCTCACCTAGCTAGTGTCTGATCTCACCTAGTTAGTGTCTGATCTCACCTAGCTTGTGTCTGATCTCACCTATTTTGTGTCTGATCTCACCTAGCTAGTGTCTGATCTCACCTAGCTTGTGTCTGATCTCACCTAGCTTGTGTCTGATCTCACCTAGCTAGTGTCTGATCTCACCTAGCTAGTGTCTGATCTCACCTAGCTAGTGTCTGATCTCACCTAGCTAGTGTCTGATCTCACCTAGCTAGTGTCTGATCTCACCTAGCTAGTGTCTGATCTCACCTAGCTAGTGTCTGATCTCACCTAGCTAGTGTCTGATCTCATCTAGCTAGTGTCTGATCTCACCTAGCTAGTGTCTGATCTCACCTAGCTAGTGTCTGATCTCATCTAGTTAGTGTCTGATCTCACCTAGCTAGTGTCTGATCTCACCTAGCTAGTGTCTGATTTCACCTAGTTAGTGTCTGATCTCACCTAGCTAGTGTCTGATCTCACCTAGCTTGTGTCTGATCTCACCTAGCTAGTGTCTGATCTCACCTAGCTAGTGTCTGATCTCACCTATTTTGTGTCCAATCTCGCCCAGTAAAGTGTCTAATCTCATCCAGTTAAGTGTCTGATCTCATCCAGTTAAGTGTCTAATCTCATCCAGTTAAGTGTCTAATCTCATCCAGTTAAGTGTCTAATCTCATCCAGCTTAGTGTTTGATCTCACCCTGTTAGTGTCCAATCCCAATTTAACTGAGACACTTGAATCGAAACGGGATGCAACCCTTCACGAGCTCACCTGACCCCCTGCCGGCTCCCTGCCCGGATGCGGGAGAAAATCCGCCTGGTCCTCTCCATCCCCTATCGAATCCCAGGTATAGGGAGGAAATATGGATGAAAAAGAGTCCAGCGCGACCCCGGGTGTTCTGGGAGGGGATTTGGGGATAAATTCTCTGTATAAGCTTGACCGCAGCGGGAGCTCAATAAAAATAAAAAAACTCCCATTCCCAGTCTGATCCACCTCTCCCCGGACCGGAGCTAACTCAATTATCCAGTCCAGCCTCCCATAATTCTGTCTCTCTCAGATGGCGGGGTTGGATAAAAAGGGCCTGGCAGCAGCTACCCAACCACTTTGCTCACTTTGAGTCCGCTGCTCAACTCAAACTCATCTGCCCGGTGGAGAACAATAGCATAGGCACGGGGTAGGTCATCGGTAGCTTTGATCCGCTGCGGCCTCTACAGCCTCTCAAAGCTTCCCCATCAG
Source organism: Macrostomum lignano (assembly GCA_002269645.1). Classification (NCBI taxonomy): domain Eukaryota; kingdom Metazoa; phylum Platyhelminthes; family Macrostomidae; genus Macrostomum; species Macrostomum lignano. The sequence continues at coordinate 200,832 of NIVC01001763.1, read as the reverse complement.
TTACCGGAAGGAAGCCCGTGGCGGTCGGTCCCCTCTCATGCTTAACCCGATCTGCGTTAACACTTTGACAGGCCAATAACAGTCAGCTATGGGGTTTGCTGCGCTGACTCTGCAATTGTCTTTTTGGCTCGGTGACGAATGCTTGCAGACAGGCCGCCAGCATCGGGCTTACAGCCGCCGCCTCTAGTGAACAGCGGCGGTTACATTATAGAGATTGGTGTACACTTTTGCCGATTGGAGCTCTACTTAGCGACATTGAAAGGAAGATTTTAGTAGTTAGTGTAAACAGATGTTCGGAATGACAATCGGAAATTGGTTGGGTAAAATGCAGATTGGATGAATAGAATGTCAGATATGCATAGGTAGAATCGTAGATTAGAAGGGTAGAATCGCAGATTGGAAGGATAGAGTTGTGGATTTGAGAATATAATCGCAGATTGAAGAGGTAGAATCGCAGATTCGAGGGGTAGAATCGCAGGTTGGAGGGGTAGAATCGCAGATTGGAGGGTAGAATCGCAGATTGGAGGGTAGAGTCGTAAATTAGAAGGTAGAATCGCAGATTGGAAGGTAGAATCGCAGATTGAAGAGGTAGAATCGCAGATTGGAGGGTAGAATCGCAGATTGAAGAGGTAGAATCGCAGATTGAAGAGGTAGAATCGCAGATTGAAGAGGTAGAATCGCGGATTGGAAGGTAGAATCGCAGATTGGAAGGTAGAATCGCAGATTGAAGAGGTAGAATCGCAGATTGGAGGGTAGAATCGCAGATTGAAGAGGTAGAATCGCAGATTGAAGAGGTAGAATCGCAGATTGGAGGGTAGAATCGCAGATTGAAGAGGTAGAATCGCGGATTGGAAGGTAGAATCGCAGATTGAAGAGGTAGAATCGCAGATTGAAGTGGTAGAATCGCAGATTGAAGAGGTAGATTTGCGGATTGGAAGGTAGAATCGCAGATTGAAGAGGTAGAATCGCAGATTGAAGAGGTAGAATCGCAGATTGAAGAGGTAGAATCGCAGATTGAAGAGGTAGAATCGCAGATTGGAGGGTAGAATCGCAGATTGAAGAGGTAGAATCGCGGATTGGAAGGTAGAATCGCAGATTGAAGAGGTAGAATCGCAGATTGGAGGGTAGAATCGCAGATTGGAAGGTAGAATCGCAAATTGGAAGGTAGAATCGCAGATTGGAAGGTAGAATCGCAGATTGAAGAGGTAGAATCGCAGATTGGAGGGTAGAATTGCATATTTGAGGGTAGAATCGCAGATTGGAGGGTAGAATCGCAGATTGGAGGGTAGAATCGCAGATTGGAGGGTAGAATCGCAGATTGGAGGGTAGAATTGCATATTTGAGGGTAGAATCGCAGATTGGAGGGTAGAATCGCAGATTGGAGGGTAGAATCGCAGATTGGAGGGTAGAATCGCAGATTGGAGGGTAGAATCACAGATTGGAAGGTAAAATCGCAGATTGGAGGGTAGAATCGCAGATTGGAGGGTAGAATTGCATATTTGAGGGTAGAATCGCAGATTGGAGGGTAGAATCGCAGATTGGAGGGTAGAATCACAGATTGGAAGGTAAAATCGCAGATTGGAGGGTAGAATCGCAGATTGGAGGGTAGAATTGCATATTTGAGGGTAGAATCGCAGATTGGAGGGTAGAATCGCAGATTGGAGGGTAGAATCGCAGATTGAAGAGGTAGAATCGCGGATTGGAAGGTAGAATCGCAGATTGAAGAGGTAGAATCGCAGATTGAAGTGGTAGAATCGCAGATTGAAGAGGTAGATTTGCGGATTGGAAGGTAGAATCGCAGATTGAAGAGGTAGAATCGCAGATTGAAGAGGTAGAATCGCAGATTGAAGAGGTAGAATCGCAGATTGAAGAGGTAGAATCGTAGATTGGAAGGTAGAATCGCAAATTGGAAGGTAGAATTGCAGATTGAAGAGGTAGAATCGCAGATTGGAAGGTAGAATTGCAGATTGAAGAGGTAGAATCGCAGATTGGAAGGTAGAATCGCAGATTGAAGAGGTAGAATCGCAGATTGGAAGGTAGAATCGCAAATTGGAAGGTAGAATTGCAGATTGAAGAGGTAGAATCGCAGATTGGAAGGTAGAATCGCAGATTGGAAGGTAGAATTGCAGATTGGAAGGTAGAATTGCAGATTGGAAGGTAGAATCGCAGATTGAAGAGGTAGAATCGCAGATTGGAAGGTAGAATTGCAGATTGGAAGGTAGAATTGCATACTGGAGGGGTAGAATCGCAGAAAAAGAAACCTGTTTATGAGGGAGCAGAAGCTGAGCTCCGAGTAGCAGAAATTTGAATGCAGTCAAGCAGAAACAAATCAGAAACTAATTTGCTATCCCGCAGAAACAGTAGACATTTTCTCCTGCAGTTCCCGGAAACTGAGAATCTTCATCAAATCCAGTCAGTATTCCCAGGCGAATCGCCGAGCCAGCCCGCTAACCGGCAGGATTCCCCGTTTCTGAGCCAAGATTGCAGTTGCACGCCATGCAGCTCGGGGGATTAAAAGACTCGTCGCCGCAGATTAAAGATGGGAGAAAAGCGCTCATCGCACCCCCTCCTTCGCCTGCCAGCCACCTTGGGGAAGATTTCTAATCGGGAAGACGCTGCGTTTCAAGCGAAACCTGCCCTCCACTGGCCATCTGGCATCTCTGTAAGCCTCGCCTTACTAAGAAGCTGACAAGGAAGCCACTTAACCGATATTCAACCGCAAAGCAGTTGAATATTTTTATTAAAAAGTAAACTGGGTTTTCACAACCGGTTTAGAGATGCGAAAGAGCGAGCGATGTCTGCCAACCCAGGCCATCTCGATCTCTTCTATGCTCAAAGCAAACAGTGCGCTAAAAACCTCCAACCCGCCCAGTGATTTTCACCTCTCCCTGACCAAGCAAATATGGCCCGGGCATGCAGGCTTCATCACAGGATCCGTGAGCTCTGGTGTTAGCATGGTGGCCGTATGGTAATATTATTATTTTTTCCTTAGTCAAATATGGCTCTGTGAACGCGTGCCCAACCCGCGCGGGGGCACCTTCAGTCATTGATCAAATATTGATGCCTATTTGGGCTCCTGTTACAGTGAAACATTTGGGTCTGGGGGGCCCAGCAGAATGCAGTACCCGTATATGGAATCGCTCCCTCACTCTCGCTCTCATCGCGGGTCAGGTTGTTGGCCTAAATTTTCAATAGAGGAACACGGGCACTTGCTGCTTCTACTGCCCCTGCTGCCCCTGCTCTCACTTTCATCTCTGCTTCTATTCTAGTGCTTTGGAGTTAAATTGAAGCTGTTGCATGTGTCAAGAGGAAGTCTATAGCTAGGCGGGTTTTTCTACACCCCAAATATCCCCTTACTCTCAGATCCCCTGAGTCAGCTGAAGACTCTGGGGGGTTTGCTTTTAACTGTTGCAACTTTTTATGAGTTTTCCAGCGCTTTGCTAGATGGAGATCAGCTGCAGGGACCCTCCCGGCACTTAATGGAGCTGCTTGACAGAATCACTTAAGCTGCTGGTCACGCGCCCACAAATTGAAAGCAATATATATTTTTTCCAAAGCCGAGAGATAATCTCGCGAACGAAAAGTTTTAATTAGTGCAGATGCGGGGGGATTTAGTCACAGCTAAACTGTGACGGATAATATTCAGAATATTTATAGCACACTGATATGGGAATAAAATACACTGTTGATTGATGATTGCAATGCATTTCCTAGCATATCTTCAGATCCCTTACCCATGTGTGATCCCTATCTACCTGTGTGATCCCTCTATACTTGTGTGATCCCTCTATACCTGTGTGATCCCTCTATACCTGTGTGATCCCTATCTACCTGTGTGATCCCTCTATACCTGTGTGATCCCTCTCTACCTGTGTGATCCCTCTATACCTGTGTGATCCCTATCTACCTGTGTGATCCCTCTATACCTGTGTGATCCCTATCTACCTGTGTGATCCCTCTATACCTGTGTGATCCCTCTCTACCTGTGTGATCCCTCTATACCTGTGTGATCCCTATCTACCTGTGTGATCCCTCTATACCTGTGTGATCCCTCTCTACCTGTGTGATCCTCTATACCTGTGTGATCCCTATCTACCTGTGTGATCCCTCTATACCTGTGTGATCCCTCTCTACCTGTGTGATCCCTCTATACCTGTGTGATCCCTCTCTACCTGTGTGATCCCTCTATACCTGTGTGATCCCTATCTACCTGTGTGATCCCTCTATACCTGTGTGATCCCTCTCTACCTGTGTGATCCCTCTATACCTGTGTGATCCCTATCTACCTGTGTGATCCCTCTATACCTGTGTGATCCCTCTCTACCTGTGTGATCCCTCTATACCTGTGTGATTCCTAACTACCTGTGTGATCCCTCTCTATACCTGTGTGATCCCTCTCTATACCTGTGTGATCCCTCTCTATACCTGTGTGATCCCCCTCTATACCTGTGTGATCCCTCTCTATACCTGTGTGATCCCTCTCTATACCTGTGTGATTCCTAACTACCTGTGTGATCCCTCTCTATACCTGTGTGATCCCTCTCTATACCTGTGTGATCCCTCTCTATACCTGTGTGATCCCTCTCTATACCTGTGTGATCCCCCTCTATACCTGTGTGATCCCTCTCTATACCTGTGTGATCCCTCTCTATACCTGTGTGATTCCTAACTACCTGTGTGATCCCTCTATACCTGTGTGATCCCTCTCTACCTGTGTGATCCCTCTATACCTGTGTGATCCCTATCTACCTGTGTGATCCCTCTATACCTGTGTGATCCCTATCTACCTGTGTGATCCCTCTATACCTGTGTGATCCCTATCTACCTGTGTGATCCCTCTATACCTGTGTGATCCCTCTCTACCTGTGTGATCCCTCTATACCTGTGTGATTCCTATCTACCTGTGTGATCCCTCTATACCTGTGTGATCCCTCTATACCTGTGTGATCCCTCTCTACCTGTGTGATCCCTCTCTACCTGTGTGATCCCTCTATACCTGTGTGATCCCTATCTACCTGTGTGATCCCTCTATACCTGTGTGATCCCTCTCTACCTGTGTGATCCCTCTATACCTGTGTGATTTCTAACTACCTGTGTGATCCCTCTCTATACCTGTGTGATCCCTCTCTATACCTGTGTGATCCCTCTCTATACCTGTGTGATCCCCCTCTATACCTGTGTGATCCCTCTCTATACCTGTGTGATCCCTCTCTATACCTGTGTGATTCCTAACTACCTGTGTGATCCCTCTCTATACCTGTGTGATCCCTCTCTATACCTGTGTGATCCCTCTTTATACCTGTGTGATCCCTCTCTATACCTGTGTGATCCCTCTCTATACCTGTGTGATTCCTATCTACCTGTGTGATCCCTCTATACCTGTGTGATCCCTCTCTATACCTGTGTGATCCCTCTCAATACCTGTGTGATCCCTCTCTATACCTGTGTGATCCCTCTCAATACCTGTGTGATCCCTCTCTATACCTGTGTGGTCCTTCTGTACCCGTGTGATCGCTCAATCCTGTGTGACCCCCCTAATCTCTTTCTGTGCTATCCCCCAGCACGCATAATCCTCTCACCTTCAGTGATCCTGGCCAGCGGGCCACCCCTGGAGGCAGTCGACCCGGCGGCTTCCAGCTGCTGCAGCTGCGGCTCCACCGGACTCGGTTCGCTCATGCTGAAGTCCTCCGCGCTGCAGATGTCTGCCTGCTCAAAGTCTGACAATCGCTGCTCTAGCTCGATCGGGAAAATGATCCCCCACTCAGATTTTAACGGCCCAGCTCTGGCGGGAGACGCGGGAAAAAAATTGGGAGGGGAGGCAGGCAGGATTGAGACCGGGGATCTGGTGAGGGAGCTGGGATTGGCTCCGCGCCTCCTTGCTGCCAGGCTGGCCAATCAGTGCGAAAAATCTCCTAGCCAGCTGCTGAAATCAGTCACTTCTGAAACAGGGAAATTTTTCAATTTGCAAAATGGGATGAAATCCTCAGAAGCAACCCGAGGCAAAAGGCATTGAGGAGAGTTGGAAAACAGAGCCGGAGCGAAATGGGAGCGACAGGAGGGGGGAAAGTGCGTTCAGAAGACGTAGAAAAGGCAGAGGAGAGGAACGAGGGTATATAAGAGAAAGATTAAAGATCCAATATTAGAGGAGATGAGAGAAGACAGAAGAGAGAAGAGAGAAGAGAGATAATAGAAGAGAGAAGAGAGAAGAGAGAAGAGAGAAGAGAGAAGAGAGAAGAGAGAAAATAGAAGAGAGAAGAGAGAAGAGAGAAGAAAGGAGAGAGGAGAGAGTAGAGAGGAGAGAGAAGAGAGAAGAGAGGAGAGAGAAGAGAGAAAATAGAAGAGAGAGGAGAGAAGACAGAAGACAGAAGAGAGTAGAGAAGAGAAAAGAGAGAAGAGAGAAGAGAGATGAGAGAAGAGAGATGAGAGAAGAGAGAAGAGAGAAGATGGAAGAGAGAAGAGAGAAGAGAGAAGAGAGGAGAGAGGCGAGAGAAGAGAGAAGAGAGAAGAGAGAAGAGAGAAGAGAGGAGAGAGAAGATAGAAGAGAGGAGAGAGAGGAGAGAAGAGAGAAGAGAGAAGAGAGAAGAGAGGAGAGAGAAGATAGAAGAGAGGAGAGAGAGGAGAGAAGAGAGAAGAGAGAAGAGAGAAGAGAGAAGAGAGGAGAGAGAAGATAGAAGAGAGGAGAGAGAAGAGAGAAGAGAGGAGAGAGGAGAGAGAGGAGAGAAGAGAGAAGAGAGAAGAGAGGAGAGAGAAGAGAGAAGAGAGGAGAGAGGAGAGAGTAGAGAGAAGAGAGAAAAGAGAAGAGAAGAGAGATAAGAGAATGCAAGAACGGCAGTCACAGTTTCATGATACAAAACATTATCAAATTACGCTCGCATCAGCAGACCCGAGCAAAAGTCGGGGAAAAACAGGCGGGCAAGTCAAGTGGGACCCCATGAGCAAATTATTCGGGCAGTTGGTGCAACATGAGCCCTCAGCCAGGGCTGGTAATGTTTGCAGAAAAGATGTACATAGCTATAGGTTATTGGGTGCTTGTTAACAGTTCGGCTGTCTGAGTGGCTCCTATGTTTACATTGTCCGGAATCTGTCCATCACTCCCTGCCCTTTGCTTGTCGTTTCTTTCAGCCAATTTTAATTAAATTAAATTTTTTATTCACCAAATTTCAATAACATGCTGGACTCAGTGCATGAGTCTGTCTTGAATGCACTGCTATGATTGACTTTCTAGAATTTTTTGTTGATACCTGGCAGTCTTCTACCAGGAGCAATCAAAATATATTGATGTCCTAATCGGCAGATACGGACAGTGAGATAGACAGAGATAGACAGACAGTGAGATAGACAGAGATAGACAGACAGTGAGATAGACAGACAGTGAGATAGACAGAGATAGACAGACAGTGAGATAGACAGAGATAGACAGACAGTGAGATAGACAGACAGTGAGATAGACAGACAGGGAGACAGACAGTGAGATAGACAGACAGTGAGATAGACAGACAGTGAGATAGACAGACAGGGAGACAGACAGTGAGATAGACAGACAGGGAGACAGACAGTGAGATAGACAGACAGTGAGATAGACAGACAGTGAGATAGACAGACAGTGAGATAGACAGACAGTGAGATAGACAGACAGTGAGATAGACAGACAGTGAGATAGACAGACAGTGAGATAGACAGACAGTGAGATAGACAGACAGTGAGATAGACAGACAGTGAGATAGACAGACAGTGAGACAGACAGTGAGATAGACAGACAGTGAGATAGACAGACAGTGAGACAGACAGTGAGATAGACAGACAGTGAGATAGACAGACAGTGAGACAGACAGTGAGACAGACAGTGAGACAGACAGTGAGATAGACAGACAGTGAGATAGACAGACAGTGAGATAGACAGACAGTGAGACAGACAGTGAGACAGACAGTGAGACAGACAGTGAGATAGACAGACAGTGAGATAGACAGACAGTGAGACAGACAGTGAGACAGACAGTGAGATAGACAGACAGTGAGATAGACAGACAGTGAGACAGACAGTGAGACAGACAGTGAGACAGACAGTGAGATAGACAGACAGTGAGATAGACAGACAGTGAGACAGACAGTGAGATAGACAGACAGTGAGATAGACAGACAGTGAGACAGACAGTGAGACAGACAGTGAGACAGACAGTGAGATAGGCAGACAGTGAGATAGACAGACAGTGAGATAGACAGACAGTGAGATAGACAGACAGTGAGATAGACAGACAGTGAGACAGACAGTGAGATAGACAGACAGTGAGATAGACAGACAGTGAGACAGACAGTGAGATAGACAGACAGTGAGATAGACAGAGATTAACATAATTCCACCGGCAAGATGCAGTCGCGACAGACAGGCAGCTCAAGATCACTAAAAAGATATTAGTAATAGCAAATGATGCGGCCGGCTCAGTGACTGAAGCCTTGCGACCCAATCTCCGCTTAATTAACACGTATATCTCTCGCTCTCATCTCCGCGTATCCAAGGCCGGCCTCGGGGATTTTTATCAGGCAAGGGAGTTTTTTATCCGCATTTTAACTTTTAACTTATCCCATGCGTGCAATAAAACACGCCTTCACCGCCTCCCCCCTCCCAGCCGCAGAAATGAAGACCCACTCGGCTCTTTACATGGCGGTCGCAAGCCAGAGATCTGGGCATGGGAAACGGAGCTCCGGCTAATAGGCATCCAGAGCGGGGGTCCAGGGGGTCAAAGGGGGTCAAGGGTTGTCAAGGAAGGGGTCCAGGGGGGCAAGGGGGTCAAGGGTGGCAAGGGTGGTAAAGGGAGGTCAAGTAAGGGGTCGATGGAGCGGTTAAGAGGGGTCAAGGGGGTTCAATAGGGTCAAGGGGGTCAAGGGGGTCAAGGGGGTCAGGTGACTCCCTGAAAGGGAATAGTCTTAGATCAACTCTCTTCAACCTTGCAACCATTGTACATAGCAGTGCGGAAATATGAATAGGTGAAATGTTTTGATGCAAAAAGATGCGAAAATAAAAGAGTCGAACCTGCTGCTCCAGACTCTCTGTTCGTCTGGGACTCTCTGGCCAGAGGTAGGAGAAGAAGCCGCAAAAAAGCAGAAGAGGAAGCCTGGAGGAGCAGCAGCTTAGTGGGGAGCACCTGTAATTATCTCCCGTTCTGAAAGATAATTAGAGCAGAATTGGCCTGCCGGCAGCTTCCCCGCCTCATGGCAACCAGGTTGAAGGTAATGGGGGCCGCGGCCCGGATTCAAATTATCCCGGGGGTTGCAGATGTGGGATAAACTGAGACTATCGAACGGGAGCGGATCAAGCCAGCAGCAACCAACAAGAAGCTGATGTTTCTTTTTGTTCATTTTTCGATTCCTAACAGCAGCGTTTGGTGCTTTCTAGACTTGGATAGCCATTGATAGATGAGCTCTCTCCATCTCCCCTCAGTGTCTGTTCACTCTCCCGCTCTCTTCTCTCAGTGTCTGTTCACTCTCCCGCTCTCTCCATCTCCCCTCAGTGTCTGTTCACTCTCCCGCTCTCTTCTCTCAGTGTCTGTTCACTCTCCCGCTCTCTCCATCTCCCCTCAGTGTCTGTTCACTCTCCCGCTCTCTTCTCTCAGTGTCTGTTCACTCTCCCGCTCTCTCCATCTCCCCTCAGTGTCTGTTCACTCTCCCGCTCTCTCCGCTCAGTGTCTGTTCACTCTCCCGCTCTCTCCATCTCCCCTCAGTGTCTGTTCACTCTCCCGCTCTCTCCTCTCAGTGTCTGTTCACTCTCCCGCTCTCTTCTCTCAGTGTCTGTTCACTCTCCCGCTCTCTCCATCTCCCCTCAGTGTCTGTTCACTCTCCCGCTCTCTCCTCTCAGTGTCTGTTCACTCTCCCGCTCTCTCCGCTCAGTGTCTGTTCACTCTCCCGCTCTCTCCGCTCAGTGTCTGTTCACTCTCCCGCTCTCTCCATCTCCCCTCAGTGTCTGTTCACTCTCCCGCTCTCTTCTCTCAGTGTCTGTTCACTCTCCCGCTCTCTCCATCTCCCCTCAGTGTCTGTTCACTCTTTCGCTCTCTTCTCTCAGTGTCTGTTCACTCTCCCGCTCTCTCCATCTCCCCTCAGTGTCTGTTCACTCTCCCGCTCTCTCCTCTCAGTGTCTGTTCACTCTCCCGCTCTCTCCGCTCAGTGTCTGTTCACTCTCCCGCTCTCTCCGCTCAGTGTCTGTTCACTCTCCCGCTCTCTCCATCTCCCCTCAGTGTCTGTTCACTCTCCCGCTCTCTTCTCTCAGTGTCTGTTCACTCTCCCGCTCTCTCCATCTCCCCTCAGTGTCTGTTCACTCTCCCGCTCTCTTCTCTCAGTGTCTGTTCACTCTCCCGCTCTCTCCATCTCCCCTCAGTGTCTGTTCACTCTCCCGCTCTCTCCATCTCCCCTCAGTGTCTGTTCACTCTCCCGCTCTCTCCATCTCCCCTCAGTGTCTGTTCACTCTCCCGCTCTCTCCGCTCAGTGTCTGTTCACTCTCCCGCTCTCTCCATCTCCCCTCAGTGTCTGTTCACTCTCCCGCTCTCTCCTCTCAGTGTCTGTTCACTCTCCCGCTCTCTTCTCTCAGTGTCTGTTCACTCTCCCGCTCTCTCCATCTCCCTCAGTGTCTGTTCACTCTCCCGCTCTCTCCTCTCAGTGTCTGTTCACTCTCCCGCTCTCTCCGCTCAGTGTCTGTTCACTCTCCCGCTCTCTCCGCTCAGTGTCTGTTCACTCTCCCGCTCTCTCCATCTCCCCTCAGTGTCTGTTCACTCTCCCGCTCTCTCCGCTCAGTGTCTGTTCACTCTCCCGCTCTCTCCATCTCCCCTCAGTGTCTGTTCACTCTCCCGCTCTCTCCATCTCCCCTCAGTGTCTGTTCACTCTCCCGCTCTCTCCGCTCAGTGTCTGTTCACTCTCCCGCTCTCTCCATCTCCCCTCAGTGTCTGTTCACTCTCCCGCTCTCTCCTCTCAGTGTCTGTTCACTCTCTCGCTCTCTCCGCTCAGTGTCTGTTCACTCTCCCGCTCTCTTCTCTCAGTGTCTGTTCACTCTCCCGCTCTCTCCGCTCAGTGTCTGTTCACTCTCCCGCTCTCTCCATCTCCACTCAGTGTCTGTTCACTCTCTGTACTTTTTCAGGTCTTACCTGTACCTGCCTAATTTTGAGGTTCCCAGTTAAGTTATCTACTAAACATATCGGGAGGCTATATACCGGTTAACTAGGCAGCAATAAAATTTAAATTGGCAGCTCTCCAACGCCAAGCTGAATTGGCTGCCGTGAGCTCTCAGCGAGTAGACGCCACTCCGCTATCATTTCAAATTTCTTTTTATTCAATTCTCCAGAGGGACACGGAGGGGGGGTTGGGTGGATGGGGGCCGCAGCAGCGGCGGCGGCGCTCTCAGACCGGCAGGTTTTGAATTAATAAAACTCACGCGTGCAGGAGGAGCCGGCCTTGAGGAAAGCACCTCCGATCCGGCGCCCAACCCCACAACCCCGATGAACCCCCCCCCCCCCCCAGCAGCCGTTCTACTGATTTCCCAAAGGGCCACTTTTTAAGCATATGGCAGCCCGGCAATCGGGTGAGTGTGAGCACTGCTCAAAACTGGGGATTTTAGATGTGTGTGTGGGGGGGGGGAAGCTGGGGACCGTACTGGCTTCATCAAGCCGGGGATTTGACAGCTCTTTGAGTGACCGATTGGCGGGCGGGTTGGGATGCTGGCTGACGTTGCGCCTCATCATTTGAACTCTGCAGGCTGATAAAACAAACATACTTTAAAACTGCCTTAATGTTTATACTGTGCAAATTGTTTTAAATCTTTGAGTTTAGTTTATAGCCATTCACAGTTCACTGTCGCTCACAACATTCTTAGTCATTCACAGTCATCCACAGTTCACATTCATTCTGAGATCACAGCCATTCACAACTCACAATCATCCAAAGACCACAGTCATCCACAGCTCACAGTCATTCACAGATCACAGTCATTCACAGATCACAGTCATTCACAGATCACTGTCATTCACAGATCACAGTCATTCACAGAACACAGTCATTCACAGAACACAGTCATTCACAGATCACTGTCATTCACAGATCACAGTCATTCACAGATCACAGTCATTCACAGATCACAGTAATTCACAGAACACAGTCATTCACAGAACACAGTCATTCACAGATCACAGTCATTCACAGATCACTGTCATTCACAGATCACTGTCATTCACAGATCACAGTCATTCACAGATCACTGTCATTCACAGATCACAGTAATTCACAGAACACAGTCATTCACAGATCACAGTCATTCACAGATCACAGTCATTCACAGAACACAGTCATTCACAGATCACAGTCATTCACAGGTCACTGTCATTCACAGATCACAGTAATTCACAGAACACAGTCATTCACAGATCACAGTAATTCACAGAACACAGTCATTCACAGACCACAGTCATTCACAGATCATAGTAATTCACATACCACAATCATTAACAGATCACAGTCATTCACAGATCACAGTCATTCACAGAACACAGTCATTCACAGAACACAGTCATTCACAGATCACTGTCATTCACAGATCACAGTCATTCACAGATCACAGTCATTCACAGATCACAGTAATTCACAGAACACAGTCATTCACAGAACACAGTCATTCACAGATCACAGTCATTCACAGATCACTGTCATTCACAGATCACAGTCATTCACAGATCACTGTCATTCACAGATCACAGTAATTCACAGAACACAGTCATTCACAGATCACAGTAATTCACAGAACACAGTCATTCACAGATCACAGTAATTCACAGAACACAGTCATTCACAGACCACAGTCATTCACAGATCATAGTAATTCACATACCACAATCATTAACAGATCACAGTCATTCACAGATCACAGTCATTCACAGAACACAGTCATTCACAGATCACAGTCATTCACAGGTCACTGTCATTCACAGATCACAGTCATTCACAGAACACAGTCATTCACAGATCACAGTAATTCACATACCACAATCATTCACAGTCAATATCCTATTCATCCACTGCTCTCACAATTCTGTCACCTTTGTCTTTCACAAATACGGGCTGAGTCTGTATAGAAATAACAGAAGCAGCAGAGAAGCGATGGCAGTTGCTTCAGCAGAGAGGCTGGGATATCCTGAAGTGGGCACTCCTGCTGGTGTTGAGATGAACCCGGTCCCACATTTCACTTGCCTGCTACTTTTTTGCAAAAAGGGATCTTTTTTTTAAACCGTTAAAATCCATAGCTACGTCGTTGTGGGAGCGCGTCCGGCAGGCCTGTTGAAGAACACAGCAGCGGCGCGCGCA
>NIVC01001763.1:107500-182500 GCA_002269645.1 Macrostomum lignano | reverse complement strand
TTACAAAGCCCCAGCGCGAGTTTTAACAGCCGTGCAGTTTCTTTGTGCGGCCGGGAGCCGGAAGCAACCCGCTCGATCCGATGATGAGAAGGTGGGGGGGGGGGCTTTTTGATGCAGCTTCTTGAGTTGGGCAACCGGGTTTGTTTTTGCGCGCAATTTCTATGCAACTCGATGGTGAGAGTTCTATGCTTCGAGTGTCGCATTTCGAACTCAAAAACACAATTCGGAATTTGGACTCGTGTCAATCAGGAGGAAGGTGTCGGTTGTCGCATGGCCCAGGTTGCTTATCGCTGCTTGAGCATGGCAATTGCTGAGACGAACTGTGTGGGATTTGAGATTTGTGGGGGTGGAGGAACTGAGCGTGATTGAGTTTTACTGGCAGCTGGGAGCATGCAGGGTTCAGTCAGATTGACTGTGGAGAGATTGAGATACCCCAGCTACCATCGGGGGAGATTTCGTACCACAGGGTTAGATTTAGCTACCACAGGGTGAGATTTAGCTAACACAGGGTGAGATTTAGCTACCACAGGGTGAGATTTAGCTACCACAGGGTGAGATTTAGCTACGTAAGGGTGAGATTTAGCTATCACAAGGTGAGATTTAGCTACCACAAGGTGAGATTTAGCTACCACAAGGTGATATTTAGCTACCACAAGGTGAGATTTAGCTACCACAAGGTGAGATTTAGCTACCACAAGGTGAGATTTAGCTACCACAAGGTGAGATTTAGCTACCACAAGGTGATATTTAGCTACCACAAGGTGAGATTTAGCTACCACAAGGTGAGATTTAGCTACCACAAGGTGAGATTTAGCTACCACAAGGTGAGATTTAGCTACCACAAGGTGAGATTTAGCTACCACAAGGTGAGATTTAGCTACCACAAGGTGAGATTTAGCTAACACAAGGTGAGATTTAGCTAAGTAAGGGTGAGATTTAGCTACCACAAGGCGAGATTTAGCTACGTAAGGGTTAGATTTAGCTACCACAAGGCGAGATTTAGCTACCACAAGGTGAGATTTAGCTACCACAAGGTGAGATTTAGCTACCACAAGGTGAGATTTAGCTACCACAAGGTGAGATTTAGCTACCACAAGGTGAGATTTAGCTACCACAAGGTGAGATTTAGCTACCACAAGGTGAGATTTAGCTAAGTAAGGGTGAGATTTAGCTAACACAAGGTGAGATTTAGCTAAGTAAGGGTGAGATTTAGCTACCACAAGGCGAGATTTAGCTACGTAAGGGTTAGATTTAGCTACCACAAGGCGAGATTTAGCTACGTAAGGGTTAGATTTAGCTACCACAAGGCGAGATTTAGCCACCACAAGGTGAGATTTAGCTACGTAAGGGTTAGATTTAGCTACCACAAGGCGAGATTTAGCTACCACAGGGTGATATTTAGCTATGAAAGGGAGAGACCTAACTAGAGACCTAACTACTAAAGGGTGAGATTTAGCTACGAATAGGTGAGATTTAGACTCAAATGGGTGAGATTTAGATTTGAATGGATGAGATTTAGATTTGAATGGGTGAGATTTAGATTTGAATGGGTGAGATTTAGATTTGAATGGATGAGATTTAGATTTGAATGGGTGAGATTTAGATTTGAATGGGTGAGATTTAGATTTGAATGGATGAGATTTAGATTTGAATGGGTGAGATTTAGATTTGAATGGGTGAGATTTAGATTTGAATGGATGAGATTTAGATTTGAATGGGTGAGATTTAGATTTGAATGGATGAGATTTAGATTTGAATGGGTGAGATTTAGATTTGAATGGATGAGATTTAGATTTGAATGGGTGAGATTTAGATTTGAATGGGTGAGATTTAGATTTGAATGGATGAGATTTAGATTTGAATGGGTGAGATTTAGATTTGAATGGGTGAGATTTATTAACTATTATTTTTAATCTCTCCCAGATGAGTAAAGGAGCAGAGTCTTCCCCAGAAGGATATTGAGTATGCTATATGAAGGCTGGCAAATTGGAAGATTTGCACCAAAATCGATCCTCTCTGGATGCTCAAGTTATGTCTAAGACTCAGAACTGAATTGAAGCAACAGACGAAGTGAGGCCATAAACCTCTCCATATACGTAATGGGGAGCTGTGGAGTTCACTCGTGATGGGATGGGCCTCCCGCAGGCTTGCAGAGGGGATGAGGATCAGGGCGAGGGCACTTAAGCTGTCAGAAAGGGGATTTCACCTCATGGCGGTCCATGATCGGCTTCGGAATTCTCTTGGTTTTATTCCCCAAACAATTTGGCTCGGTGGCAACTTTTTATGGCATCCGGGAGTTTTTTTCTCTGTTTGAAGTTATGACGACTGTGCAAATCAACTGGGATATCAATTCGATTCATAAGCATAAATTGTCCGCCCACCTATTGACAGTTGGAGAGGCGAAAAAATGTGCGCCACTTTGTCGCTTTGCCATGCAATTAGCGCAGCCAGTTCCATTTGTCTGTGCTAATAAATGCTTTAATTTATTGCCAAGGGGCTTTTTTTACAAGTTTATGGGCGTAACATAATTTGTGTCTGTGTGTGATGTCTGTAATGTGTCTTTATGGTTTCTTGGTGGTGTCTGTATGGTGTCTACTGTGTCTGTAACGTGTCTGTAACGTGTCTGTAACGTGTCTGTAATGTGTCAGTAATGTGTCTGCAACGTGTCTGTATGGTTTCTGTTATATGTCTGTAATGTGTCTGCAACGTGTCTGTAATGTGTCTGTAATGTGTCTGTAACGCGTCTGTAACGCGTCTGTAACGTGTCTGTATGGTTTCTGTTATATGTCAGTAATGTGTCTGTAACGTGTCTGTAACGTGTCTGTAATGTGTCTGTAATGTGTCTGTAATGTGTCTGTAACGTGTCTGTAATGTGTCTGTAACGTGTCTGTAATGTGTCTGTAACGCGTCTGTAACGTGTCTGTATGGTTTCTGTTATATGTCAGTAATGTGTCTGTAACGTGTCTGTAACGTGTCTGTAATGTGTCTGTAATGTGTCTGTAATGTGTCTGTAATGTGCCTGTAATGTGTCTGTAACGTGTCTGTAATGTGTCTGTAACGTGTCTGCAACGTGTCTGTAATGTGTCTGTAATGTGTCAGTAATGTGTCTGTAACGCGTCTTTACGGTGTCCGCACGTTGCCCGTAAGCCCTGTTTCACTGCATCATTGCTGCTGAGGCAGATTTAATCCAATTGAATCCTCAATAATGCACAAGTTGGGCCCGAGCCCGCATTCGAGTCAGTTGTCAAGCCCGGTCTGGAAAATCCAACTCGAAAGGTTAAGCCGATTCGCCCTATGGGAGACCCATGGATGACCGGCTTTCTTGGAGACCTGTCGGGAAATTGAATTTCGCACCGAGGATTTTCCACCATCTTCCCATTCGCGAGGGGGGAGCAGCCGCGAGGCGGTCAGATCTGTCACTAATTTGACAGGGGACATGGCCGAGGAGAAAATGGGATAATTCACCTCTTGTCTCCCTGAGTCCCTGGGGGTGCTGCTCCCGCTGCTCTTGGGTCAAATTTCAGGAGGGCCAAACTGCACTGAGGGAATATTGAGGTTGAAGGATTTGAGTTCCGTGAAACCGCTTCAATGGGAGCAAACTGAAAATTAGAGAAGACACAAAATAGTGGGGAAATATCGGGTTTAAGATTTCTGGGACTGAAGCTCTGTTATTGCTAGCGTCCCCGACACTCTACTAGTAGTAGCGAGTAATGCGCATCGCAGGGATTCCGACTCTCTTGTTTTTATCTTTTCTTTATACTAAGAATTATACTAAACTGAGAACATTACACGATTATTAGACTAAACTCAATTAGATTACAGTAGACTAGACTAAAATAGATTAGATTTAATTAAATTAGATTATATTAGATTAGATCAGATCAGATTAGATTAGATTAGATTAGATTGGATTAAATAAGATTAGACTAGATTAGATCAGATCAGATTAGATTGGATTAGATTGGATTAGATTAGATTATATAAATATTAGATCCCATCTGTCTAACCAGGTTGTCTGACAGGCTGTCTAACCCCCCTCCCCAGTTTCATCCCAAATTGATTTTTCAGTCGCGGGTTCACTGTGATGCAAGGACCAACAAGCAGGTAAAGCCTCCCATTGTTAACCTGATCCCTCTGTGCCAACTTTAGCCTCAAACTCAAGATTCCTCTCTCTCTTCCTTCAGCATCCCGCGCTGCATCCTGAGCAGCATTCCCCATCAACTCTCAATAGGGGATTTGTTTAGCTGCAAGCTGCAATCCCCTTAGAAAAATCTTACTTCTGTCTGCCGTCTAGGCCCCAGAATCAGTTTTTGCTCAGGTGAGCTTGAAGGTGTCGGATTGCACTGGGGCACCCAAAAACACGGAGGACCAGAGGGGTTCTGGGGTGGCTGCCCCCCCCCCCCGGTGCAGCGCTGTATTTGCTTTGATTTAATTCTACCAAGGGCTGGTTTGATGGCCCCTGTTTGAACTAATTAATTTAAATGACGCCAACTGAAGTTGTGGCTGCTGCCTGAGCAATTTGTCCAGCTGTCGGGGGGGGGGGGGTGGTGAATCCAACAGCCCTTGTAAATCAGCGACAACTTTAAAAACTTGTTTCTGTTTTGCATTGAAGAACATGAAATATTTGTGACTGAAGCTTTTGTTTAACTAGCGACAGCTTGGACCTGACAGCTTTGCATTCCTGCTGGCCTAGCTGTGTCTGTCTGCCTGCCTGTCTTAGTGTCTGTCTGTCTGCCTGCCTGTCTGTCTGTCTGCCTGCCTGCCTGTCTGTCTGCCTGCCTGCCTGTCTGTCTGTCTGCCTGCCTGTCTGTCTGCCTGCCTGCCTGTCTGTCTGTCTGCCTGCCTGTCTGTCTGTCTGTCTGTCTGTCTGCCTGCCTGTCTGTCTGTCTGTCTGTCTGTCTGCCTGCCTGTCTGTCTGTCTGTCTGTCTGTCTGTCTGTCTGTCTGTCTGTCTGCCTGTCTGTCTGTCTGTCTGTCTGTCTGTCTGTCTGTCTGTCTGTCTGTCTGTCTCATCATTCGACTATCAGTCTATCTGTTTCTGCCTGCTTTCCTGCCAGGCCGTCTCTTCCATCCCCACCTCTTTCACGCTCCCCAATCCTCATTCAGACTCAGCCATCGGCAGTCCCGCCGCGCCATCGCAGGAAGCTGTTTGCGCAGCCCGCACCTGCTCGGCAACCCGACACTGCAGCGCCATCCAACGCAGGCAGCAAAACTCTGTTGAATGAGAAATTTGAGCACCGTCTGGTTTGAGTTGGTGGTGAGGGGAGGGGGGCGATGCTGTGGTTGCGCCAGATTTGCCAAACTCTGGTGTTGTTGCTGAGTTGACAAACGGCTGACGGAAGCAATCGGGCGAGCGGTCTCTAAACTGCCGCTATGCCAGCAGAGCTTTTGTTAAAAGCAAACGAAGGAAATGTTGAGTTAAGCAGCTGAAGCCGACTGTGTTAGAGGCGAATTTTTTGTTGGCAAAAATCTGATGGTTGGTGGTAGGAAGAGAATTGAAAGGAGGGAGAGAGTGGTGGGAATAGGGAAAGTAGGGGAAGCTGAGAGGGGCAAGCGGAGAGGGGGAAGCGGGGAGGGGAAACAGAGAGGAGGAAGCTGAGAGGGGGAAGCGGAGAGGGGGAAGCGGAGAGGGGGAAGCGGGGAGGGGAAGCGGAGAGGGGGAAGCGGGGAGGGGGAGCGGAGAGGAGGAAGCGGGGAGGGGAAGCGGGGAGGGGGAAGCGGAGAAGGGGAAGCGGGGAGGGGAAGCGGAGAAGGGGAAGCGGAGAGGGGGAAGCGGAGAGGGGAAAGCGGGGAGGGGGAGCGGAGAGGGGAAAGCGGGGAGGGGGAGCGGAGAGGGGGAAGCGGGGAGGGGGAAGCGGAGAGGTGGAAGCGGAGAGGGGAAAGCGGGGAGGGGGAGCGGAGAGGGGAAGCGGGGAGGGGGAGCGGAGAGGGGAAGCGGGGAGGGGGAAGCGGAGAGGTGGAAGCGGAGAGGGGGAAGCGGAGAGGGGAAGCGGAGAGGGGAAGCAGGGAGGGGAAGCGGAGAGGGGGAAGCGGGGAGGGGAAGCTGAGAGGGAGAAGCGGAGAGGGGAAGCAGAGAGGGGAAGCAGAGAGGGGGAAGCAGAGAGGGGAAGCAGAGAGGGGGAAGCAGACAGAGGGGAGCGGAGGGGGTGATGAGGACTCAGATGCTGACAGACAAAAAAACTTCGAGAGAAATCAATCTAACGGAAGAAGAAATACTTCCAAAATCAATCTGCGCCGCAAAGGAACCACGAGAAGAACTATACTGGTACAGGTGAAAAAGTCAGTATAGGCAGGCCCAAGACATTCCGAGCCAGCTTTTGCAGTCTCCGGTAGGAAATTTTCCACTGATACAGGGAGCAAGGCAGCGGCAGAGATGAAGCGAAGGAGATGAAGAGACGGGAAGATTCGGCCGGACCGATATGACAAAATGTATCGGCGTAGCGGATAGACGGAGCAAAGCGGAGAGGCTGGGGCTATTGGGTTTCAGTGAACCCCCGGTGCGTTTTTTTGCGTCTGATCCCCTCTAAAAAAAGCGGCCCAACTCACGGCGCATGTTGGCTCGGGGCCGAAGACCCATAATGTAATCTTTTGTCGGTGGGAGAGGGGGGTAGCGATCTCAGGAATCGAGCGGTGGACCCTCCGGGGAGGGACTCCGCTTATGAAATCTAAAATAAAGCGAACCCAAAATCCCATTGTGACATTTTCATTCGAGATGTAAAGAATTCAACCCTGCCCCCCCCCCCCTGAGAAGTGGCGGATCATTAAAGCAGATTTGTTGTGTTTTTTCCCGCGCTCTCTTTCAGCACTGGGGCTTCACCCGTTGCCGCAGGCAGACACAGTCGGCGGCGATAATTGATTTGCTGGAGCAGCCGGAGCTGCAGGAAAAATAACACACAAGAGAAGCAAACTGAAGCACTCGAATATGAATGGCAGGTTTTGAGTTCTCTGGCTTTGAGCAACAATGGAGAGATGAAGTTGGGAGTTTGGCCGAACGCTTTGGTGGAGGCGGAGGCGGCAGCCACTCAAGTCCGGCTCCCGCCAGCTCAAATGTCAGAGGAGGGTGGGGAGGCGTCTCGATCTCCGGTCATGCATTCATAATTAGCCGTTAATGACATCTCATTCATACAGTTGATGAAGCGATTGGGGAGGCTGCAAGGATTTCTTCGCGTGTCTCTTCGTATCTTATCAATTTGGTGGATTTTTTTTGCAGTAATTCTCCCCAACATCTTTTATCCCCGACGCCGCTAAAATTCCGCTCCGTTAATCCCATCGATAATTCCTTGCCCGCCTCCGCCGGCCCCCCCGCTGTCCGCCAGGACTCGCTAATTCAATGAAGCGCCTCCCCCACCTGAGTTTGGCGCCCCACACGGAATCGAAGCTCAGGCAACTTTTTTGCTATTCTTCTTTCTGCCTGCTTTTCTAAAGCAATTGTTTGGGAAATCTCTGCTTCAGAGATCTGTCTTCTTTTTGTCTGCATCCTGCGCCTTTCCTGCGGTTCTTCACTGCCTGTGTCTGCCTATCTGTGTCTTTAGATTGTTTTAATATATTTTTACTGTATCTCACATTTATTCTCTCCATCATCTCACCCTTAACCTCACCATTCTCTCACCCTTACTTTCACCATTCTCTCACCCTAACTCTCACAATTATCTCACCCTTACTCTCAAAATTATCTCACCCTTACTCTCAAAATTATCTCACCCTAACCCTCACAATTATCTCACCCTAACTCTCACAATTATCTCACCCTAACTCTCACAATTATCTCACCCTTACTCTCACAATTTACCCACCCTTAGTTTCACAATTATCTCACATTTATTGTCTTGATTATCTCACTCTTATTCTCTCGATTATCTCACCCGTATTATCAAGATTATCTCACCCTTATTATCAAGATTAGGGGGGCCGTAGCCCAGCGGTCTAGCGCAGGCTCTGGTGTGCCAGCGACCCAGGCTCGATTCCAAGTGCAGTCACATTAATTTGGGGCTGAATTGGAATCTCGGCTTGGCTCTGCTCGTGCAATTAACGGCCTTGAGAGCCAACCGCCCCAAGGCGCAGTGAAGTGTACATGCCTAACGATAAAATAAAGTTAGGGCCGATGTACACTCCTGTGTGAGTGTGTGCCTGCGTACGTACGAGCGTATCCGCGCGCTTGTATGCCTGCTCAGGGGAGTCGGCGGAATGGGCAGCAATGCCTCTCGCTGGTTGTGTGCCTATGTCGCTTAAAGTGCGCCAGGGTGCACACAACCCCCCTGCCTCTAATAAAAAAAATTATCAAGATTATCTCACTTCATCTACCTTATCTACCTTATCTACCTTTATCTACCTTTATCAACCTTATCTCGATTATCTACCTTTTTCTCACTATTATCCCACCTTTATTCTCACGATAATTTCACCCTTTTTATCGCGATTATCTCACCCTTATTCTCTCTATTATCTCACCCTTTTTCTCACTATTATCCCACCCTTATTCTCACGATTATTTCATCCTTAATCTCACGACTCTCTCGCCTCTTCACTCAAATGGTGCAGTGTAATCTTTTTGCTTCAGCATTAAATCAAACTGCAATATCTGCCATCTTTCTCCCTCCCTCAAAGCAATGGAGCTTTCCTTCCTGTAGTGCTGCTTCGCAAACTGTGGCGTCCCCTGCCCCCAGCCAATCAGCTCTCTATCAGCCAATCCCTTTCGCTCTCTCCTCTCCATTTCTTTCTCCTGCAGCGGAGCCGCCCCTCTCCCACCAACCTCCGGTCCCGAGCGCGAAGAGCAAAAACTTTTAAAATCCAAGCGCTTACGCCGGCCATTGAAAAGCCTTGCAAACAAACCTGATAGCCTTCGCTTTGAAACTCGAGACAGCCGCTCTCTCGATCCTCAGGCTTAGACCAGGTAATCTTATCCTCTCGGTGCTTGACAATAGCAACTAGGGTTGTCTGTCTGGCCGGTGCACAGGTGGAATAATGATACAGGAGTTCGCTGGACCTGCGGTGCCCTACCACCATCAGCAGCAGCCGCCACCGCCTCCACCGCCGCCACCGCCGAGTCAGCCACCGCAGCAGCAGCAGCAGCAGCAGCAGCAACATCAACTGTCTCTGGGCTCTGGCGGATCCTTCGGCTTCACCCAGGAGCAGGTCGCCTGCGTTTGCGAAGTTCTTCAACAGAGCGGCAGCGTCGACCGTCTGGCCAGATTTCTCTGGTCGCTGCCGCAGTGCGACCAGCTGCACAAGAATGAGAGCGTCATCAAAGCCAAGGCCATGGTGGCCTTCCACAGGGGCAACTTCAAGGAGCTCTACAGGCTGGTGGAGAGCTACAGCTTCGCGCCTCAGAACCACGCCAGGCTGCAGGAGCTGTGGCTCAAGGCGCACTACATCGAGGCTGAGAAGCTGCGCGGCCGGCCCCTCGGAGCTGTAGGCAAGTACCGAGTCCGCAAGAAGTTCCCGCTGCCCCGGACCATCTGGGACGGCGAGGAGACCTCCTACTGCTTCAAGGAGAAGTCCAGAAATGTGCTGCGCGAGTGGTACACGCACAACCCCTACCCGTCACCGAGGGAGAAGCGAGAGCTGGCCGAGGCAACCGGCCTCACCACCACCCAGGTGTCCAACTGGTTCAAGAACCGGAGACAGCGGGACCGGGCGAGTGACGTGAAGGACGGGTGAGTTGGGGATCCTTGTGGGCTCTCATGTCTCTGTCTGTCCACCCGTCTGTTCATTCCCGCTCCCAACCGTCTGTTCATTCCCATTCCCACTCTCTCCCGTCTGTTCATTCCCGCTCCCTCCCGTCTGTTCATTCCCGCTCTCTCCCGTCTGTTCATTCCCGCTCCAAACCCTCTGTTCATTCCCGCTCTCTCCCGTCTGTTCATTCCCGCTCCAAACCCTCTGTTCATTCCCGCTCTCTCCCCTCATCTCCGTTTCTTCATTCCCATTCTCTCAGTCCCTATAACATTTGCACTTTGAGATGTGAACAATAGTTGAATATTCAATAAAGAAAATTGAAGGTTTTAAATAGCAAATTGGCTACGGTGCCAAAAGAAAAAGCGAGTGAGAGAGAGAGAGTAGGAAATTGCTGAGATGAACCGGTAAAATTTATGTTGCAAATATTTCATACGCCCCCCCCCCCTGTATAACAAACGGCTTAAATCGGCATGGCAAGCAAGTATAACAAATGTCGCTTTTGCCGCGCCATTACTTTCATGTGTTTTCTGTTTCACTAACGCCTTCCCGTTTACTTTCTCAATCGGTTACAGTTGCTCCAGCGGCAGCTTAGTAGCGCCTAAGATTTTTTTGTAGCAAACTTATTTCTTTTGGTTATAATAATGTTAATGCGACTTCTCCATTTCTCCGCTCGTTCTTGTCGCTTCTGAAAGCAGAATTTCTGCCTCAATTTTTCGTTGCAACAATTAAATATTCATTTGTTTATTTGCTTGCCTTCATCTATTGCCCAATATTTTCTTCATATAACTTTGCTTGTACGAGTGGAAGAGGTGAGAATGCACTAGAAGATTAAGACAACCCAGAAATTGCATCAGTGGAGAATCCCAAGGAGAAAAATACAGGGGAGAGATAGACAGGGGAGAGATAGACAGGGGAGAGATAGACAGTGGAGAGATAGACAGGAGAGAGATAGACAGGGGAGAGATAGATAGGGGAGAGATAGACAGTGGAAAGATAGTCAGGGGAGAGATAGACAGTGGAGAGATAGACAGGGGAGAGATAGACAGTGGAGAGATAGACAGGGGAGAGATAGATAGGGGAGAGATAGACAGGGGAGAGATAGACAGGGGAGAAATAGACAGTGGAGAGATAGACAGTGGAGAGATAGACAGGGGAGAGATAGACAGGGGAGAGATAGACAGGGGAGAGATAGACAGGGGAGAGATAGACAGGGGAGATATAGACAGGGGAGAGATAGACAGGGGAGAGATAGACAGTGAGAGATAGACA
The DNA here is from genome assembly GCA_002269645.1 of Macrostomum lignano. Lineage (NCBI taxonomy): Eukaryota > Metazoa > Platyhelminthes > Macrostomidae > Macrostomum > Macrostomum lignano. Next base: position 171,560 of record NIVC01001763.1, on the reverse strand, counting down.
GTGAGAGATAGACAGTGAGAGATAGACAGGCGAGAGATAGACAGGCGAGAGATAGACAGGGGGAGAGATAGACAGGGGAGAGATAGACAGGGAAAAGAGATAGACAGGGGGAGAGATAGACAGGGGAGAGATAGACAGGGGAGAGATAGACAGGGGAGAGATAGATAGGGGAGAGATAGACAGGGGAGAGATAGACAGGAGAGAGATAGACAGGGGAGACATAGACAGGGGAGAGATAGACAGGGAAGAGATAGACAGGCGAGAGATAGACAGTGAGAGATAGACAGTGAGAGATAGACAGTGAGAGATAGACAGGCGAGAGATAGACAGGCGAGAGATAGACAGGGGGAGAGATAGACAGGGGAGAGATAGACAGGGAAAAGAGATAGACAGGGGGAGAGATAGACAGGGGAGAGATAGACAGGGGAGAGATAGACAGGGGAGAGATAGACAGGGGAGAGATAGACAGGGGAGAGATAGACAGGGGAGAGATAGACAGGGGAGAGATAGACAGGGGAGAGATAGACAGGGGAGAGATAGACAGGGGAGAGATAGACAGGGGAGAGATAGACAGGGGAGAGATAGACAGGCGAGAGATAGACAGGGGAGAGATAGACAGGCGAGAGATAGACAGGGGAGAGATAGACAGGGGAGAGATAGACAGGGGAGAGATAGACAGGGGAGATATAGACAGGGGAGAGATAGACAGGGGAGAGATAGACAGTGAGAGATAGACAGTGAGAGATAGACAGTGAGAGATAGACAGGCGAGAGATAGACAGGCGAGAGATAGACAGGGGGAGAGATAGACAGGGGAGAGATAGACAGGGAAAAGAGATAGACAGGGGGAGAGATAGACAGGGGAGAGATAGACAGGGGAGAGATAGACAGGGGAGAGATAGATAGGGGAGAGATAGACAGGGGAGAGATAGACAGGGGAGAGATAGACAGGGGAGACATAGACAGGGGAGAGATAGACAGGGAAGAGATAGACAGGCGAGAGATAGACAGTGAGAGATAGACAGTGAGAGATAGACAGTGAGAGATAGACAGGCGAGAGATAGACAGGCGAGAGATAGACAGGGGGAGAGATAGACAGGGGAGAGATAGACAGGGAAAAGAGATAGACAGGGGGAGAGATAGACAGGGGAGAGATAGACAGGGGAGAGATAGACAGGGGAGAGATAGACAGGGGAGAGATAGACAGGGGAGAGATAGACAGGGGAGAGATAGACAGGGGAGAGATAGACAGGGGAGAGATAGACAGGGGAGAGATAGACAGGGGAGAGATAGACAGGGGAGAGATAGACAGGGGAGAGATAGACAGGGGAGAGATAGACAGGCGAGAGATAGACAGGGGAGAGATAGACAGGCGAGAGATAGACAGGGGAGAGATAGACAGGCGAGAGATAGACAGGGGAGAGATAGACAGGGGAGAGATAGACAGGGGAGAGATAGACAGGGAAGAGATAGCCAGAGGCCTGTCTCAAGCCAGGATGAAGACCCCAAACAAGCAGGCAGCGGCACGAAAAGCAGAATCAAGTAGTGGCATGGAGTGAATCGGAGAAAAGGAAGCGCGCTACAATATTAACGAAAAAATGTTAATCAACCAACAGCCCCCACCCGGCACAAGCGAGGCCGCAGTCCCGACTGTCACTCTATACAATAAATAAAGCTGCGTGTTGAAGGCACCAACCGTTTCTCTGCCTGGCGCAGAGTGGCACGAAGTGGTCAAAATGCTCTCTTATATTACGAGCCGTTGCTTGCGGTTACCGCAGCTCATTAATAAGGCTGAAATCGAGCAACCGACCCACGGCTGAACTCGGCAAGATGACACCGGGAGGGTAGCCTGAGTTGTAGGGGGGGGGGTCATCCGAAACCGCGTAGGAGCAATCAGAGTGTTTAAAGTGATTAAACTGTTTAATTAGCTATTTAAATTAGTGCCTTTTTATAACAAATCTGATATGCGAGTAGAAAACTTACTATGAAATTCTTTGTTTTGGGCACATTGGTTCGTTTTTCGACTACTTGGATGGCCGACCATAATTAGTAACGAGTTTAGTATTAGTAATGCATATTCTATCTCTCCTCCGGCCATTATCTATCATTCAGTCTATTCTATTCTATCTCTCCTCCGGCCATTATCTATCATTCAGTCTATTCTATTCTATCTCTCCTCCGGCCATTATATATCATTCAGTCTATTCTATTCTATCTCTCCTCCGGCCATTATCTATCATTCAGTCTATTCTATTCTATCTCTCCTCCGGCCATTATATATCATTCAGTCTATTCTCTTCTATCTCTTCTCCGGCCATTATATATCATTCAGTCTATTCTATTCTATCTCTCCTCCGGCCATTATATATCATTCAGTCTATTCTATTCTATCTCTCCTCCGGCCATTATATATCATTCAGTCTATTCTATTCTATCTCTCCTCCGGCCATTATATATCATTCAGTCTATTCTATTCTATCTCTCCTCCGGCCATTATATATCATTCAGTCTATTCTCTTCTATTTCTCCTCCGGCCATTATCTATCATTCATTCTATTCTATTCTATCTCTTCTCCGGCCATTATCTATCATTCATTCTATTCTCTTCTATCTCTTCTCCGGCCATTATCTATCATTCATTCTATTATATTCTATCTCTTCTCCGGCCATTATCTATCATTCATTCTATTCTCTTCTATTTCTCCTCCGGCCATTATCTATCATTCATTCTATTCTATTATATCTCTTCTCCGGCCATTATCTATCATTCATTCTATTCTCTTCTATTTCTCCTCCGGCCATTATCTATCATTCATTCTATTCTATTCTATCTCTTCTCCGGCCATTATCTATCATTCATTCTATTCTCTTCTATCTCTTCTCCGGCCATTATATCTCAATGATTCTATTTCATTCTATCTCTATTCCTACGATTATTATCTCACTATTTCTATTTTAAATTCTATCTTTCTTTCTGCCATTGTATCTCATTCATTCTATTCTATTCTATCTTTATTTCTGCCAATATATCTCACTGATTGTATTCCATTTCACCTCTATTCCTGCCACTATATTTCACTCTATTATTCAATTTTCTTCAATCCAATTTCTCCTGTTCAGAAGCCACAGTTACTGACCCTGTTTCGCATAGCATAGGTTATTCTGAATATTTAGATTTTGTTTAGGGCTGAATGAGGCAGGCTGGAAAGAGAAATACCTATAAATCAGATCATAAATCAGGTCAGAAAGCTTGACAGGCGCACACACAACAGCACACAATAGCAAACAGCACGCAGTCAGAGGACGGTCCCAGCGGTAACCAATGTCCGGGTCAATCTCAGGACAAAACCTTTACAGGGGAGGAGGAGAAGGAAAGTGAGAGAGCGAGAGAGGCGACCCAGATCCCGGACCCGGTTGGCTGGCTTCTCCTAGGGGATCCTCAGTCTGATTGCTGCGCCGTAGGCTGTGTGGCGCGGGGCTCAGCGATGCCACGGAAGTGAAACCTGAGCTCACAGCAATGCGCAGACCCGACATCAGTTACTCCCTATCGCAATTTTTTTCTAGAGAGAGAAAACAGGGACCGAAAGACAGGGGGGGGGGACTGCGGCGCTTCTGCTTTGCTGGTCCCGCTATTTCCTGACACATTGTCCTCCAACCAAACCCCCAACCCGCCTGAACACCACCATTTCCGGACTACTGGTGTCGGAGCAACTTCTCAGCTGATTTATAACTTCTTTAATGGATTTCGGGAGCTTAAATTGGGATATTAAACGCGAATGTTAACTGACTGGCTGTGTGAACTAGCTGTGAGGATCTGAGGGAGCTGAGGGATCTGAGGGATCTGAGGGATCTGAGGATCTGAGGTAATCTGAGAGATCTGAGGTAATCTGAGAGATCTGAGGTAATCTGAGAGATCTGAGGGATCTGAGGGATCTGAGGGATCTGAGGGATCTGAGGGATCTGAGGGATCTGAGGGATCTGAGGGATCTGAGGGATCTGAGGGATCTGAGGGATCTGAGGGATCTGAGGGAGCTGAGGGATCTGATGGATCTGAGAGATCTGAGGTAATCTGAGAGATCTGAGGGATCTGAGGGATCTGAGGGATCTGAGGTAATCTGAGGGATCTGAGGAAGCTGAGGGAGCTGAGGGATCTGAGGGATCTGAGGGATCTGAGGGATCTGAGGGATCTGAGGGATCTGATGGATCTGAGAGATCTGAGGTAATCTGAGAGATCTGAGGGATCTGAGGGATCTGAGAGATCTGAGGTAATCTGAGAGATCTGAGGGATCTGAGGGATCTGAGGGATCTGAGGTAATCTGAGGGATCTGAGGAAGCTGAGGGATCTGAGGGATCTGAGGGATCTGAGTATCAGAAAAAATAGTCCCGAGTAATGAAAAGCACCCAGCGCAGTCTACAGGAAGTTGCTGATACACAAAAAGTCGAGCACTGGATGAAGTTGCGCTCTTTTATTGGAAAAGATCAGCAAGGAGACCTGTCAGCTCGGCTCTCTTGGCCTGTCCGCACCACACAGATTTGAGGGACGTGGAGGGAAATACGGGAAGCCAAAAGAAGAGAGAAAGGGAAAGAGAAAGCGGGCAAACAGCGCGAAGCCCCTACGGTGGCGCAAGTTGTGTATTTTTGTGGCCCCAGTGGCCTGCCGTCACCTGGGCCTCTTCTGTTTGTGTTCCATTCGCTCCGCCCCAGCCTCCGCGCCTCATCTCCGTCTCCATCTATCCCCGCACCCGGTCTCTGCGTCTCTCAGCTCTATAAGTTACGGTAGCGGGACACAGTTTATGCTGATCCCAAGGATTCCAAGGGGATTCCAGTGGCCTGGGGAAGCCGTTAAAAATTGGCAGGCCGGTCAATTCCGGGAGCTCCTCCGCCTTTGCTGGCCGGGGGGGGGGGGGCGGCAGGCCACCACAAATAATCATTGCTGCATTGATGGGCGCAGGAAAGCAGATAGAGGCCAGATTAAACGGATGCTGACGGTATTTTCTGGTGATTATGATGGGGCGGGAAAGAGTTTGGATTCTGTTTGGTATCTGGGTTGTGGATCGAGGCAGCCTCGAAATTTCCAGCCAGTGCAGCACCTGCGCCTGCATTTGCCTGTTCTTTCTAAGAAAAAAGTTTCTAAGAAATTCTAAGAGAACTCAGGCACTCATTCACACGCTCACAGAGGGTGTACAGCGGCCCTGACTTCCTAATCCTCAGGCATGTACAGTCTCTCTGTGGCTCGGGAGCTGGCCACCAGCGCCTTCCTCACCCAACCCAACCGTCCACGATTTCAGCAGGGACGCGGGCAGCATGCTGGGCTCCGGAGGTGGCGGCGTAGGCGGCGGCCTGGCTTCCATGTCGGCCGACATGAAACGCGCCGACAGCCGGTCGTCTGAAAGCGGCGGCGGAGGCGGCGGCGGATGTGGCGGTGATGGCGGAGGCAGCGAGGAGGCCGCCAGCCCCCCAGGCTACCACCAGTCAGCTGCCGCCTACCTGGATTACGGCCTCATGGGCCAGCCGCCGCCTCCGCAGCATCAGCAGCTTCATCTGCACTCCCAGCATCCCCAGCTCAGCTCAACTAACGCCAACCTGTCAATCAGCGGCTCCTTCAGCAGCCCGAGTCCTTCGCAACTCGGACTGGGCAGCGGCAGCGGCGGCGGCGGAGTTGACTGCTATTCCAAGAATCTGCAGCAACAGCAGCAGCATCCCCAGCATCTTCTGCATCATCATCATCATCCCTACGGCGAGCCGGAGTCGCCTAGCGGCTACAAGAAGGCCGATAGCGGCGGCTGCTTGGAGTCGCCGAACTCGTCGGCAACTTCGGCTGGAGCGGCCGCAGCAGCCGCCGCCGCAGCCGCCGCCGCAGCAGCCGCCGCAGCGTCCGCCTTTGGCAACGGGGCGCACCACGGGATCGAACAGTTCCTGCCCGGAGGTCAGCATCACCACCCTCATCATCAGGCCCATCATCACCAGCCCCATCACCATCATATGCTGCACCCCGTGCACCTCAGCGATTTTTGACAGCTTGAAAAATGCAATTTTGTTGTCGGTCTTGAATATCTGTTGCGGTTTAAATGTTCTTCTCCTCTCGTGCACCATTGTTCAACTGTGAAAATGGCTGCCTCTGTTCACTTCAGGCTGCGCCATCTGCAGCCCTTTTGTACTGCTTAATGGGTGTCGCTTTCATCCGCTCTAAACTTCATCCACCAGCTCTAAACTTCATTCACCAGCTGTAAACTTCATTCACCAGCTCTAAACTTCATTCACCAGCTCTAAACTTCATCCACCAGCTTTAAACTTCATTCACCAGCTCTAAACTTCATTCACCAGCTCTAAACTTCATTCACCAGCTCTAAACTTCATTCACCAGCTCTAAACTTCATTCATCAGCTCTAAACTTCATCCACCAGCTCTAAACTTCATCCACCAGCTCTAAACTTCATCCACCAGCTCTAAACTTCATTCACCAGCTCTAAACTTCATCCACCAGCTCTAAACTTCATTCACCAGCTCTAAACTTCATTCACCAGCTCTAAACTTCATTAACCAGCTCTAAACTTCATCCACCAGCTCTAAACTTCATTCACCAGCTCTAAACTTCATTCACCAGCTCTAAACTTCATTCACCAGCTCTAAACTTCATCCACCAGCTCTAAACTTCATCCACCAGCTCTAAACTTCATCCACCAGCTCTAAACTTCATCCACCAGCTCTAAACTTCATTCACCAGCTCTAAACTTCATTCACCAGCTCTAAACTTCATTAACCAGCTCTAAACTTCATCCACCAGCTCTAAACTTCATTCACCAGCTCTAAACTTCATCCACCAGCTCTAAACTTCATTCACCAGCTCTAAACTTCATTCACCAGCTCTAAACTTCATTCACCAGCTCTGAACTTCATCCACCAGCTCTAAACTTCATCCACCAGCTCTAAACTTCATCCACCAGCTCTAAACTTCATTCACCAGCTCTGAACTTCACCAAGACAGAAAATTTCACATATAACGACTAGAAATCCCGAAAGTTCCAACACCGTCCCGCTCTCTCTCTCTACATGCTTATCTCAGAACTTCAGAGGCGGACAAACTATTATTAATATTTTAACTTGTCTGTTTAGTTTTCTTTCCAACAAAGCATAAATTTCTGCTTCTGGCAACTGTGTAAATAGACAAATTAACTACAATTTAACTTGAAGCCTCATGTGCAGCATCTCACAACGAATCATGTAAACCAGAGAATGAAAATTTATACAAAATCTGCTCTGCTAATGACTGCAAAGCATAACAGTTTAGTGTCTATATGTATTGTAGTTTAACAAAATATATTACATTCAATAACATTTCTCTTCATAGCAACTGCCTATTGTCCAAAATGATTTGCATTTTCTTGTCTCGCTTATCGATCCTGCGCCCGAAAAATGTATTGATTTCTTGCATCGATCGGCTCAATCCTTAGTCAGGTATTGCTTTATTTTTTTCTCACAATGTCCTCCTTGCCTTCCATTGCCTCGATGTAGGCGCAAAGAGGGAAGGACCCGGACAAGCCCCGCACAGAATGAAGCTGGGGAAAGGGGGGCAGCTAGTGCAGCTCAAGATGAAGACGAGACAGCTCACAGGAGTATCAAATGTCAAGAGTGGGCGAAAAATCCCCCCCAGTGCAGCAGTGAAGGGGATTTGCAAGGAGCGAAGGATGAGCAGACAAGTAGACATCACCCCTCACCCCTCAGCTTCTCAAGCGCAAAGTTGCCCAAATAAGAGTTGTTTGCTCACTTGAGCGAACTGCTGGGCTTGTGAGTCTAATCTGCTTTGTGAGCCTTTTGCTGAGGACAATCAGTGAGCATTCACGTCTGATAGGCAATCAACCCGCTGTAGAGGAATCAGATGTGTGTGTACTGGTGTGTGACAGAGGGTGTACTGGTGTGTGACAGAGGGTGTACTGGTGTGTGACAGTGGGTGTACTGGTGTGTGACAGTGGGTGGTGTGACAGTGGGTGTACTGGTGTGTCACAGTGGGGTGTACTGGTGTGTGACAGAGGGTGTACTGGTGTGTGACAGTGAGTGTACTGGTGTGTGACAGTGGGTGTACTGGTGTGTGACAGTGGGTGTACTGGTGTGTGACAGTGGGTGTACTGGTGTGTCACAGTGGGGTGTACTGGTGTGTGACAGAGGGTGTACTGGTGTGTGACAGTGAGTGTACTGGTGTGTGACAGTGAGTGTACTGGTGTGTGACAGTGGGTGTACTGGTGTGTGACAGTGGGTGTACTGGTGTGTGACAGTGGGTGTACTGGTGTGTGACAGTGGGTGTACTGGTGTGTGACAGTGGGTGTACTGGTGTGTGACAGTGGGTGTACTGGTGTGTGACAGTGGGTGTACTGGTGTGTGACAGTGGGTGTACTGGTGTGTGACAGTGGGTGTACTGGTGTGTGACAGTGAGTGTACTGGTGTGTGACAGTGGGTGTACTGGTGTGTGACAGTGGGTGGTGTGACAGTGGGTGTACTGGTGTGTCACAGTGGGGTGTACTGGTGTGTCACAGTGGGGTGTACTGGTGTGTGACAGAGGGTGTACTGGTGTGTGACAGTGAGTGTACTGGTGTGTGACAGTGAGTGTACTGGTGTGTGACAGTGGGTGTACTGGTGTGTGACAGTGGGTGTACTGGTGTGTGACAGTGGGTGTACTGGTGTGTGACAGTGGGTGTACTGGTGTGTGACAGTGGGTGTACTGGTGTGTGACAGTGGGTGTACTGGTGTGTGACAGTGGGTGTACTGGTGTGTGACAGTGGGTGTACTGGTGTGTGACAGTGGGTGTACTGGTGTGTGACAGTGGGTGTACTGGTGTGTGACAGTGGGTGTACTGGTGTGTGACAGTGGGTGTACTGGTGTGTGACAGTGAGTGTACTGGTGTGTGACAGTGAGTGTACTGGTAACTGTAATTTGCATTTGAATACAAAGGTGAAAAAACCCTTTCACCAGCAACGAATCAATTCAAAATCCAATTAGTAATTTTAAAAAGTGACCCTGAACCAATGTTTTGACGCTGTAGGCATTCCAATATTCCAATTTGCTTTTAGAAGAAGCAACAGGCACAAAAACAGCCGGGCGTCGTTAATCGAATTCAACACGAGTCGCCGAAGCGGTGCACGCGAAGGAGTTGACGAGAGACATCTGGGCGAGATTTTTTTCAAACAAAACATCAAGTCAGTGAGCTTTTTAACTAATTGTTTGAAGCTTAGAAATTTTTACATGCTTGGGCAGGTATAATTATCGGGAACAGTTTAAAACTGTTTCAGCAACATTCCATTCATTGTAGAAATTGAGTGTGCAGAGAGTATCGGAGAGTGAAACCCACACTCCAGATTCCGCCGATTGTTCCTCATCAGTTCCCGAACTGGCTACCTGAAGTGTTTATGGCTGCCCCCGGGGCGCGTCTGCTGCAGGTGGTAGACTGATTGCGCAATCGTGCAATCCAGCCAGCCAGTCAAAGCAAATCAGGCTGGCGGTGGCAGAGCAAACAGGCTGGCACGCGTCCGGCATATGGCGTCACCGCGGCTGAGGGCGAGCCAGCGAAAGTGATACACAGTTTTTAAAGAGCCTTTCAGAATCAAAATCCAGACCTTCAACCTTGAAGCGTTGTTGGATGGAGAAAGTTTTTCAACAAAATCTCCCTCCTATATCGCTTGTGAAAGAAAATAAACAAGCAGACTAAGTTCGACACTGAACTGGGAGGGTGGAGCTGATGGGGTGTTGGAATATCACAAGGACCCCCCGCTGAGCAAAAGCTGTTCAAGAGCCCATTGAAGCGGCCGCCCTCTATTAAGAGCGCGATGAGCTGCAGAGCTATGAAATCGAGGGGGGAACAAGAGAAGCAAAGCGGGAGAGTTCGAGCGCGTGTCGCCTCGTGCTCGGCTCCTCAGAACAGCGGATGAGCGGGGAGATCTGCGACAGAGACAGGGAGAAGCGGGGTCACCTCGACAACAGGTTCGGTAAATTAGTTTTGGCCTTTCCTCCACTTTCTCCTTTGTCAGGCAGGCGTGGGCGCCGTTTAAACTCGATTTGAGCTGAGCAGCGTGTGAGCTGAACAGCTTCTCGCTTATCCTCACCTCCCCCCCCCTGTCGCTTCATCCACTCAATCCCGCGTGTGTGTTTTTTGGTTACCAGCCCTCACAGCTTGTGTGTCACTGGTGGGGGACGAAGGCAGAATGGGCAGGCCTGGGAATCGAACACGCGACCGATAGAAGACAGAAACTGATGCTTGCAGCCATTCAACGAATATTTAGACGTGATGATGATGTGATGAGGATGATGACAGAGTTTTCAGCCGCGTGCGCGCCGGGGGCCGGGCAAATGTCGCAGACAGACAGACAGACGGAGCGGCGAGCGGTGTCATGTTGCTGTCTGCATGCTCAAAAACTGTTTTGTGTTGCATAATTTATCTGATTAATGCCTCCATCCACGGCTTCACTGCACGCGGCATGTCGTGTTAAAAATAGAAAGTTAAAAAGAAGCTGCTTTTTCGTTAAATAGCAGACAGAAAACCAACTGCATGCAGTGGTTTTGTCGAGTAGAATGAGGCAACTCCCAGCGGAGCTTTACTTCCTCTCTGTGACCTTTGCTTTTCTGCGGTTCGAATGCGCGTCTGTTGCTTTTATTTGTCTTCGGGCAGTTTTTTTTCCTGGCCGGCACCCGCCGATCCCCTGGAGACGGCGGCTTGCCTTGGGCCCCCCCCCCTGGCAACCAAATGCTCCAACGATCCAGCACGACCTTCTTTGCATTCTCTGGCGTCATAAAGACGCAAGGCGTTTAAAGATGTTTGAAAGACAGAAGAAGCGCCGTTGCTTTAACGCGCAGTTGATTACCGGGGCTGGCTGACCCCGCACGCACTTGCTTGTCGTTCCTCTAAAAGCACTACGCACGTTCAATTCGGAGGAAAAATTGCTGGCAATACACTTTGGGTAGGACTAATAGTAGTTTCTCAGTTCAGCAGGAGTTTGGTCGCGGTTAGTCACTCCTGAAGGCAGTTAGTGCTAACAGCTAGTGCTAAAGTGCTGCATCAAGGGTCAGCTAACTCCGGCCGGCGAAGCCTCTCTATCCAGTCCTCGGGTCCTTTGACACTTCACAATAGCAACCCGGCCCGCTCAAGGCTTGTGTCTCTTCTCAGCTCTCTTCTCTCTAATAGTCTCCTCTCTTTTCTTCCCTCTTCTCTTCTCTCCTCTCGTCTCTTCTCTCATGACTCTCTCTTGTCTCTCCTCTCTCCTCTTTCGACTCGATCTCTTGTCTCTCCTCTCTCCTCTCTCCTCTCTCGTCTCTCCTCTCTCATCTCTCGTCTCTCCTCTCTGTCTCTCCTCTCTCCTCTCTCTCCTCTCTCGTCTCTCCTCCTCCTCTCTTCACCTGTATTCCCTCGCTTCTCCTTCTCCTATCTCTCTTCACCCTTCTCTATTCCCTCTCCTCTCTCTACTCGCCTGGTCCGCAGTCATATGCTCGATTCTCTATCCGGCCCTTAAGGTAACAAAGTTTGCCGACCCCTGTTCTGTTCTACATGCACATCTAGATACTTTTCATACTGTTACTTGAATATTGAACCAATAGTACAGTTTACCACGTTGTAAACGTCAGTAAAAGTGCAAGTCTTGGCTCTTGTAAATGCCTAGATTGCATCATATAGCCATTAGGCAAAAAAATAACATTGCGGTAAACTTCTGTATTTAATAAAAAGACACAAGCGTGCTTTAGTATTCAGATCTGCTGGGACAGCTGCGATGGGGGAGTTACGATGCTGTTCAGGTTTAGCATGGCATCTTCATGGCTTTGTTCTACTCTCTTCTGAGTCTGGTCGAGTGGGACACCGAAATGAAGGATAAATTATTATAAATCACTCCCTGAAAACTGCTCCGGCGCTGTTAGAGAAGCTGCGTTCCTTCATTAACAACAGATTTAGAAGTCTGGAAGCAGCGCGGCTCGCTCCCAATGGCTCCAGCTGCCGAAGTCCGGCATGGCGCCCCCGCCCCCGCCGCCGCATTCATCACTGTTGGCCCCCAAGCCGCAGTACATCGTTGAGGAGGCGCCACCGCCACCGCCGCCGCATCCGTTACTGTCACCGCCAAAGCCGCAGCACATCATCATTGCGGGGCCGCTGCCGCCGCAGCTGCCTCCGCCGCTGTCGCTGCCGAAACCGCAGCACATCTCGGAGCCGCTTGAGCAGCCCGGCTGCATGCCGAACTGCATGTCGCCTGACGCCAATGACATCTGCATCGGCCAGCCGCTGACCTGCTGCTGCATGCCGTCGAATCCGCCCGACTGCGCCATACCGCAGCAGCCCAGTGCGCTGCACATTCCGCCGTTGCCGACGCCGCCGTCTCCGCCAAACATCTCATTGGCGTTCGACTGTTCTGATCGGTCCTGCTGCTGCTGGAACTGCATCATTAGAAAGTCGTTTGGCGTAGCCATATTCATCTGGGGCATAAACTGCTGCTGTTGCTGCTGCTGTTGTTGTTGAAACTGCTCCATCATGTTTTGCTGCTGATAGTCAGAGCCATAGTAGAACTGCTGCGGAAGCATCGGGGTGCTGGCAGGGTACTGCTGCATTCCTTGCGACGGAAATCCGTCGTTATTATCCACGTTGCAGCCTCCTCCGCTGCAAGACCCATTGGCGCACTGAAAGCTCAGTCCCTGATTGAAGTTCCACGGCGGTTGCATAAATCAGCTGGCTAATAAGGGCGTTTCGTCGAACTTTTAATCAACAGCTTTTCCTTTGACTTTGGGCTTTCTTAAGAGTAGAGAGGCAAACTGGCAGAGGGTTCAGGCGGTGGTCAATTTAAATTTTTAATCTACGCAACAACAATATAGCTGTCAACGCAGATGCAGAGCGCACGAAACAGGAGATGCAGAGATCTCGTCCTGCCATAGACAAAATGCGACAGTTGACGCATTATATGTAAGAGTGTAAGACTCTTCATACTCGTAATTCTATTTACAATTAGAGATCAATTCACGTTCTCTAACGTAGATGTTAAATTGTGGGAACTCTATATGTCTCCTAGCTAGTCTAAACAAACACAAGCGTTAAACTCAAAATCGATTAAAATGAAATTGTGTTTAGATGTCGGGAAATTATTATTTTCGAATACTTTCGGACGATATAAAATAAATGACAAAGAAAAACACTGTAGAGGGCGACTGTATGTGCAAACGTCGATCTGGTATAAATTAAAGCCAAATGTTCAAGTCCAACTAAAATTATACAAATACGAGGATCAGTACTTTACACTTCAATATAAAATTGAAATGATAGCAGATATTATAGATATTGCAGATACTATAAACATTAGCAAGTAACTAATCAATAAATAGTTCTTCCAAAAGTTTATTGTTAGACATAGGACAATTAATCACATAGGGCAGAAAGGTATTAGATGCGCAGCAACAGCTCAATTACAGAAACAGAGTAAATCGGCTAGTAGAAGATATCCGAAAAAAGAGAAGATTACTTATCATTTAATTAGAAGGGCGTAGTGAAATTAATAAGGCTCAAAAGATTTAACTTTTTGTTAAAAGTTGTAAAATTTTAATTTGACTTTTTCGAGAAATTTTTATATTATGTATTTTCTTTAAAGGCAAGGCAGGGTAACAAGAATCATCACTACGTTGATTAGGCCCTAGTTGACTAAGACTTAGATATGACAGTATTTCTTGCTGATTCCAGATCAAAATTAGAGAATACATCACACATAGGCAGTGTCTTGGGTATTTATTTTGGGTTGCAGTGTTACATCGCATCAGCTATGCTATGTAACTAAGTAACTTTAGTTTAAGTTTAATCCAGATCAATGTTGCTTGTTTATTTAAAGAGTAAAGAAACAGAAATCAAAATGACAATTAAATTAAACAAATAGCCAATTCTGGTCAGTGAGAAAAAAACAAAAACAAAATGGAACCAGAAGAGACTTTATATTAATTAATTAGGCCTTGGCTAAAAACTTACATTAAATTTTCTTTTGAATAGAACTAGGGCTAACTAAAATTATTAAAAAAGTAGATAGAAGATAGCCCCTTGGCTTAATATATAGTGCTCTTTTTAACTTAATATATATAAAAAAATACTAAAAATTAATTTCCTCTTTTTTGTTAAAATATTTTTCTTCTAAAATGAAATAGTTGCAACATAAAACATATTATTACAATGAAGAAACAATAAGAGAAACATGTATGCAACTTTGGTTCCGCACAGTAAAAACCACATCAAATACTGCATTGATATGTGTTGCACATTTTATGTGGAATTTAATGTGGGATTCAATGCAGAATTTTCTGCAAAAATCTAATCAAGCATTAAAGAATACATTCTAAACAAACTTAACCATATTCTTTTTTACTTTCCTAATTAATAGTTAATATTCTTAAGCCTATTTAGCATAGAATTCAATGTGGAATTCAATGCAAGATTCAATGCAGAATTAAATGTGGGATTTATTTCTTATATTGAATCCCGCATTGAATAGGCATAGGCTTAAGAACTCAAGTTAAGATTAGTGTGGGAAATCCCACATTGAATTTTGCATTGAATCCCGCATTGAATCCAGCATTGAATTCTGTTCTAAATAGGCTTAATAACTCAAGTTGAGATTATAGTATGAGAAATCCTGCATTTAATTCTGCATTGAATCCCGCATTGAATCTTGCATTGAATCCCGTGCTGAATATGCTTAAGAACTCAAGTTGAGTTTAGTGTAGGAAATCCCACATTGAATCCCACATTGAATTCTATGCTGAATATGCTTAAGAACTCAAGTTGAGTTTAGTGTAGGAAATCCCACATTGAATCCCACATTGAATCCTATATACTAAAAATGAAAATCTTGCTTGCTTGCTTGCTTGTAATCGATTAGAGAAAAAAAGGCTTAACCGATTTTCATGAGACTTGCACTGTTCGATCAGAAATTTTCCCGTGACGGTACATGTGTCTTGGCTAAGAAATTGCTCGATGCTAAAGGCATTAAATACTCGAAAAACATGCTTTTTTGCAAAGGTCAAGCAAACTTTTCGACTTGAAATGCATTGTAAGAATGCTAGAAAAAAATTGACTGGTTGAATTCTGATTCTGAAATAGATTGCATCATAACTGAATTGTAACTCCGACTTGAATTGCGTCACAGTATTGAAAATGCAGTGTAGAAGCGAAACACCAGACGTGATTTAGATTGCGTAACCATATTGTTAACTGATACTGACTGACTGAGAAATTGATTATGTCATAACTGCCTCGTGTGATTTACTCGATGCTTGGAGTTTTGAAACTTATAATTATAAGTGCTAAAATTCATGTTATCAAAACGATGAGAGCTAGCCTAGAGGTAAACAGACTGACTGCTAAATGCAGGGACGATGGTTCGAATTTTTAGAGAGTGGAATTTTTTTAATTAAAGCTTTTTAACACCAAAAATAAAACTAAAAAATTATAGAAGCGTCATGTAAAAAATCATAGAAGCGTCATGTAAAAAATCATAGAAGCGTCATGTAAAAAATCATAGAAGCGTCATGTAAAAAATCATAGAAGCGTCATGTAAAAAATCATGGAAGCGTCATGAAAAAATCATAGAAGCGTCCTGCAGAAATCGTAGAAGCATCGTGTAAAAATCATAGAAGCGTCATGTAAACAATCATAGAAGCGTCATGTAAACAATCATAGAAGCGTCATGTAAAAAATCATAGAAGCGTCATGTAAACAATCATAGAAGCGTCATGTAAAAAATCATAGAAGCGTCATGAAAATATCATAGAAGCGTCATGTAAAAAATCATAGAAGCGTCATGTAAAAAATCATAGAAGCGTCATGTAAAAAATCATAGAAGCGTCATGTAAAAAATCATAGAAGCGTCATGTAAAAAATCATAGAAGCGTCATGTAAAAAATCATGGAAGCGTCATGAAAAAATCATAGAAGCGTCCTGCAGAAATCGTAGAAGCATCGTGTAAAAATCATAGAAGCGTCATGTAAACAATCATAGAAGCGTCATGTAAACAATCATAGAAGCGTCATGTAAAAAATCATAGAAGCGTCATGTAAAAAATCATAGAAGCGTCATGAAAATATCATAGAAGCGTCATGTAAAAAATCATAGAAGCGTCATGTAAACAATCATAGAAGCGTCATGTAAAAAATCATAGAAGTGTCATGTAAACAATCATAGAAGCGTCATGTAAACAATCATAGAAGTGTCATGTAAAAAATCATAGAAGTGTCATGTAAACAATCATAGAAGCGTCATGTAAACAATCATAGAAGCGTCATGTAAAAAATCATAGAAGTGTCATGTAAAAAATCATAGAAGCGTCATGTAAAAAATCATAGAAGTGTCATGTAAAAAATCATAGAAGCGTCATGTAAACAATCATAGAAGTGTCATGTAAAAAATCATAGAAGTGTCATGTAAACAATCATAGAAGCGTCATGTAAACAATCATAGAAGCGTCATGTAAACAATCATAGAAGCGTCATGTAAACAATCATAGAAGCGTCATGTAAAAAATCATAGAAGCGTCATGAAAATATCATAGAAGCGTCATGTAAAAAATCATAGAAGTGCCATGTAAAAAATCATGGAAGCGTCATGAAAAAATCATGGAAGCGTCATGTAAAAAATCATGGAAGCGTCATGAAAAAAAATCATGGAAGCGTCATGTAAAAAATCATAGAAGTGTCATGTAAAAAATCATAGAAGCGTCCTGCAGATATCGTAGAAGCGTCATGAAATAATCATAGAAGCGTCATGTAAAAAGCATAGAAGTGTCATGTAAAAAATCATGGAAGCGTCATGTAAAAATCATAGTAGCGTCATGTAAAAATCATAGAAGCATCATGAAAAAATCATAGAAGCGTCATGAAAAAAACATAGGAGCGTCATGAAAAAATCATAGAAACGTCATGTAAACAATCATAGAAGCGTCATGTAAACAATCATAGAATCGTCATATAAAAAGCATAGAAGCGTCATGTAAACAATCATAGAAGCGTCATATAAAAAGCATAGAAGCGTCATATAAACAATCACAGAAGCGTCATGAAAAAATCATGGAAGCATCATGTATAAATCATAGAAGTGTCATGTAAAAAATCATGGAAGCGTCATGTAAAAAGCATAGAAGCGTCATGTAAAAAGCATAGAAGCGTCATGTAAACAATCATAGAAGCGTCATGAAAAAATCATAGGAGCGTCATGAAAAAATCATAGAAGCATCATGTAAAAATCATAGAAGCATCCTGCAGAAATCGTAGAAGCATCATGTAAACAATCATAGAAGCGTCATGTAAACAATCATCGAAGCGTCATGAAATAATCATAGAAGCGTCATGTAAAAAGCATAAAAGCGTCATGTAAAAAGCATAGAAGCGTCATGTAAACAATCATAGAAGCGTCATGAAAAAATCATAGAAGCCTCATTTAAAAACTAATGAAAGCATCATTTAAAAAATTAAGAAGCATCATGGAAGAATAAAAGAAGTGTAATGTAAAAATCAAAAGAAGCGTCATGTCAGACATGAAGGATGTCATGTAAAAATGAAATGCAGCTATAATGCTGTGCTGGGAAGAAAAACTGAGACGTAAAGGCTCTCAGAGAATAACTGAGATTACGAGGGGGGGGTTGTTTCTGGGATCTCAAAGCAAAAGTCAGAAGCTACTTCAAAGTTCATGTACTTTACTCAATTTTTTATTGCATTCTTTGTTGGCTCGCCACGGGGGGGCGCTGATAGAAGAAGAGTCATGTAAAAAATAAAAGTAGCACTATGTATACATAAAAGAAAAGTCATGTCGAAGTTAAAAGATTCATTTGGGAATTGCTACGATGTCAAAGGTAGGTGGAAATCGTTATAGTGCTGTGATTCTTAAAGAAGGAATCACTAAAATGTCAAGGCTTAGGGGAGAAGAATTGCTGAGATTTCAAGGCTTTAGGTTGGGTTAAAGTTAGGTTTAGGTCAGGTGTGGGTTGAGGGTTATATTTTATCGGGTTTCAAGGTTAACAGTGGATTTTTTAGATTTCAAGGTTTATGGGGGCCATCGCTGACATGTCAAGGCTTACGGACGGGGGGAATAGCTGAGATGTCAAGGCTCACGGGGGTATAAATGAGATTTCAAGGCTAAAGTCAGAAGCTACATGTAGTTTATTGAAAACTTTTTATTACATTATTTGATGCCTCCTCAGGCGAGGGATCGCTGATAAAAGAAGCGTTATGTAAAAAATAAAAGAAGCTTATCGCTATAATGCTGTAGTAGTGCTATAATGACTCTTAGAGAGAATTACTGAAATTTCAATGCTTTAGGGTTAGGTTAGGGTTAGGGTTAGGGTTAGGGTTAGGGTTAGAAGGTTGACAGATATTTTTAGATTTCCAAGGCTTATTGGGGGCATTGCTGAGATGTCAAGGGGGGAAGTTGATATGTTAAAGCTGGGGGGGAATTACTGACATGTCAAGGCTTACAAGGTTTGACAGGAGATTTTTTAAGATTTCAAGGATACATGTAGCTTATTAAAAAAACGTGTATAGCATTTCTTTGGCTCCCCAACGGGGGGCGTAGATTGCTAGTTCTATGCTGAATATGCTTAAGAACTCAAGTTGAGTTTAGTGTAGGAAATCCCACATTGAATCCCACATTGAATTCTATGCTGAATATGCTTAAGAACTCAAGTTGAGTTTAGTGCAAGAAATCCCACATTGAATTCCATGCTGAATATGCTTAAGAACTCAAGTTGAGTTTAGTGTAGGAAATCCCGCATTGAATCCCACATTGAATTCCGTGTTGAATAGGCGTAAGAACTCAAGTTGAGATTATAGTGCCGGAAATCCCGCATTTAATTCTGCATTGAATCCCACATTGAATTCCATGTTGAATAGGCTTAAGAACTCAAGTTGAGATTATAGTGTAGGAAATCCTGCATTGAATCCCACATTGAATTCCACATTAAAATGTGCAATACATATCAACACAGTATTTGATGAGTTTTTACCATGTGGAACCAAAGTTGCATATGTAAGAGAAGCCAATAGACCAATTGTCCTTAGACCTTTTTAATATTCAGAAAATTTAGATTTTCAAAATTGTGCCAATACTACTCGTAATATATATAGAAAAACAGAACTGATAGTGATAAGAAAACTTTAATTATAGCTGTTTATAATAAAAAATGTTGGGCTTAGAGATAGAGGAATAAAATTAAATAAAATTTACATTAAGGCAAGGCTTTTAACTTTTAAGTGAATTTGGCTAAGGTCTTTGACCTTAATTGCATCTATCAAAATAAAATAACAATTACTTGATACTAGTTTCCATATATAGCCTAGCAGCTCCTATGTTTATTATAAGTAAATACATATTGTACTCAAGCTATGCCTAACTTTACTATGCAGCAGCTTGCAACCACTTGCATTATAGCAATATCTTATTTAAAATAGGGCCTAATCATAGTTAATTAGATGGCAATATATAAATTCAATGCTTTTTATTATTAATATTAGTAGTAATATTGATAATATAGCATCATGCTTGGGCGCAACCTTGGGATTCACTCGGCCGTTTCTATTGGCAACACACACATGTAAGTCGCTATTGGACGGAATAGTAGTCACGTGACTGCTCTCAGCCAATAGCGACTTACATGCGTGTGTTGCCAATAGAAACGGCCGGGTGATTCCCAAAGTTGCGCATGTATGTATAGCATTAGCAATTAAAGCACCAACTACTATATCTAGAATTGCGGTAGAGAAGCACTCTTAACAAATAATAGTAAGACAAAACTCAATATTATTTGTGACGCATTTCGGCTAAAACTAGCCATCTTCAGGCACTATCGAACAGAATTTATTTCAACCTATTAAATACTGTGTAGATGACAAAATCAGGTATTGAAAAGATATAAAAGGACTAAAGGATCAATGTACAGTATAGCAATGTTCATAATATTTTTTGTGGAATGACAGGACAGAGAAAAAAAAGAGAGAGAGAGAGAGAGAGAGAGAGAGAGAGAGAGAGAGAATGAGGCGTATGCGCCCCAAATGTACTCTAGCTTAGAACACCAACAGCTGTTCACTCACACTTCCTCCAGATAGTTGGACATTGAGAGTGGGTTTGTGTAACTTAATGTGCAGAGCTTCAAGAATGTTAAGTTTATGCTCATTTTTTCTGTTGTCTATGACCTTGAAATGAGAGGTTATGTCTGGCTCATCACAACAACCATGGCATTGCAGCAAATGTTCATGAATCAGAGAGTTTTGTTGCCTATGTTCCTTGGCTCTCGTGAGTAGGTGTCGCTTGGTTTTACCAATGTAGGTAATGCTCTGGTCAACAGAGCAACGAAAACGATAGATGACACCTGCCTTGAGAGCACATGGAACACGAGACTTTAAACTCCCAACAAATTGACTGACTTTATGAGTACAGAACACTACATGAATCTTAGTCTTAAAGAATTTTTGGCAAGTTTTGCGAATTTGCCTCTTAAACACAATCGAAGAGTTGCCCAAAAAAGGAAGAGTCAAGATTTGTTCTCCTGGTTCTCTATCTGGCCGCTTAGGTTTAAGCTTTTTTTTCAATTTTTTCATCTAAGAAATTACCAATAACCTTCATGATGTAGTTGATAGGGTATCCATTGGCAGTGAGAATATTGATAATGTTGGTAAACTCGTTGTGCAGCAACGACCAAGAGCAACATACTATATAGGCACAATGAAGCAGACAACGAATGACTCCCGTCTTCCATTCCCTGGGGCACAACGCCTGGAAATTAAGCATCAAGTTAGTAAATGTGGGCTTGCGATACACTTCGGTCTCAATAGCGCAGTCCTTCAGATGGATCTCGATGTCAAGAAACGGTAGTTTCTTTCCACCATATTCCACGGTGAATTTAATGTTAGGATGGGTGGCGTTTATTGTGTTGAAAAATTGCAGAAAAAATTGAAACATTGCTATACTGTACATTGATCCTTTAGTCCTTTTATATCTTTTCAATACCTGATTTTGTCGTCTACACAGTATTTAATAGGTTGAAACAAATTCTGTTCGATAGTGCCTGAAGATGGCTAGTTTTAGCCGAAACGCGTCGCAAATAATATTGAGTTTTGTCTTACTACTATATCTAGATGTCAATTTAAAGGTCAATTTGAAGGTTTATTTTTGAAGCGAGCCACCAAGAGTTCATATAGTATAAAATGTTAATATAGAAGTGCTTTTGGAAATTTGTTCTTTTGGATTGCCTATTACCTTTAAACTAACCAATGGCTATAGCAAAGCCCCTTGAAATTTTTGTGCCAATGCAAAAAATTGCACCATTAGTGTATAAGGTATATAGCCCCAAAAAGCCTCAAAGTGATTCTTATAAAACAAAGCATTTTATTTAACAAAAATATAAATAATGCTTATTCTTTTGCTAAATTCTATACTATATTGTAGGTATAAAGCTTGCTCCTTTATAATGATACATCTCTACGTATAAAAATCAAAACTCTGTGTGTCTGTCTGTGGACAATTTTGATCGCTATGGACTCCCAAACCGCTCAACCAAATGACACCAAACTTTACACCCACCCTAAACTTACTACGGAGAATGTCTTAGGCTACCTTTAAATTTCCTAGACTCAAGTCTTTCTACCTAAAAGTACAAAAAACTGCTCAAAATACGCAATTTTTTCACTAAATCCTCCATAGCGCCGCTTCACTTTTACCGATTCTCTTCAAATTTGACACAGACAATCTTCAAATATTTTGGCACAATCATGTAAAATTTAGAGTCTCAAAGTTAATCCTGAACGGCGCTGTGCACTTTTAAAATTAGGCTGTTTTTTTCAGCATAGCAACCACCCCAACCTCCGCCCGCCTGCCTCTCTTTCCCGATCTGGGCCCAGATGTATAAAAGGGGTTTCAAAATTAACTAACTTTCAGCTGCCATACGCTAGCTCCACGTAAAGCGATTGACTTTAAACTTGACACAATTCTTTATTGACTCATTCTCTATCTAAATGTAAAGTTTCAACTCTGTAACTCATTCAGAAAAGAAACTGTAAGCGTGTGAAGTTTGTCTGCTTTTTCTGTTGTTTGTGCCACTCACTCACTCATTCCCCCAGCCCAGACGAAGGGTCAGGCGATAGGGCTGAATGTACATAGCAAATGTACAGTGTTTTGGAATAACTTTTTAATAGCCTTCTCTGTAGTCTGTCACCCCCGCGTGTGGAGAGGCTACGTTTAGCCATGACAGTTTAGTGAGAAATTCTAACCACTGTCCTCTGTATTGGTAAACTCTGCAGCAGTTTAACAGTGGATGGCAAATCGAGGGAATCCATCATGGTTTGTAAAAGCGAAAGATTTATGAAAAGGCGATACAATGCAATATAACCCTACTAAATTTTAAGTCACACCATGGAAATTTTAGGTTTCTCTTAAAAGTATTTTAAATTTTAAATGTCCTCCTAAGAAATGCGTATTTCCTTGGTTGTTAGACTGATGCAGACTGCAGTGGAGCTGAAAATACACAAATTCCTTTCAGGATTGCCAATTGGCAAGAAAGACGACATGATCAAAGCATGAGAACAGCCATGAGAGTACTACGTCCCACAAACTGGCTTTCCAAGCAGGAATGGGCAGACTTTTTCTTCAAAAGCCAGATAAAGAATCCAGTATCCAGCTTATGTGCGGGCCAGATGAGAGTGGAAAGGAGAAGGAATAGACTATTAGAAGAGAGGAGAGGCGAGAGGGGGGTATGAGAAAACATGGAATATAAGAGGAGAGACAAGTGGTGAGGAGAGAGCAGAGAAGAAGGGAGGAAGAAGCGAGAGGAGGGGAGAAAGTAGGGAGAGGAAAGAGTAAAGGTGAGAAGAGGGGAGAGATGAGACAGAGGATCGATGAGAGGAGAGATTAGAGAGGAGAGAGTAGAAAGGATAGAAAAGAGAGGAGATAAGAGGGGGAGAGAAGGGGTGAGAAGAGAAGAGATAGAGATAAGAGAGGGGTGTAAGAAGATGGGAGAAAAGAGAGATGAGAGAGTAAAGGGAAGAGGAGGAGAGAGGAAAAAGATGAGATTGTAGAGATGAGACAGATGAAAGAAGAGATGAGAGATGAAAAAGGTGAGAGGAGAGTGCAGAGAGACGAGAGAAGATAATAGAGGAGAGAGAGTATAGAAGAGGGAAGAGAAAAGAAGAGAGGAGTCAGAAGAGGTGAAAGAGAAGAGTACAGAGGAGATAAGTGAGAGAACGTATAAGAGAGTAAATATGACAGATGAAAGAGCAGATGAACAGACGAGAGATGGGAGAGTACAGAGAACAGAGGAGAGATAAGAGAGAAGAGATTACAGAGACTAGAGGAGAGAGGAGAGACAGGGAGAGAGAAGAGGAAATAGGAGAATGAAGAGGGGAGAGAGTAGAGAAGAGAAGAGAGATTGGAGAGGAGAGAGAGAGAGAGAGAGAGAGAGAGAGAGAGAGAGAGAGAGAGAGAGAGAGAGAGAGAGAGAGAGAGAGAGAGAGAGAGAGAGAAAGCGCAGAGCAGATAGAAACGAGAAGAGATAAGAGAGAAAAGATAAAAGAAGAGAAAGGAGAGATGAAAGAGCAGACGAGAGAGAAGAGAGGTGAGGGAAGAGACGAGCGATGAGGGGAGAGAGAAGATATAAAACAAGAAAAGAGATGAGAGGAAAGAGAGAGAGGAAAGAGGTGAGGGAAGAGACGAGAGAAGAGGGGAGAGAGGAGAGAGAGAGGAAAGAGTAGAGAGGAGAGATGAGAGAGTAGAGGAGAGAGTTAAGAGAAGAGAGAAAAGAATAGAGAGGAGAAGGAAGAGACGAGAGAAGAGGGGGAGAGAGGAGAGAGGAGAGGAGGGAGAAAACGAAAGAGTAGAGAGGAGAGAGGAGAGCAGAGAGAAAACGAAAAGTAGAAAGGAGAGAGGAGAGGAGAGAGAAAAGAATAGGGAAGAGAGATGAGGGAAGATACAAGAGAAGAGAGGAGAGAGGAGAGAAGAGAGAGGAGAGACGAGGGATGAGAGAGAAGGAAGGAAAGAGATGATAGAAATTTTAAAGGATCCAAGGGACATAGGGAGAGTCAGGGAGAGGCCAGAGTTTGCCAATACATGTTTTAGAGTCAGACAGACATTGCCTGGCATTCTGTGGAGTATCCCAACAAACAATATCAATGTTTGCCTCAAACCCTAATTTTACACAAATGTGCTCCATTTTATGTCTACCTCTATCCTCCTATTAGTTTGTTTGTGTATGGCCTTAGATTTCAGAATACATGCAAAAGTAGTTCCGGGGATTAGAATTCCCCGGGTTCAAAATCCGCGGGTTTCAACAGCTTGTTTATATATATTTATCAAAAAGATGTTGACAGTCACAACATAGTTTTAATGTCTAATAATATCTATAAGTCTATATACTACTTAGTAAGTAGTGACCAAAATATTATCTAGTATAAGTCTAGTTCACAGATACTAATTTACTAAAACACTAGATGGTCCATTTCCTACCTATCTGTGTAGTGCAAACAAATGCTCCTTTATTTAGCTTATTCTTATTTGGGAATATGGAGCACAAATTGATATTGGATTTAGTTATAAGTCATTAGATCCATTGTTTTTGGCCAAAGACACAAGCTTAGAATTAATAAAAACTCCTCTTTTCTTAATCTTGCATAAATAAAATTTCTTGTCTTGCAAAAATTTTCATTTTTGTATCTATCGTCTAGTTTAAAAATCTAAGCAAGTGGCAAGTCTATATACTATACTATTTATTATATAACTAACAAAGAAACTCTATGTTGTTTAAAAAAATATGCATAAAATTATAAATTGCTTTTTTCTTATAAAAAATGCTCCTTTATTTAGCCTATTCTTATTTTTTTCCTATTCCTATTCTCAGTGTTGGGCACTTCCATTACCGAGTAACTTGCAAATGGTAACGCAAGTTACTTTTTCGTAAAGCGTTCCTTACGCAAGTTACTTTTATATTTTAGTAACGGAGTAACGGTAAGTTACTCAAATTTCGGAAGTCCGTTACAGTTACTTTGCAACAATCGCAGTATTTAAATTTTAATCTGAAATGCTTAGCTATTACGCCAGTTGTCACATGTTTTTGCATTTTTCATTCCTAATTCAAAATTAAGTGAATAGTATCACATGGTATTGCGCTTTAGTTAATAAAGAAATACTTGAAACATGTTTTACTTTGTTATAATTTCAGGAAAATATTGCCTTTCATTTTCAAGTTACTATAAAAATTTTCAAGTTTTATTCAAACAAACAACCAAAGAAAGAAATTCATCTGTAGCCTCCACAAGACCCTCCACTGGCACTGCAGTACACTACACCATTTTATACAGTTCTATTTATTTTACTCTATTGAATTATTGATATTCGTTTATTTTATCATTTATAATTTTAATTATTGATTGCCATTGCCCATTGGTCCTTCTACTTGCCTCATCGTGTCGCCAATTCCTGTCTCTGTCTGTTAATCGGTTAATCCCAATGCCCAATGGCAAATTTCGGTAACAACAATGTGAAAAAATGTGCAATGTGAAAAAAGCAGAAAATTTTGCTAATAACATGGGTAACGGAAGTGAGTAACGGACAGTAACTTAAAAGTTACCAAGTTTTTGTCTAAAGTTACTAGGCTAACGTAAGTTACTTTTTAAAACTGGGTAACTTAAGTTACAGTAATGCAAGTTACTTTTTTGAGTAACTTGCCCAACACTGCCTATTCTTAGTTTTTTGCCAAACCTCATCTAATAGCTGCAGTGCTGCAGCCTTTTTGATCTTTTCTTCAAACTTTTTTGCCTTTATATTGACCTTGAGTTGCAGGGTGTTTAGCTGTTTACTTGCTTTCTTCAGAAAACACAATGCCCAATAGCTTCTTTAAATGCTTGTGCTTCTCAGCAGCAGCTTTGTCTCTCAGTTGTTGACAATAAGCAGTATGTGTAGTAATGCACATGTTCTATAGCATTGGTATGATGGGCAACATTGCAGCAGTCCACTCCTGAGTAGTCTTGCACAAACAAGTGACAGTAAGTGCCTTGACTGAAATGGCATCAAACTCTGCAATTTTTGTGACAATGTCCTTTAGCTGGCTAAAAATCCATTACACTTTGACATTTCCATAGGGCAATACAGGTTGTACTCATAAAAGCTTTATAAGCAGAGGGCATTGGCCAGTATTGGCCAGCCTCCTAGAAGCTGATCATGTCAATGGATATGGTGGACTTGGTTTTGGTAGAAGACTAGCAAGAACCATCCTAGTGGAGATGTGCCTTTACTTTGATACTGCCAATTTCAATTTTGGTGAAAATGCTAGGCAGATTCTTAGTCAGTGTTCTAGCCCACTTCACCAAGGAGCTGTGACTGCTTTGATAAGTCTAGCATCTGCCAGACAAAAAGAATTTTGCCTTTTAAAGGAAGGTACTCTTTTAACTTCTGGGTACTAACTTGAAAAAAATGCTTTCATTGTGGCAAAACAGATCTGCTAGTCCTTGGCAGATAGGTCAACAAAAACCAGCTTGGCTGGCTAACCCTACTAAATTCTGTAGGGTGAAAGCCAGATTTTGGTATTGGCTTGGTTTACTTTTAAAGGTTGAGTCTGCATCAGGCAACTTTGCTAGTGTGGTGATGGGGCTCAAGGGCTCAGTCCTTTTGTGCCCCTCTCCTAGACCCGGGTTAACATACTGACCCTGGCTGCAGTCCTCCACTGACAAGCGTATGATGTGGTGTCCGTCTGGACTAGGCTGCTTGAGCGTACGACGCAGAGCTACTTGGGGTGGGACCAGCGTACGATGCACTTAATCCCCCTAAGGTGCCTAGTACAGAGGCAGACCCAAATGACTTGCAAATTGGAAGGCTTACCAGCTTATTGATCTTTGCAGTATAACCCTAAAGCTTTTATATTTATCTCCAAAAAGTGCAACTGAAGCAGCAGGTACATATGAAGCACCTGCTCTATGACAGTGTGAACTTGTAGCTAGATATGTCTACATGGTAGATGAAGGCAAGCTTCTTTACTTCAATGAAGCTCTCAGTGAGGATGTCAAAATAGCCTTGCTCAGGTTCTAACAACAAAGTAGCTATTGATGTCCTTGACTAGGCGCTCTCAGTATTCTGTTCAAGGTCTGAGGCTTCACATTGCCACATTTGCCACATGATGCAAGGAGCAGTCACCAAAATCAACCAACTTTGGGAAGCCTTTGTCATTGTGCAGTCAGACAATAGTGCCACCTTTGGAACCTCTCATTGTTTAGCAATTAGCAATTTAGCCATAGACAAATTGTTGTCACGTGCTGCGACTGCTGATTCTTTGCATTGTTTTTCTGTTTGACAATCCTACAGACAATGCATTGTTTGTAGTAATGGATTGTTCTGCATTAAAAAATGTGAATAATGATAATCAAATTGCTAAACAATGGATAAATAATCAGCAGTCCCGGTGCGTGACAATGATTGTCTGGCAAGTGCCAGTAGACGCGAGCCATAGACAAATTGTTGTCACGCACTGGGACTGCTGATTATTTATCCATTGCATTGTATTTGTTAGTCATAATAGCAAGACACTTAGTTTTGTAAAGCTTGCAATCAGGTGTCTGTTTGATGGCAGATGCAATCTGCTTGGTAGTTGTAATAGGCAAATCTAGAATATCAATACAAACTAATTTTACTACTTTTAATTTTAAAGACTACTTTTTTGTATATTTGTGCCATTTTTGTGCCATACTATAGCCATTGAAACTAACTTAAGCTAAACTATATAATTTTAACTAATACAATTATTATTATTAAGCAAGTATTTAATTTATAAAAGTAATATAACAAAGTAAAGAATATAATTGCCAAATTAACAATGTTTTAAATAGGCTTAAATGAAATCTATGATTATTATTTCATGTTTATTATAATATATGGCTATAAAAATTAAAATAGTATAAAATGATCCCTCAACATTTGTGTAGTTTTCTTGCTTCAAGTCTAAGTATATATCTTGCAATTTATTCTATAATATATTAAATTCAATCAATAATCTAGACTCTAACCTAAGTCATATATATATACTGTTTTTGTCAAAAGTATTATTAGTAGCAAAGTAAGAGTTTTTAAACTTTATTTTTTATATTAATAATTCATTTTTCCTTAGGTGCTACATAGCATATAGACAAAAAATATTTTATGTACTATGTAGAATATGTTTATTTGTAGATTCATTTCAATAATAATGATGAAAATAATGATTTATAAATTATATTTCAAAAAACATAGACAAAGTCTAGATATTTAGAATATGCATAGGTTGCCTAACAGCCTAAGTAATATTAATGCATAAACCATAGCAAAAATATAATATTCAATTAGTTTCTAATGTAGTACAGATACAACTTCTCTTATACAATTATGGTATATAATTTGATTTGATGAACTTTGTATGAAAGTTGAAATAAAAAAGAAGAAATACTATATTGTTTAACATAGTATTCCATTACTATTCAATTAGTGCACAATAAGTCTTGAAATAACTTTGCCAAATATATAAGTCAGCATTGCTCAGTGCAGGCAAGCTCCCTAATTCCAACCTTTTAGTTTCAACATATTTCTGTCTTTGTTGCTCGAGTCCTTAATTCTAGGGACTTATGTGCTCCCCTCATATTCCGTATATCCATATCCTGACCATCTGACCATATCCGTATCTGTCTAAAACTTCAACTTCCTGTAGTCATATCCATAGCTAGGGCGGAGCTCTACTGCCAACCTTAAAAAAATTATTTTGTGTTGATGTTCAACTATCTATATTTATACTTTGTAAATCTGAGAGTCTGCAAATTGAAGTCGAAACAAATAAGACAGAAAATTTCTTGAATAGAAATTCAAAGCAGCATAGAAAAAGCGGCGCTGCAGCTCTGCAGGTGTGAAGCAAATTGAAATTGGACTTGGAATTTGAATGACGACCGCGGATGAGGCGGATGCCGAAATCACGGCGCCATCCAGCCAGTTCACTGCCAGCATCGACGGCAACTCCGCTGTCGATGCCGACTCAGCCGACGAGGTGCAGCTCCGACAAAGACGGCGTCCTGACGAGAGCTCGCCAGCCGGCGACATCCCCTCGGCCGTCGAGGACATCAAGGCGGAGTGCGCATCGGCTGACGACAGCCAGCGCCAGGCGTCGACAACTCGGCCAGTGTCCATTCTGAAATCTCCGTCGCAGGCGTCGCTGCTGCTCGACTCGACATCGTCGCCGCCTTTGGCAGCCTCGCCGTCTGGCGCAACGACGCCTTCGTCAGCAGCGTCGGCCTCCAAGCGGGTTCGATTCGCCAAGAAGATCGAGCATCGCTACTGGTTCCGCCCGGATCCCAGCCAGCATGCGCACCATCATCAGTACTACTATCAGCGGCAGCAGCAACAGGAACTGGCTGGCTCGGTCGGCCTGCTGACCCTGCTGACTCTGGCGTTTGCTCTCGTGATGGCCCTGGCCATGACGGCCTCGTATTGTCGGGCCAAACCCGACCTGTGCGCCGCGTATGCCGGCGGGCCCTACTGGCCGGAGGCCACCGTGCGGCTTGCCAAAGGTTTGCGGCTGATCTGACGCATTGGTCCCGCAGATCTTTTGCGTAACAGTTTGCAGTTCCTCTTCAATGCCTCTGTCTGCACCCTCTGTACTTTATGGGACCTGTTCGCGCCTGCCATTCCCGTGCTTTCTCCCGGGTCTGACAATTTCGGTGTAGCTGGAAACTTGTGTCTGACAATTGTGCTTGATGTGACTGACAATTGTAATTAATGTGACTGACAATTGTGATTGATGTGACTGACAATTGTGATTGATGTGACTGACAATTGTGATTGATGTGACTGACAATTGTGATTAATGTGACTGACAATTGTGATTGATGTGTCGTCTAACAATTGTGATTGATGTGTCTGACAATTGTGCTTGATGTGACTGACAATTGTGATTGATGTGACTGACAATTGTGATTGATGTGACTGACAATTGTGATTAATGTGACTGACAATTGTGCTTGATGTGACTGACAATTGTGATTGATGTGTCTGACAATTGTGTTTGATGTGTCTGACAATTGTGATTAATGTGACTGACAATTGTGATTAATGTGACTGGCAATTGTGATTGATGTGACTGAAAATTGTGCTCGATGTGGCTGACAATTGTGATTAATGTGACTGACAATTTTGATTGATGTGTCTGACAATTGTGTTTGATGTGTCTGACAATTGTGATTAATGTGACTGACAATTGTGATTGATGTGTCTGACAATTGTGTTTGATGTGTCTGACAATTGTGATTAATGTGACTGACAATTGTGATTGATGTGTCTGACAATTGTGTTTGATGTGTCTGACAATTGTGATTAATGTGACTGACAATTGTGATTGATGTGTCTGACAATTGTGTTTGATGTGTCTGACAATTGTGATTAATGTGTCTGACAATTGTGATTGATGTGACTGACAATTGTGATTGATGTGACTGACAATTGTGCTTGATGTGTCTGACAATTGTGATTGATGTGACTGATAGTCGTGACTGATGTGACTGACAATTGTGCTTGATGTGACTGATAGTCGTGACTGATGTGACTGACAATTGTGATTGATATGACTGACAATTGTGACTGATGCAATTGAGAATTGACACACTAGCGTCAGTTCCTTCCTGGCGCTCCCCCCCCCCCCCCAGACATCCATTTCAGTCTTGTACTCAGTATTTCATAGCGCTATCCTGGCTAACCTTGAATTATCATTTAATTCCTTTTTAATTTAAGCTTTTTGATTGCAAAATAATTTCAATTTAAATTTACCAACACCACCATTAGCAATCAACTGGTGCCAAAACCTTACAAATTGCCCTGCTTCAAAGTGTATATCATTCTTTGTTTGGAAATCCGAACTCACACGCTTCAGCCTCATTCTTGTGTGCATAAATTTGAATTGATTAGTTTATAACTATATATAGTAATTCTATTGTAAAGAAAAACTGTAATACCTGGCACTTCACTACAAAAATTGCGATTGTAATGCATATATTCCATTCGATTTGATTTTCTAATTGAAAACTTGCAATTCTGTGCGCTTACTCGCTTGTCTATTCTGCCTGTGATAAACTGATTGGGAACACGCATTGCTGCTATTTGTGCTGCTTCATCTGATTCCTCCTAATTATTATCTTTTATTTGCTTTCTGGGACAATCCTCAAAAATTGGTATCAACTTTAGTGTTGAATGTTTTAAAAATTGTTCTTTTTTAAATTAGTAAGAAGTAGGTGGAATGTGCTTGTTATGCTACTGAAAAGAATCAGTAGCTTGTCAGCGTATGCTTAGATGTTTACTGTTTTTTTGTCTATTCAAACTCAAAAGATTGTTATTAGCGATTTTTTGTTTTGTAGTTCAAAAGAAACAGATTATATTCGTGCCGTACTACTGAACTTTTGGAAATCAGTAGTATGATAGGGGTTAAGAGGTTTGAATGGTTGATTAATTATTATTTGCTTTCACCTCATATTGAGAGTCAAATGTTAGCGCTTGTCCCGTTGAAAGCGTTATCGTGACTTTGTAACGACTAGAACGACTTGCCTGTAATGCGGCCGAGAGGGACTGTGGAGTCAGTGAGTTGAGTTGCAGAATTGTAAAATAGTCGCAAAAATGCTATTTTACATGCAACGATTTCATCGGACTGTCCCACTGATTGCGCCATTATCGGGGGCTGCGTATGTTGATTGCTAATTGTCTTTTTTGTTTTGTAATTAAATTGTATCGTTTGCACACTTGACCGTCAAATGGCGTACGCTTGGCCTAAGTTATAGTTATTACAAGCCTATATTTGGCACATTATGAAACAATGCGAAATCTGATTTTGATAAGGACTTGAAGCGTTTTTAAAGTCATTATAACAATCGTAAAATGAGCTGTCAAGTTTAAGGCAAGCTGACAGAATCAGGATGCCCCGAGGCTGGCAGGTTGCCATGGGCATTGTTAAGACTCGGTTTGAAAGATATCGCCCAATCTTGAGTCCAATCCAGCGCAATATTGCTAATCTCTCTCTCTCTCTCTCTCTCGGTGTGTTTGGAATTTCAGTTTTTCAACAATGCCTTCGCAATTATTGAAAAGTCAACTGGCAGCTAAATGTGCGCTAAACACTGGGCAGGTCTCTCTCTCTCATCTGTTGTTTTATTATTTTCGATACACTGGAAAGCACTTATCAGGCTTGACAAGTTGTAATTTGTAATCTTGTTGAGCGCCTCTCAAATGGACAAAGACCTAAACTAGTCTTTGTAGATATTTTTACACCATCGGGGCCCGCCGTCTTGCCCAGTGAGTGAGGATGCGGGGTGGGGGGGTAATCGAGAATTAAAAGTGTATAATGAGGGGTTGTGTCGGCATGCGGCGGGAGAAACTCCTCGACAGAAGCCTCGCAGTCCTGAGCAGTCGGTGGGGGCGGTCCTGGCCGGGGCTCATTAGCTGGCCGAACCTCCACCGATGCTGGACTCTGATAAGCGGCTCAGTTTTCACTGATCGCCGCTGACAAACTGCCCGAGAGCTGCCGGGCTTGAACTGGAGAGTTTGAGACTTCAGCCGGGCCTGCTGGTTGGGAGTCCTGCAGTGTGTTAACGATGGGATCAGCAACTGAGGGGGGTTGGATAGTGTTGCGGGGACGGTCGGGCGGCTGGAATGAAGGTGTAGGACAAAGGACTGACTGACCGACAGCAAGATAGACACTATTATGGTATGGTATGCAGACAGACACTATGGCATCCAGACACACTGACATGCAGACGGACACTGACAGACAGACAGACACTGAGATACAGACAGACACTGACATGCAGACAGACACTGACATGCAAACAGACACTGACATACAGACAGACACTGACATGCAGACAGACACTGACATACAGACAGACACTGACATGCAGACAGACACTGACATGCAGACAGACACTGAGATACAGACAGACAGACACTATGACATCCAGGCAGACACTGACATGCAGACAGACACTGACATGCAGACAGACACTGACATACAGACAGACACTGACATGCAGACAGACAGAGAGACACTGACATACAGACAGACAGATGACACTATTGTAGACGCTCAGTAATGACTCCTAGTACACAAGTGACAGACAGGCTGAAAGACACAAATACATTTACAGGAGTTGCTGTACGCTCATTCTACAGAAAATTTTCAGGCGTGTACGTAAAAAGCAGACCAACTAATTCTTCATCAATTTCTTATTTAAAATATGGTTTGATTACGAAATTCGATCCCATGCAAGGCGATTAAAAAGCGGCACCTAACAAGTGGTCAAGATCCCCTGATCCTCTCATTTCACTCATAAATTGCATTAGCATGGCGGGGTTGAGCAGAAACTAACTCTCCACTCGGGCGGTCAGTTTCTAGGAAAGTCCAGCTCTCGCCTGAGAGCGGCGGCTTCATCGAAAGCTGGGAGAAAAGCTCTCAAGGGATCTGGGAAGTGGGGGGGGGGGCTTTAGGGAAGACTGCTTGCAATCCGACACCTGAGAAACATTCTCACCTCTCCCTCCTCCACCTCTGTTCAAAATCAATTTCTAATCGCTTTCTCCTCCGCATCTTGGCAAGGATTTTGCCGCTCCGGCTGGTCGCTGAGTTTAGGATCGAGTTACGGCCCCCTAGCCCTGCCGCCTGGCGTCTCCTGTAGCCAATATCCAAGAGAAATTTTCCGAGTCTGAACCGACTTAAAAAAACTTCCTAAAACAGTTCTCTGGCTTCATCAGCTCAAAAGCAGTCCAGTTGTTGAGATGTAGAAAAAGGTTCAAATTTAGGAGAGGCTCATACAAAACAGCATGATCACTGTGATGCTCATACAGAACAGCATGATCACTGTGATGCTCATATAGAACAGTCTGACAACTGTATGACTTCATTAAGCATGTAGTCGATGCAGTCATAAGAATTTATACGACTAATTTGACAGTGATGACCACACTTCGCTCGTGTTCATTATTTATTGTCAAGAATTCCATTCTGCTCATACCAATAATGGTCAATGACCCATTCTGCTCATACCGATACTGGTCAATGACCCATTCTGCTCATACCGATATTGGTCAATGACCCATTCTGCTCATACCGATATTGGTCAATGACCCATTCTGCTCATACCGATATTGGTCAATGACCCATTCTGCTCATACCGATATTGGTCAATGACCCATTCTGCTCATACCGATATTGGTCAATGACCCATTCTGCTCATACCGATATTGGTCAATGACCCATTCTGCTCATACCGATATTGGTCAATGACCCATTCTGCTCATACCGATATTGGTCAATGACCCATTCTGCTCATACCGATATTGGTCAATGACCCATTCTGCTCATACCGATATTGGTCAATGACCCATTCTGCTCATACCGATATTGGTCAATGACCCATTATGCTCATACCGATATTGGTCAATGACCCATTCTGCTCATACCGATATTGGTCAATGACCCATTATGCTCATACCGATATTGGTCAATGACCATTATGCTCATACCGATATTGGTCAATGACCCATTATGCTCATTCCGATAATTCTGAGGGTCACGCTCTGCTTATATTTTATGATCACTATCACATAGCTCATACTGATTAGTGTATGACCGCGGTCATCATCTGGCAGCGACATGGTGACTGACCGACTTCTCCCAGTCAAATGCTAAGGAGGCACTCCCTCCATAGCCGTCAGTCTCAAGGCTTGCAGCGTCTCCCTGTCAGACTGTCACAGCGCTGACAGAAACCCGATGCTCCCCGCAGATCGCCCCGGGGCTGCTCAAACAAAGGGAAATCGCGCCCGAACTGCAAATCGAGCTGAGAAGACTAAAAAAAGGCAGCCTCGATAAGAAGAGACTTCGAGAGCCCGGCAGTGTCTGGTTGATGCGGAACCAATCTGAATTTATAATTTTTCAATAAGGAAACTGCATGTCTGTGCTGCAATCCTTCAGCGATTCGAAAGGATTCTCAGTGAACTGGATAGCAGCGAGAGAAAAGGGTCAGGCCGCGGGGGAGAGTCAGCTCTAGAGAGTCAGATTATAAGGAGTCAGAGCATTGAGAGTCAGTTCATTGAGAGAGTCAGAGCAAAGAGAATCAGATCATTGAGAGAGTCAGAGCAAAGAGAATCAGATGATGGATAGAGTCAGATCATTGATAGTCAGATCGTTGAGAGAGTCAGAGCAAAGAGAATCAGATCATTGAGAGAGTCAGAGCAAAGAGAATCAGATGATGGATAGAGTCAGATCATAGAGACAGGTTATTATAGAGTGAGTCAGGTCATAAGAGAGAAACTGGTCATAAGAGAGAAACTGGTCATAAGAAATCAAGAAACTGGTCATAAGAGAGAAACTGATCATAATAGAGAAACTGGTCATAATAGAGAAACTGGTCATAAGATAGAAACAGTTCATAAGATAGAAACAGGTCATAAGAGAGAAACTGGTCATAATAGAAAACATGTCATAAGTGCGAAACAGGTCATATGAGAGAAACTGGTCACAAGTGAGAAACAGGTCATAAGAGAGAAACTGGTCATAAGTGAGAAACTAGTCATAAGAGAGAAACAGGACATAAGAGAGAAACAGGACATAAGAGAGAAACTGGTCATAGGAGAGAAACAGGTCATAAGTGAGAAACTAGTCATAAGTGAGAAACTAGTCATAAGAGAGAAACTGGTCATAAGAGAGAAACTGGTCATAAGAGAGAAACTGGTCATAAGAGAGAAACTGGTCATAAGTGAGAAACTAGTCATAAGAGAGAAACAGGACATAATAGAGAAACAGGACATAATAGAGAAACTGGTCATAAGAGAGAAACAGGACATAAGAGAGAAACTGGTCATAGGAGAGAAACTTGTCAAAAGAGGGAAACTGGTCATAAGAGAGAAACAGGTCATAAGAAAGGCTCAGCTCCAGAAGCGGTCATTAAGCCCCATCAAGCAACGGTCAGCCTCAACGGCCACCCCCGTCAGGCACACTGAGGCGCCGCTCTCGAACCCCGAAAGTTGACAATCGCGGCCTGTGCTTCTCTCTCCACAGCGCTCGCCGCCGCTGACCCCAGAGCTAAAAACCTCTTCCTCCTCCTCCTCCGCCTCCATCCCCATTCAGCCTGCGTGTTTGCCGCTCTCGATTCGATTCGAGTGGGCGAAACTCCTCGAAAAAATCTCCCTTCGGACCCATATGGGCTCTCACTTGCCGCCCTTCAATCCGCAAGCTTAGTCCAAGCCGTAGAGCCGTCTGTTTGTTCAATATCACATTTCCCACAGCAAGGGCGGCGTTGAATTGAGTTTTATATAGAGCCAACTTTCCCTTAAGTAAAAAGTAAAGTGTACATTATACTGTGCAATAAATACGGTTGCGTGGGAGAGGTTGTAGACTAAAAGTTGACAATCAAAAACCAGTATAGAAATTAATTTGTTTGTGAAAATTCCAAGTCTAATGTTGAGTACTGCTCAAATTAGAGATGGCGGAGTTTTCTTTGGCCGAGTTATTTAACAAAAAAAGTGAGGCAGACAGAATGCAGACTACGATAGGGGAAGCGGGAGGGCTGTGAAAGGGGAAGCAGAAACCAGATCCCACTGCAAATATTGGGGGGGGGCGGGGCAAGCCAACAGTCCAATATCCGTCAAGTTCCTCCCGCAGCTGAAGTGTGTGCATTAGACTTCTGTTGGTGCCACCGCGCGGGCTAGCGGGGGCTCCTGCAACCTCCGGCAGGAGACACGCGGGAATTGAGGCTCGAACCGAAAGCTCCGTTCGATATCAGCAGATGTTGGGCAGCGGTTGGGAGTGCGCTTGGATATAAATGACAGGGCATGGGCCGCTGCTGTGACTGCACTGTCACTTACCCAAATCACTTTCCCGACTGAGTCCCTGCCTAGTGTGTGTTTTCTTTGTCATGAGCGGCATGTAGTATTCAGATTGCAATTTACTAGAATTAGGAGTTATGAGCAATATTTACTGTAATATGAGAAATATTTACTAGGATTATGACCGATATTTACATGGATTATGAGCGAAAATTACTAGGATTATGAGCGATATTTGCTGTGAGATAATGACAAATATCTACTGTGTGATTATGACCCATTTCTACTGTGTGATTATGACCCATTTCTACTGTGTGATTATGACCCATTTCTACTGTGAGATTATGACCCATTTCTACTGTGTGATTATGACCCATTTCTACTGTGAGATTATGACCCATTTCTACTGTGAGATTATGACCCATTTCTACTGTGTGATTATGACCCATTTCTACTGTGTGATTATGACCCATTTCTACTGTGTGATTATGACCCATTTCTACTGTGAGATTATGACCCATATCCAGTGTGAGATTATGACCAATATCCAGTGTGAGATTATGACCAATATCCAGTGTGAGATTATGACCAATATCAAGTGTGAGATTATGACCAATATCCAGTGTGAGATTATGACCAATATCCAGTGTGAGATTATGACCGATATCTACCTCTGTGAGATAATCAGCCAATTCGCTAATAATTCAAGCCTTTAAACAGTTAAAACACCTGGTTTTTAGTTTCTAATCCTCAAGCTCGAGAACCGTTTTGCTCAAACTCTAAATCTATTCGAAATGATTTTATCCAGGTGTTACTTCACTCGATGTAAGATTTACAGTTCATCGAATTCTCTTAAACCAACCTCATCTAAACCAACTCAACCCAGCCCTGAATACAGTGGGATGAATGCCTTCGGGGCTTGAGCACCCCAGTCCAGCTGGTCATACGCCACCATCGCCGCTGTTCCTTGCTTTTTTCTCTCCCCAACCGCTACCCCTTTCCCAAGTCCGAACTGTTAATCAAGGGGACCCCCTTGTCCGTCATTTGGCCATCAAACTTGTCACTGATAGCAGGGCGGGCAGGCTGTATCCACCTGGAGCTGCATGCTGGAGACTGCCCTGCCCTGTTCCCATATGGACCCCGGGGACAGCCTCTGCTCATTAGCCTCGCGAGCATGTGATGCAACACCTTAACTAACCCGCGCCCGTGCGCATTCTCGGTATCCCGGTATCCTTGTAATTAAAATACTCAACTATGTATGAGCTCATTGTAAAATTTGAATCCAATTTTGTTCGCTAATATAGAGTAAAGCTATTTTCCAGCTATTCGACAGATTGGGGCGCGAGAAACTCGACAGTTCGCCGAGCATATCTGGGCGAATCATCTTGGCGGCTCGCCTTTCGGCTGGTCTGAAAGGGGACAAGAATTCACTGGGGCGCTGCTCGATGGGAGAATGCAAGGTCGTCAGCTTTCACCGGAACTGGCCGTGCCAGCCCAGCAGATCCGGTTGCTTCCGGCTCATGCAGATCCTGCGGCACCCCATCTGCTGAGGGAGCCTTCTGTCTTAGTGTCTGTCTGTCTGTCTTAGTGTCTGTCTGTCTGTCTGTCTGTCTGTCTGTCTGTCTGTCTGTCTGTCTGTCTGTCTGTCTGTCTGTCTGTCTGTCTGTCTGTCTGTCTGTCTGTCTGTCTGTCTGTCTGTCTGTCTGTCTGTCTGTCTGTCTGTCTGTCTGTCTGTCTGTCTGTCTGTCTGTCTGTCTGTCTGTCTGTCTGTCTGTCTGTCTGTCTGTCTGTCTAGCTGTCTGTCTGTCTGTCTGTCTGTCTGTCTGTCTGTCTGTCTGTCTGTCTGTCTGTCTGTCTGTCTGTCTGTCTGTCTGTCTGTCTGTCTGTCTGTCTGTCTGTCTGTCTGTCTGTCTGTCTGTCTGTCTGTCTGTCTGTCTGTCTGTCTGTCTGTCTGTCTGTCTGTCTGTCTGTCTGTCTGTCTGTCTGTCTGTCTGTCTGTCTGTCTGTCTGTCTGTCTGTCTGTCTGTCTGTCTGTCTGTCTGTCTGTCTGTCTGTCTGTCTGTCTGTCTGTCTGTCTGTCTGTCTGTCTGTCTGTCTGTCTGTCTGTCTGTCTGTCTGTCTGTCTGTCTGTCTGTCTGTCTGTCTGTCTGTCTGTCTGTCTGTCTGTCTGTCTGTCTGTCTGTCTGTCTGTCTGTCTGTCTGTCTGTCTGTCTGTCTGTCTGTCTGTCTGTCTGTCTGTCTGTCTGTCTGTCTGTCTGTCTGTCTGTCTGTCTGTCTGTCTGTCTGTCTGTCTGTCTGTCTGTCTGTCTGTCTGTCTGTCTGTCTGTCTGTCTGTCTGTCTGTCTGTCTGTCTGTCTAGCTGTCTGTCTGTCTGTCTGTCTGTCTGTCTGTCTGTCTGTCTGTCTGTCTGTCTGTCTGTCTGTCTGTCTGTCTGTCTGTCTGTCTGTCTGTCTGTCTGTCTGTCTGTCTGTCTGTCTGTCTGTCTGTCTGTCTGTCTGTCTGTCTGTCTGTCTGTCTGTCTGTCTGTCTGTCTGTCTGTCTGTCTGTCTGTCTGTCTGTCTGTCTGTCTGTCTGTCTGTCTGTCTGTCTGTCTGTCTGTCTGTCTGTCTGTCTGTCTGTCTGTCTGTCTGTCTGTCTGTCTGTCTGTCTGTCTGTCTAGCTGTCTGTCTGTCTGTCTGTCTGTCTGTCTGTCTGTCTGTCTGTCTGTCTGTCTGTCTGTCTGTCTGTCTGTCTGTCTGTCTGTCTGTCTGTCTGTCTGTCTGTCTGTCTGTCTGTCTGTCTGTCTGTCTGTCTGTCTGTCTGTCTGTCTGTCTGTCTGTCTGTCTGTCTGTCTGTCTGTCTGTCTGTCTGTCTGTCTGTCTGTCTGTCTGTCTGTCTGTCTGTCTGTCTGTCTGTCTGTCTGTCTGTCTGTCTGTCTGTCTGTCTGTCTGTCTGTCTGTCTGTCTGTCTGTCTGTCTGTCTGTCTGTCTGTCTGTCTGTCTGTCTATACATAAAAATACTCCCATTTCAGTTGCAAACATTTCCCCAAATGGAGTTGCTATATTAGTTTAAAATATGCAAATTTATGCGCCGTCAACAAGTCAGTGACTCGCTCCAGCCGCACGCAGCCGCAGGCACTGGATGCACTGGACCCATTCGAGAGCTTAATGACCCGGATACATGCAGAAAGTCGAACGCCCTTTGTTTCACCGGCTCGGCGGAAGTCATAAACAAACAAGAAAGCCCCCAGCAGCTGCTGTACAGGCGACCCGGGCACTGGGGGATCGGGGAGTCCCCAATCGGCTTCCCTCCGAAACCCGAGATCCGCCTGCCCGGCCGCCCCTCACTCCGGCAAGTTTTTAGCGGCGCATAGCAACTGAAAAAAATCGAAAGTAGGAATTGATGAGGGGTTGGGGGTGGTGACAAACAATTTCGTCACACCTTGGCTGAGCCGCCTCGTCACTCGGGTGCCGGGTGCTTCTGTCTCCATCGTCCCTCGCCAACCAACTGTCTCGCCTTTGCCCTCCTCTGCCACCCCAGCCCAGAGCCGTCGAATGGGTAAGCTGATACCCCCCCCCCCTAACTCGGAGATTTCCGAAGGGCGAAAGGAGAAGGCGCGATAGAGAGAGAGGGCGCGAGGGCCGCTGCCCTGCCAGCCAATCAGAAACCCGATAGGCCCTGGCCGGCTGGGGGGGGGGGGGCTTCGGCCGCGTCCCGGTTTTTACCGCTGAATTTCTCACCAGCCCGGGTCCGCATCCGCATATTGTCACTCTCACCGTCACTTAAGCCGACTCGCCGCGTCCCATCCCGTTTCCAATTTCAATCTCGCTGACTCCGCTGGCTTTTGTGCGCTTGGTTCAGCTTTCATATCAGCTTTCACAGTTATTGTTTTCGCTTTCTGAGGAGAGGGAGAGAGAGAGAGACGGACTTGAAGGCCAGAATCTCGCGTATTGATGACACGGCTGGCTCGGCAGCGACAGGAATAAGCCTAAGCCGCGCCAGGAACTCGTCAGGATCGTCTTGCGCTCAAGCGCTCGCTCGCGAGAGAGAGTAGGGCTGGTAGGTAAGTCAATCTTATCCACAGCGGATCGGGTGTCTCAGGCACTGTAAAGCGAGATAGAGAGGCGGAGTGGCGGCAGTAGGGCTGGGAAGTAGAACCCGATCTCACTCTGCTCACCGCTAACTTCTCCGCTTACTGTTCCGCAGTCGGCAGTGAAATATAGGGCCAAGCGAGGCGGCAGCGAAGCCCCAGCCAGGCCAGATGATCCAGCAGTCCCAGGACTGTTATCTACCCTGCGCATCTGTCGAAGACCGAGCCTACAGTGAGCAGACTCTGCAACAGCAGCAGCAACAACAGCAGACCCAGACTCCTCAGCAGGCAACTCAGAGCCAGGAGCTTCATCAGCTGATCCCGCAGCATCACCAGCCGATTCTGTCAGCGGATGATTCCGAATGCTCAGTCGGCGGCGCCGCTGGCGCTGGCAGCGGCGGGTGCCGGTTCACC
Organism: Macrostomum lignano; assembly: GCA_002269645.1. Lineage (NCBI taxonomy): Eukaryota > Metazoa > Platyhelminthes > Macrostomidae > Macrostomum > Macrostomum lignano. The sequence continues at coordinate 130,252 of NIVC01001763.1, read as the reverse complement.
CAGGAGCAGGTGGCCTGCGTGTGCGAAGTCATGCGCAGCTCCGGCGACATGGACCGCCTGTCCCGCCTGATCTGGTCTCTGCCGCCCTGCGAGCAGCTGCACCGCAATGAGTCCGTGCTCACCGCCAAGGCCTACGTGGCCTCGCACCGGGAGAACTACAAGGAGCTCTACAGGATTCTGGAGAGTCACAACTTCTCGCCACGGCTGCACCCGCAGCTGCAGGCTCTGTGGCTGAACGCGCACTATCGCGAGGAGGAGAAGGTCAAGGGCCGGCCGCTCGGCGCCGTGGCCAAGTACCGGGTGCGGCGGAAGTTCCCGCTGCCCCGGACCATCTGGGATGGCGAGGAGACCTCCTACTGCTTCAAGGAGAAGTCCAGACAGGTGCTGCGCGAGTGGTACGCGCACAACCCCTACCCGTCACCGAGGGAGAAGAAAGAGCTGGCGGAGGAGACCGGCCTGACCACCACTCAGGTGTCCAACTGGTTCAAGAACCGGAGACAGCGGGATCGGGCAGCTGACGGCAAGGACAAGTGAGTCGGTGGTAGATCTTGTTGTCACTCTGATTGTCATTCTGATCGTCACCCTGATTGTCACACGGATTGTTACTCTAGTTGTCACTCTGTCTGATTGTCACTCTGATTGTCACTCCAATTGTCACTCTGATTGTCACTCTGATTGTCACTCTGTCTGATTGTCACTCTGTCTGATTGTCATTCTGTCTGATTGTCACTCTGTCTGATTGTCACTCTGTCTGATTGTCACTCTGTCTGATTGTCACTCTGTCTGATTGTCACTCTGTCTGATTGTCACTCTGTCTGATTGCCACTCAGTCTGATTGTCATTCTGATTGTCACTCTGTCTGATTGTCACTCTGTCTGATTGTTACTCTGATTGTCACTCTGTCTGATTGTCACTCTGTCTGATTGTCACTCTGATTGTCACTCTGTCTGATTGTCACTCTGATTGTCACTCTGTCTGATTGTCACTCTGATTGTCACCTGGTCTCTGATTGTCACTCTGATTGTCACCCAGTCTCTGATTGTCACTCTAATTGTCACGCTGATTGTCACTCTGTCTGATTGTCACTCTGGTTGTCACTCTGATTGTCACCCGGTCTCTGATTGTCACTCTAATTGTCACGCTGATTGTCACTCTGTCTGATTGTCACTCTGGTTGTCACTCTATCTGATTGTCACTCTGGTTGTCACTCTGTCTGATTTTCACTCTGGTTGTCACTCTGTCTGATTGTCACTCTGATTGTCACTCTGATTGTCACTCTGATTGTCCCTCTGGTTGTCACTCTGTCTCATTGTCACTCTGGTTGTCACTCTGTCTGATTGTCACTCTGATTGTCACTCTGATTGTCCCTCTGGTTGTCACTCTGTCTGATTGTCACTCTGGTTGTCACTCTGTCTGATTGTCACTCTGATTGTCACTCTGATTGTCCCTCTGGTTGTCACTCTGTCTGATTGTCACTCTGATCGTCACTCTGGCTGTCACTCTGTCTGAATGTCACTCTGATTGTCACTCTGGCTGTCACTCCGTCTGATTGTCACCATGGCTGTCACACTATTCACTATTTATCTGCTCTACCTTTCAGTCGAACTTCGAAATGAAATTCCCCGTATTCATTCATTTTTATGACCACTTCAACCCGCTTCAATTGTCACTAGGACTTGTCAAGCAGTAATGCACCTTGCCAACTTTAACTCTCATTTCTTGCTCAGTTAGCATTGAGCCCATTTAGATGTTAACCCATCGCAGAAAAGTAAGTTTATTGAGCTCCAACTGCTGGCTAAGAATATTTATTAGCGATAAATGTTGACTCTGAGTGCACGCCATTCGAGTAGGGCTATGGGTGACAATCAGAGGGGTTACTAAGAGTGGCCTCCCGCAGGTCTCACGGTATAATGGCACCCACAGTTAGCAGGCATGGGGGGGCTCTAGCGGTCCTGCCCCGTTCACTCACAAACTTATCCTTAGGTGTATTGTTAAACATTTGCCAGCAGCAATGCGCTGTCTTCTGGAAGCACAATTAGATGAAGAATAAATGAGAGCAATATTTGCCCACCGCAGAACATGGCACAGGGGGCGGGCGTGCCAATGGGCTCATATCAGCATGTCATTGTCCCTGCCTCTGCTCTCCATCACTCTTGCCCGCTTTTCGATTCCAGAATAATTAATAAAATAGTAGTTAAAAAAGTCTTGACAATTCACCCCCAGATTGTCGGAAACTAATTTCTATTAATGAAAAAATCTACTTGGAGAAGTTTGCCTTCGGAATGAAGACAGCTCTCATTTTGGCATAGACATAACGTTGACAAGAGGCCAGCTCGGCTGTTTGCTCACTGGCCCGGGGTCCGCGCCATAGACAACAAAAATTATGTAAATTGCTTGCTTAAATGGCCAATCAATGAATTGAAGAGTTGCCAGGCCGCCAGTTGCCTGTCTGACTAGGCCACTAAGGCACTAACATCTACTTAGGGCTTCCGGCTTCCCAGCTTTTCTTAGCAAACATCTTCGGCGGGCGCTGGGAACGGAGCGAGCGGGAAGGAGGGCAGAGGGGGGGGGGTCGAGCAGACAAACAAAAACTTTTCAAAAACCCCAACCGTATTTCTGTCAATCGATTCTGTTCGAAATTCGAATTCTCCTTGTTCGAGCAGTGGGCGTCCCGAACTGGAGGGAAAGCGGCTAAAAAAAGCATATGCTGTTTAACTAAGAGATATTTGCCCATACGCTAGTAGTTTTGTCATTTTCTCTCTCAGTTCAAGGCATGTCGTTTGAATAGCAATTCCTTTGTCATTTCTTCCTTATTCTCCTGTCCCATTTAGCCTATAACTGAGGCATAAACTGCAAACAGAATATTGAGAAATAGGAGTCAGATCAGAGAGAGCGGAGAGAGATCAGAGAGAGCGGAGAGAGATCAGAGAGAGCGGAGAGAGCGGAGAGAGATCAGAGAGAGCGGAGAGAGCGGAGAGAGATCAGAGAGAGCGGAGAGAGATCAGAGAGAGCGGAGAGAGATCAGAGAGAGCGGAGAGAGATCAGAGAGATCAGAGAGAGCGGAGAGAGATCAGAGAGAGCGGAGAGAGATCAGAGAGAGCGGAGAGAGATCAGAGAGAGCGGAGAGAGCGGAGAGAGATCAGAGAGAGCGGAGAGAGCGGAGAGAGATCAGAGAGAGCGGAGAGAGATCAGAGAGAGCGGAGAGAGATCAGAGAGATCAGAGAGAGCGGAGAGAGATCAGAGAGAGCGGAGAGAGATCAGAGAGATCAGAGAGAGCGGAGAGAGATCAGAGAGATCAGAGAGAGCGGAGAGAGATCAGAGAGAGCGGAGAGAGCGGAGAGAGATCAGAGAGAGCGGAGAGAGATCAGAGAGAGCGGAGAGAGATCAGAGAGATCAGAGAGAGCGGAGAGAGATCAGAGAGAGCGGAGAGAGATCAGAGAGAGCGGAGAGAGATCAGAGAGATCAGAGAGAGCGGAGAGAGATCAGAGAGAGCGGAGAGAGATCAGAGAGATCAGAGAGAGCGGAGAGAGATCAGAGAGATCAGAGAGAGCGGAGAGAGATCAGAGAGAGCGGAGAGAGCGGAGAGAGATCAGAGAGAGCGGAGAGAGATCAGAGAGAGCGGAGAGAGATCAGAGAGATCAGAGAGAGCGGAGAGAGATCAGAGAGAGCGGAGAGAGATCAGAGAGAGCGGAGAGAGATCAGAGAGAGCGGAGAGAGCGGAGAGAGATCAGAGAGAGCGGAGAGAGCGGAGAGAGATCAGAGAGAGCGGAGAGAGATCAGAGAGAGCGGAGAGAGATCAGAGAGATCAGAGAGAGCGGAGAGAGATCAGAGAGAGCGGAGAGAGATCAGAGAGATCAGAGAGAGCGGAGAGAGATCAGAGAGATCAGAGAGAGCGGAGAGAGATAAGAGAGATCAGAGAGAGTGGAGAGAGATCAGAGAGATCAGAGAGAGCGGATGGAGATCAGAGAGAGCGGAGAGAGATCAGAGACTGCATTGAGCAGGGAGGATGAGGAGCGCCCAGCCCGATTCCCCAGCGTGCATCAGGAAAACTTGCTCGCCTAAATTTTTAATGACGGGTCACGTCATTGCTTGTCAAGATTTTAACTATCGAGCGAGTATTGCCAGAGTTGAGTTAAATAAGCGATTGGAAATAAGCGACTGGATGGGGGCTGGAGAAAGTGTGTGGCGACACGAGCAGGCTGGCTGAGAGGGGAGGAGCCTGGAAAAGCAGGATGAGGCGGGCGGGCGGGTGGACGCAGGGAAGGCGCGAGAATTTTTTGAGTCGGAATTTTGCCGAGGCGGCGGCTCTGGGGACAGGATAAGGGGGGGGGGGTTAGCAGAGGCCCTTTCTGGGCTCGTGGGCTGACGGAAATATGAGACGATTTCGCTCTCTCGCGCGCTCTCTTTATCGAGACTCGCTGAACTGTTCCATCTGGTCAACTGCAGTGTCTCACAGAGCTAGGGACCGGGGGTGTTGGTGTCAAATTTCTTTCAAGGGAACTGGGAGGGGGTCTGGAGGCGAAGGCCTGCCCGCCTGCCTGCGCGGCGCGGTGCAAGGAGGAAGCCCCGACTGTCTGTCTTGTGTTCTGGCTCTGCTAGAGAAGCATGCGTGTGCGATGCGTGTTTCACAGAGAAGTTTTTTCCCTTAACTTGCTCTTTTTTCTCTGCGTTCTGGCGTGTCTCCTCCTTCTTCTGCAAGCAGAGAGTGGCAAAAACGGTTCCCAAAGACTGTTGGGCTTGGTGCTGTTTTCAGAGCGAAGCATCGCATCATGATGAAGTTCTGGATGAGGCGGCCCGGTTTTGATAATGAAAAGAAGAAATTTTTAGTCAGTGCGGGCAGGACAACCGGCGCCAGTAAAATTATTAAAAACTGTTTCCAGTGCATAGAATGGCTCTCTGTTTGTATCTCTAGTCTCCTATCTCTAGTCTCCTATCTCTAGTCTCCTATCTCTAGTCTCCTATCTCTAGTCTCCTATCTCTAGTCTCCTATCTCTGTAGTCTCCTATCTCTAGTCTCCTATCTCTAGTCTCCTATCTCTAGTCTCCTATCTCTAGTCTCCTATCTCTAGTCTCCTATCTCTAGTCTCCTATCTCTAGTCTCCTATCTCTAGTCTCCTAGATCTAATCTCCTATCTCTAGTCTCCTATCTCTAGTCTCCTATCTCTAATCTCCTATCTCTAGTCTCCTATCTCTAGTCTCCTATCTCTAGTCTCCTATCTCTAGTCTCCTATCTCTAGTCTCCTATCTCTAGTCTCCTATCTCTAGTCTCCTATCTCTAGTCTCCTATCTCTAGTCTCCTATCTCTAGTCTCCTATCTCTAGTCTCCTATCGCTAGTCTCCTATCTCTAGTCTCCTATCTCTAGTCTCCTATCTCTAGTCTCCTATCTCTAGTCTCCTATCTCTAGTCTCCAATCTCTAGTCTCCAATCTCTAGTCTCCTATCTCTAGTCTCCTATCTCTAGTCTCCTATCTCTAGTCTCCTATCTCTAGTCTCCTATCTCTAGTCTCCTATCTCTAGTCTCCTATCTCTAGTCTCCTATCTCTAGTCTCCTAGATCTAATCTCCTATCTCTAGTCTCCTATCTCTAGTCTCCTATCTCTAGTCTCCTATCTCTAGTCTCCTATCTCTAGTCTCCTATCTCTAGTCTCCTATCTCTAGTCTCCTATCTCTAGTCTCCTATCTCTAGTCTCCTATCTCTAGTCTCCTATCTCTAGTCTCCTAGATCTAATCTCCTATCTCTAGTCTCCTATCTCTAGTCTCCTATCTCTAATCTCCTATCTCTAGTCTCCTATCTCTAGTCTCCTATCTCTAGTCTCCTATCTCTAGTCTCCTATCTCTAGTCTCCTATCTCTAGTCTCCTATCGCTAGTCTCCTATCTCTAGTCTCCTATCTCTAGTCTCCTATCTCTAGTATCCTATCTCTAGTCTCCTAGATCTAATCTCCATCTCTAGTCTCCTATCTCTAGTCTCTAGTCCATATCTCTATTCTCTAGTCTCCTATCCCTAGTCTTTAAGAAACGAATGCAAAATCTCAATCAATATTTTCAATTTCGCCACTCAGTGCCCCATAGTGCACCCCAGCCCCTACTAAACAGCCAAATTGGATTGTTTTGGCACAAAGATTCCAATTTTTAACTCGATTGCCAGTCTGGGAGCACCAACATACGGTCCGGCCCCCCTCTCTCATCTCTCCAAGCAATTAGGCTTCTCGAGTGCGCTCCGGCTTTGAGAGTGCTCTTCGCTTCTCAACTCCATTTATTTGCTCTCCGCTCCTCCCGGATGCAGTCGCAGTGAATGCTGGACTTTTTTGGCAACACGCAGCTCCCCCTCGCTGTGAGATCAACAGCAATCCACGGCGCTTGACTTGAGCGCTCATTTAACTCTGGCCCAGATTGCTGCATATAATGGCTTCTGAGTTGATTCTTGAGCACCCAGCTCAAACCCCCGGGGGGCAGTTTGGGAATAATGGGAGAGATGTGGCGGAATCAGTGCAACTGTTGCTCAACCACTTTTTTGGAGAGAAGTGTGAAGGGCCACTTCTATTCCCGCTCATTTCTACCCTTTGGCTAGTAACTGGGATTGCGGGTTTTTATTCCAACTGTGAAAGTCGCTTCATTATTTCGAAGCTCATAGGTCCAAGCTGGGATTCTAAAATGGGAGCCTTACTGGGGAGAATTGATTTTGATGCAAACGTCTGGCTGACTTTGAGGCACTTGAAAGAAGCAATTGCGCGCTTATGATTTAAATGACAAACTGAAGTTAACAATGCCAACAAAAAGCCCCCCAGTCATTGCGAGGCCCAGCGCGATGCGTTAAAGGTCTTTGTTTGCCAACAGACTCGGAGAGAGTGGGGGAGCGGCGGCGGCACCCGTTTTTAGGGCTTATGAGATTTGGCAAGGTAATTATTTAAGTTGCGAGGGCCTGCTCAAAGCTGTTTTGATTTGATGTGCTCAGAACTGGAGGCTCTGCTTTCTCCGTCTCTATTCGTTTGCACAACTCGACTCGAACTTCGAAGCGGCAGGCCATAGCTAACCCTTGACCCCTGACCGAGCTGTCTTGATTAGCTGCGTTTCACTGTCAATTCTTATCGCACAGGAATCTGTCCTGGTCTGTTTTTGCAGCTGATTAAAATAAAATCCTTGTTAACGAATTCATATTTTATATTCTCTGACCCCTGATCCCCGATCCCTGATACCTGATCCCCGATCCCTGATCCCTGATTCCCGATCCCTGATCCCCGATCCCTGATCCCTGATCCCCGATCCCTGATCCCTGATTCCCGATCCCTGATCGCCGATCCCTGATCCCTGATCCCCGATCCCTGATCCCTGATTCCCGATCCCTGATCCCCATTCCCTGATCCCCATTCCCTGATCCCCATTCCCTGATTCCCGATCCCTGATCCCCATTCCCTGATCCCCATTCCCTGATCCCCATTCCCTAATCCCCATTCCCTAATCCCAATTCCCTGATCCCCATTCCCTGATCCCCATTCCCTGATCCCCATTCCCTGATCCCCATTCCCTGATCCCCATTCCCTGATCCCCATTCCCTGATCCCCATTCCCTGATCCCCATTCCCTGATCCCAATTCCCTGATCCCCATTCCCTGATCCCCATTCCCTGATCCCCATTCCCTAATCCCTGATCGCTGATCCTTATTCCCGATTCAAATCAAAATCAGACACCTGCAGATACATGAAAATCTCCCCCCCCCTTCAGAATCCCCGGCCTGGGCAGCCCAGACGACTCAATCGATCTCAAACTCGAAGATTTGCCCGATCGGCCAAATCCAAAGCCTATGCCGGTTCAGAATCCGGACGAACTTCGTCGAGCTCCAACGGTTGGCGCAGCCGCTTCCTCGTCGTCAACATCGTCGGGATCATCGTCAATTTCGTCCAATGGAGCAGCAGCGACGGGGGTCCTGCCGGGGCACCAGCAGCTTATGCAGCAGCAGCCGCAGCCGCATCATCCAGTTGCCATGGGCTACCAGCAGATGGCGCCTTACTTGCAGCAGCAGCAGTCGCAGCATCTCTACCCCATCATGTCCCCGTACTCCGGCCAGCAGACTGTCGAGTCACCGCCGCCGCACGCTGACCGGGCCAGCGCGGCCTCCGCCTCGCCCGTTGAAGACCTTCAGCAGCAGCAGTACCCGCAGTACCAGCACCAGACCGCAGTGCACCATCTTCACCATCACCAGCAGCATCCGGTTACGCATCATCTAGACGAACACCAATCCTACCAGATGGGTCACAGTCTGCACCAGCAGCACCAGCAGCAGCACCATCATCTGCAGTACTTTCAACCGATGGACGACTATGCCCAACATCCTCAGCATCACCATCATCATCATCACCTGTATCCGTTCCATCATCAGGCCGCCGCCGCTGCCGCCGCCGCCGTGGCCGCAGCCAGCGGTGGTCAGCCGGACAAGAAGCTGGCCGAGGCGGACGCCCTGCTGTTCCATCCGGGCTTCTCCGGAGCGACTGCCTACAGTCTCTGAGGCCGCCTACAGTCTCTGAGGCTGCCTACAGTCTCTGAGGCTGCCTACAGTCTCTGAGGCCGCCTACAGTCTCTGAGGCCGCCTACAGTCTCTGAGGCTGCCTACAGTCTCTGAGGCCGCCTACAGTCTCTGAGGCCGCCACAGCGACGGCTCATCCCGCAGTGTACACAAAGATAAACAGACAAAATATCAAATTTCTAATTAAATAAACTAATTAATTAACCAATTTAAATGTAAAAGTGTTTTTTTTGCCCAGCTTCACCTGAGCTCATTATATCGTTTATTAAAATTTTGCCTCCACCCCCACACACTCCGCAATGCACCAACAACAATGCACTGTGAAGTTGCGTCTGCTTGCGCACAAGGGTTTTTTTCCTCAAATTGGCTATGAAATCTTCTTCTTTGCGTTTTGAAGTTTTGCTTATTTTCTTTTTTAAGTGCACGTTTCTTTGTTGGCTTTCCTTCCATTAATAATTTGCTATTTTTTTGCTTATATTTGATCTGTGTACAATAGGCCCGAACATTGCTTCTTGGTTACCTCGGTGTAAGGGATTTAATCATAATTGAGAAGTTCGCGCAGGAGACTCTCATTGAGCTCACACAATCAGTCAGAAATCACCTTTATCAGTTTGTTCGTTTATGTTGAATATCACAGTGTTTAAATATATATGTGAAAACTATTATGTGGCTAAATTTAATTCAAAGTCTCAGAAACTTCCGTTTCTACTGACACTTCTACTTTCAGTAGAGCGTATTGTTTTTTTGCTATTTGTGGATAACAGTATTAGAGACACTGAGTGACTTTTTTAAGGGTTTGAGAGAGTTGGGGAGAGTTGGGGAGAGTTGGGAAGAGTTGGGGAGAGTTGGAAAGAGTTGGAAAGAGTTGGGGAGCGTTGGGGAGAGTTGGGAAGAGTTGGGAAGAGTCGGGGAGAGTTGGGGAGAGTTGGTGAGAGTTGGGGAGAGTTGGTGAGAGTTGGAAAGAGTTGGGGAGAGTTGGAGAGAGTTGGGGAGAGTTGGGGAGAGTTGGGAAGAGTCGGGGAGAGTTGGGGAGAGTTGGTGAGAGTTGGGAAGAGTTGGTGAGAGTTGGAAAAAGTTGGGGAGAGTTGGGGAGAGTTGGGGAGAGTTGGGGAGAGTTGGGGAGAGTTGGGGAGAGTTGGGGAGAGTTGGAAAGAGTTGGGGAGAGTTGGAGAGAGTCGGGGAGAGTTGGGAAGAGTTGGGAAGAGTTGGGGAAAGTTGGGAAGAGTTGGGAAGAGTTGGGGAGAGTTGGGGAGAGTTGGGGAGAGTTGGAAAGAGTTGGGAAGAGTTGGGGAGAGTTGGGAAGAGTCGGGAAGAGTCGGGGAGAGTTGGGAAGAGTTGGGAAGAGTCGGGGAGAGTTGGGGAGAGTTGGAGAGAGTTGGGAAGAGTTGGGAAGAGTTGGAAAGAGTTGGGGAGAGTTGGGGAGAGTTGGTGAGAGTTGGAAAGAGTTGGGGAGAGTTGGAGAGAGTTGGGGAGAGTTGGGGAGAGTTGGGAAGAGTCGGGGAGAGTTGGGGAGAGTTGGTGAGAGTTGGGGAGAGTTGGTGAGAGTTGGAAAGAGTTGGGGAGAGTTGGGGAGAGTTGGGGAGAGTTGGGGAGAGTTGGGGAGAGTTGGAGAGAGTCGGGGAGAGTTGGGAAGAGTTGGGAAGAGTTGGGGAGAGTTGGGGAGAGTTGAGGAGAGTCGGGGAGAGTTGGGAAGAGTTGGGGAGAGTTGGGAAGAGTTGGGGAGAGTTGGAAAGAGTTGGGAAGAGTTGGGGAGCGTTGGGGAGAGTTGGGAAGAGTTTGGAAGAGTTGGGGAGAGTTGGAAAGAGTTGGGGAGAGTTGGGGAGAGTTGGGAAGAGTCGGGAAGAGTCGGGGAGAGTTGGGAAGAGTTGGGGAGAGTTGGGAAGAGTTGGGAAGAGTTGGGAAGAGTTGGGGAGAGTTGGGGAGAGTTGGAAAGAGTTGGGGAGAGTTGGAGAGAGTCGGGGAGAGTTGGGAAGAGTTGGGGAGAGTTGGAAAGAGTTGGGGAGAGTTGGGGAGCGTTGGGGAGAGTTGGGAAGAGTTGGGAAGAGTCGGGGAGAGTTGGGGAGAGTTGGTGAGAGTTGGGGAGAGTTGGTGAGAGTTGGAAAGAGTTGGGGAGAGTTGGAAAGAGTTGGGGAGAGTTGGGGAGAGTTGGGAAGAGTTGGAAAGAGTTGGGGAGAGTTGGTGAGAGTTGGGGAGAGTTGGTGAGAGTTGGAAAGAGTTGGGGAGAGTTGGGGAGAGTTGGGGAGAGTTGGGGAGAGTTGGGGAGAGTTGGGGAGAGTTGGAAAGAGTTGGGAAGAGTTGGGGAGAGTTGGAAAGAGTTGGGAAGAGTTGGGAAGAGTTGGGGAAAGTTGGGAAGAGTTGGGAAGAGTTGGGGAGAGTTGGGGAGAGTTGGGGAGAGTTGGAAAGAGTTGGGAAGAGTTGGGGAGAGTTGGGAAGAGTCGGGAAGAGTCGGGGAGAGTTGGGAAGAGTTGGGAAGAGTCGGGGAGAGTTGGGGAGAGTTGGAGAGAGTTGGGAAGAGTTGGGAAGAGTTGGAAAGAGTTGGGGAGAGTTGGTGAGAGTTGGGGAGAGTTGGTGAGAATTGGAAAGAGTTGGGGAGAGTTGGAGAGAGTTGGGGAGAGTTGGGGAGAGTTGGGAAGAGTCGGGGAGAGTTGGGGAGAGTTGGTGAGAGTTGGGGAGAGTTGGTGAGAGTTGGAAAGAGTTGGGGAGAGTTGGGGAGAGTTGGAAAGAGTTGGGGAGAGTTGGGGAGAGTTGGGGAGAGTTGGAAAGAGTTGGGAAGAGTTGGGGAGAGTTGGGAAGAGTCGGGAAGAGTCGGGGAGAGTTGGGAAGAGTTGGGAAGAGTCGGGGAGAGTTGGGGAGAGTTGGAGAGAGTTGGGAAGAGTTGGGAAGAGTTGGAGAGAGTCGGGGAGAGTTGGGGAGAGTTGGAAAGAGTTGGAAAGAGTTGGAGAGAGTCGGGGAGAGTTGGGAAGAGTTGGGAAGAGTTGGGGAGAGTTGGGAAGAGTTGGGAAGAGTTGGGGAGAGTTGGGAAGAGTCGGGAAGAGTCGGGGAGAGTTGGGAAGAGTTGGGGAGAGTCGGGGAGAGTTGGGGAGAGTTGGAGAGAGTTGGGAAGAGTTGAGGAGAGTCGGGGAGAGTTGGGGAGAGTTGGGGAGAGTTGGGGAGAGTTGGAAAGAGTTGGGGAGAGTTGGAGAGAGTCGGGGAGAGTTGGGAAGAGTTGGGAAGAGTTGGGGAAAGTTGGGAAGAGTTGGGAAGAGTTGGGGAGAGTTGGGGAGAGTTGGGGAGAGTTGGAAAGAGTTGGGAAGAGTTGGGGAGAGTTGGGAAGAGTCGGGAAGAGTCGGGGAGAGTTGGGAAGAGTTGGGAAGAGTCGGGGAGAGTTGGGGAGAGTTGGAGAGAGTTGGGAAGAGTTGGGAAGAGTTGGAAAGAGTTGGGGAGAGTTGGGGAGAGTTGGTGAGAGTTGGAAAGAGTTGGGGAGAGTTGGAGAGAGTTGGGGAGAGTTGGGGAGAGTTGGGAAGAGTCGGGGAGAGTTGGGGAGAGTTGGTGAGAGTTGGGGAGAGTTGGTGAGAGTTGGAAAGAGTTGGGGAGAGTTGGGGAGAGTTGGGGAGAGTTGGGAAGAGTTGGGAAGAGTTGGGGAAAGTTGGGAAGAGTTGGGATGAGTTGGGGAGAGTTGGGGAGAGTTGGGGAGAGTTGGAAAGAGTTGGGGAGAGTTGGGAAGAGTCGGGAAGAGTCGGGGAGAGTTGGGAAGAGTTGGGAAGACTCGGGGAGAGTTGGAGAGAGTTGGAGAGAGTTGGGAAGAGTTGGGAAGAGTTGGAAAGAGTTGGGGAGAGTTGGTGAGAGTTGGGGAGAGTTGGGGAGAGTTGGAAAGAGTTGGGGAGAGTTGGAGAGAGTCGGGGAGAGTTGGGAAGAGTTGGGAAGAGTTGGGGAAAGTTGGGAAGAGTTGGGATGAGTTGGGGAGAGTTGGGGAGAGTTGGGGAGAGTTGGAAAGAGTTGGGGAGAGTTGGGAAGAGTCGGGAAGAGTCGGGGAGAGTTGGGAAGAGTTGGGAAGACTCGGGGAGAGTTGGAGAGAGTTGGAGAGAGTTGGGAAGAGTTGGGAAGAGTTGGAAAGAGTTGGGGAGAGTTGGGGAGAGTTGGAAAGAGTTGGAAAGAGTTGGAGAGAGTCGGGGAGAGTTGGGAAGAGTTGGGAAGAGTTGGGGAGAGTTGGGAAGAGTTGGGAAGAGTTGGGAAGAGTTGGGAAGAGTCTGGAAGAGTCGGGAAGAGTTGGGAAGAGTTGGGGAGAGTCGGGGAGAGTTGGGGAGAGTTGGAGAGAGTTGGGAAGAGTTGAGGAGAGTCGGGGAGAGTTGGGAAGAGTTGGGGAGAGTTGGGGAGAGTTGGGAAGAGTTGGAAAGAGTTGGAAAGAGTTGGGGAGAGTTGGGGAGAGTTGGAAAGAGTTGGAAAGAGTTGGAGAGAGTCGGGGAGAGTTGGGAAGAGTTGGGAAGAGTTGGGGAGAGTTGGAAAGAGTTGGAAAGAGTTGGAAAGAGTTGGAAAGAGTTGGGAAGAGTTGGAAAGAGTTGGGAAGAGTTGGGAAGAGTTGGGGAGAGTTGGAAAGAGTTGGGAAGAGTTGGGGAGCGTTGGGGAGAGTTGGGAAGAGTTTGGAAGAGTTGGGGAGAGTTGGAAAGAGTTGGGGAGAGTTGGGGAGAGTTGGGAAGAGTCGGGAAGAGTCGGGGAGAGTTGGAAAGAGTTGGGGAGAGTTGGGAAGAGTTGGGAAGAGTTGGGAAGAGTTGGGGAGAGTTGGGGAGAGTTGGAAAGAGTTGGGGAGAGTTGGAGAGAGTCGGGGAGAGTTGGGAAGAGTTGGGGAGAGTTGGAAAGAGTTGGGGAGAGTTGGGGAGCGTTGGGGAGAGTTGGGAAGAGTTGGGAAGAGTCGGGGAGAGTTGGGGAGAGTTGGAGAGAGTCGGGGAGAGTTGGGAAGAGTTGGGGAGAGTTGGAAAGAGTTGGGGAGAGTTGGGGAGCGTTGGGGAGAGTTGGGAAGAGTTGGGAAGAGTCGGGGAGAGTTGGGGAGAGTTGGTGAGAGTTGGGGAGAGTTGGTGAGAGTTGGAAAGAGTTGGGGAGAGTTGGAAAGAGTTGGAAAGAGTTGGGGAGAGTTGGTGAGAGTTGGGGAGAGTTGGTGAGAGTTGGAAAGAGTTGGGGAGAGTTGGGGAGAGTTGGGGAGAGTTGGGGAGAGTTGGGGAGAGTTGGGGAGAGTTGGAAAGAGTTGGGAAGAGTTGGGGAGAGTTGGAAAGAGTTGGGAAGAGTTGGGAAGAGTTGGGGAAAGTTGGGAAGAGTTGGGAAGAGTTGGGGAGAGTTGGGGAGAGTTGGGGAGAGTTGGAAAGAGTTGGGAAGAGTTGGGGAGAGTTGGGAAGAGTCGGGAAGAGTCGGGGAGAGTTGGGAAGAGTTGGAAAGAGTTGGGGAGAGTTGGGGAGAGTTGGTGAGAATTGGAAAGAGTTGGGGAGAGTTGGAGAGAGTTGGGGAGAGTTGGGGAGAGTTGGGAAGAGTCGGGGAGAGTTGGGGAGAGTTGGTGAGAGTTGGGGAGAGTTGGTGAGAGTTGGAAAGAGTTGGGGAGAGTTGGGGAGAGTTGGGGAGAGTTGGAAAGAGTTGGGGAGAGTTGGGGAGAGTTGGGGAGAGTTGGAAAGAGTTGGGAAGAGTTGGGGAGAGTTGGGAAGAGTCGGGAAGAGTCGGGGAGAGTTGGGAAGAGTTGGGAAGAGTCGGGGAGAGTTGGGGAGAGTTGGAGAGAGTTGGGAAGAGTTGGGAAGAGTTGGAGAGAGTCGGGGAGAGTTGGGGAGAGTTGGAAAGAGTTGGAAAGAGTTGGAGAGAGTCGGGGAGAGTTGGGAAGAGTTGGGAAGAGTTGGGGAGAGTTGGGAAGAGTTGGGAAGAGTTGGGGAGAGTTGGGAAGAGTCGGGAAGAGTCGGGGAGAGTTGGGAAGAGTTGGGAAGAGTCGGGGAGAGTTGGGGAGAGTTGGAGAGAGTTGGGAAGAGTTGAGGAGAGTCGGGGAGAGTTGGGAAGAGTTGGGGAGAGTTGGGGAGAGTTGGGAAGAGTTGGAAAGAGTTGGAAAGAGTTGGGGAGAGTTGGGGAGAGTTGGAAAGAGTTGGAAAGAGTTGGAGAGAGTCGGGGAGAGTTGGGAAGAGTTGGGAAGAGTTGGGGAGAGTTGGAAAGAGTTGGGAAGAGTTGGGGAGAGTTGGAAAGAGTTGGGAAGAGTTGGAAAGAGTTGGGAAGAGTTGGGAAGAGTTGGGGAGAGTTGGAAAGAGTTGGGAAGAGTTGGAAAGAGTTGGGGAGAGTTGGAAAGAGTTGGGGAGAGTTGGGGAGAGTTGGGGAGAGTTGGAAAGAGTTGGAAAGAGTTGGGGAGAGTTGGGAAGAGTCGGGAAGAGTCGGGGAGAGTTGGGAAGAGTTGGAGAGAGTCGGGGAGAGTTGGGAAGAGTTGGGGAGAGTTGGGGAGAGTTGGAAAGAGTTGGAAAGAGTTGGAGAGAGTCGGGGAGAGTTGGGAAGAGTTGGGAAGAGTTGGGGAGAGTTGGGAAGAGTTGGGAAGAGTTGGGAAGAGTTGGGGAGAGTCGGGGAGAGTCGGGGAGAGTTGGGAAGAGTTGGGAAGAGTTGGGGAGAGTTGGTGAGAGTTGGGAAGAGTTGGGAAGAGTTGGGGAGAGTTGGAAAGAGTTGGAAAGAGTTGGGGAGAGTTGGGGAGAGTTGGGGAGAGTTGGGGAGAGTTGGGGAGAGTTGGGGAGAGTTGGGGAGAGTTGGAAAGAGTTGGAAAGAGTTGGGGAGAGTTGGAGAGAGTCGGGGAGAGTTGGGGAGAGTTGGAGAGAGTTGGGAAGAGTTGGGGAGAGTTGGGGAGAGTTGGGAAGAGTTGGGAAGAGTTGGGGAGAGTTGGTGAGAGTTGGGAAGAGTTGGGAAGAGTTGGGGAGAGTTGGAAAGAGTTGGGGAGAGTTGGGGAGAGTTGGAAAGAGTTGGAAAGAGTTGGGGAGAGTTGGAGAGAGTCGGGGAGAGTTGGGGAGAGTTGGAGAGAGTTGGGAAGAGTTGGGGAGAGTTGGGGAGAGTTGGGAAGAGTTGGGGAGAGTTGGAAAGAGTTGGGAAGAGTTGGGAAGAGTTGGGAAGAGTTGGGGAGAGTCGGGAAGAGTCGGGGAGAGTTGGGAAGAGTCGGGAAGAGTCAGGGAGAGTTGGGAAGAGTTGGGGAGAGTCGGGGAGAGTTGGGGAGAGTTGGGGAGAGTTGGAAAGAGTTGGGGAGAGTTGAGGAGAGTTGGGAAGAGTCGGGAAGAGTCGGGGAGAGTTGGAAAGAGTTGGGGAGAGTCAGAATTTGGGAGAGTCGTGGAGTAGGCAAGTTTTGCGGCATTTTTTCTTATTACTTCAAGTAGAAGTCAGTCCCGCTGCTGAAGCAATAGATGCGACCCTTGAGACAAAAAAATTCGCATAAGAATGATGCGTCACAAAAGTAAATTGCTATTTTCCTACTTTAAGTAGGCTATAGCAACCATTATTCATCTATTTTACACTAAATTTCAATGAAGCGACGGTGCACAGCACTTATATTCAATGTTTCTGTTTCTCAACCACCAAGAGGCATATGAAAGTTATCCATCTGAATACGTAAAGTTAAAATGGATTAAGTAGTGAAGTTCGCGGGTCGCGGTCTGGCTCTATGGATCTTTCCCTTCTGCTCCCAGGGTCCTCCAGCCAGCAGCACCAGCCGACCGAGTCCGCGCACTTTCGCTTGACTTTGACACCAAACTGGACTCGGCCTTCTCTTCTCATTCTCTAGCGACCTCGTGCAGTCTCTCAGGCCTCAAAGCAACAGGCGTAATGAAATCTTCTCACGCGGTCACCCCCCGCTCGAGTTGGAAATTGCATTTTGCGTGCCTGTGCGAGAAATTGGGACACTAGGGGTGTATAGAATCCCCAATCCCTCGCTGGCTCGATCCCCCTCCTCACAGTCTTCGTTTACTGGGGGGTTGATTGCATCTGCATCTACTGGTTCAATTTGAAGCCGAGGGTGTTGCGTCACAAACAGAATTGTCAGGAACAAACTGTATCCTGATTGCTGCCGCGGAAAGGCTTTGAGACAGCAGCGATTGTTGCCATCGAATTCAAGATCAGATAGTTTGCAGCGGAGCTGTGGCAAGCGGTCACACAGGGATTTACAATCGTACAACCCGACCCCCTTGGCCCCAAATTAATGTTGGCTCGGTGCGAGAGTCCGGGCTCTGGTCTAAGAGAATCCATCCACTTGTCGAAGTGTTCACCCTGTCAGATCAACAATCAGGAGACGTTATCTATAAATCGCCTCTTTGTCTGCAGCAGCTCCTGACCCAGTGACCCCCCTGTTGGGCCGCGATGTCTTAACACAGGCCGTTAATCATGAGCGGCGCGTAAATTCCATTGAGCTGCGCCAATCTTTGTAGTGGGATCTGGAGCCACTTGACCTCTATTTCTCCTTCTCGCAGCGCCCCGATCCGATACGCAGTTTTATCAGCTGTCGCCTGCCAGAAAAAAGAAACTTGGATTGAGAGACAACAATGCGCAGATTGTAAAGCGTTTGGAAATGTATTATTCTTACAAATTTTACACGCGCATAACACTGAGACACATTGAAATTTTACGACAAAAAAGCATTGATGCAGTGCAGCATTTGGGTTTAGGAATAATTCAAAGATTTTCAGCATTTTCTTTTGAGCTTTTATCAGCGAGTTCTGCTTTTAATACCAAGGACTGTTGAGGGCCATGGCAGCCGCCAACACCCAGCAACTCACACGGTGCCGCTGCTGCGCTAGCGGAGACCCGCCACTGCTGCGGCCCTCCGACCGCGCATCCTCTTTGGAAGAAGCAGAAGGCGGCTGATGAGGAACGGCAGAAGCAGAAGAAGCAGAAGAAGCAAAAGACGCTCTGGTTTCGAATTCGCGGCATCGAATCAGCGGAGACTGAAAGCTGGTCGGCAGGTGTCGCTCCGGCACTCCGCGGCTGTCGATGCCGCCGCCGCCTCCAGAAAGGCTGTTGGGGATGGCGCCGACCCACAGCAGCGCCCTGCCTCCAGAAAGCAGCTCCTCCATCATCACCTGCTCGCTTGTAGTTGGAACCTGCGTTGAGTAATAGAACTTCCAGATAATGAAGTTTCGGGGATAATGAAGTTTCGAAGATGGTGAAGTTTCGGGGTAATAAAGTTTCGGGGCAATGAAGTTTCAGGGATAATGAAGTTTCGGGATAATAAAGTTTCGGGGCAATGAAGTTTCAGGGATAATGAAGTTTCGGGGATAATAAAGTTTCAGGGATAATGAAGTTTCGGGATTATGAAGTTTCGGGATAATGAAATTTCAGAGATAATGAAGTTTAAGGATAATGAAATTTCAGGGATAATGAAGTTTAGGAGAGAATGAAGTTTCGAGGATAAATAAAGTTTCAGGGATTATTAAGTTTCAAGCTTTTTAAAGCGACATCTGTCGATTCTGTTCCATGTTCTGTCTGCTTTTCTCACCTGCAACCGGAAGTGATCGCATCCATTCGTGCTAGTAACGTCCTGGGCTTGATTCAGTCGCCAGTCGCTCCGTCTGCCGCACCCGAAACCGTCGTAGGCGGTGAGCTGGTCCAGGCTGCGGCTGTCCCTCGGCGTGATGGCCAGGCCAACTATTCGGAACTCGAATTGGCGAGTCGCCGGCAGCAGGGAGTCACGTGACTTGGCCGTCACCCAGCCGTAGGCGGTGACGCTGAAGTACGGCCGGCCGCACAGCGGGTCGTGGAAGTGGTGGTACTCGCCCACCCAGCGGCTGCTGGACGCTGAGGAGTTGCTGGCCGGCAGGAAGCGCAGCCGCCTGATCAGGTAGTTGCTCTGCGGCCGGCTCTCGCAGCGGACGGAGATCCACTCGCCTAGCGGACTGCCCGACAGCGTCATCAGGGCGCGCCAGGGCAGCGCCGGTGGTTGCCGTAGGCTGGCGCGGGACAGCAGCTGGCAGTTGCTACAGTCGGGGGCCTGCTGGCGGTGGCATTTGGGGGGGGGAATTTTTCTGCTCTCCTGCGCCAACCGGACAAACCGGACATACCGGACAGACCGGACAGACCGGACAAACCGGACAGACCGGACAAATCGGACAGACCGGACAAATCGGACAGACCGGAATCGGATAGACCGGAAGCAGATAGACCGGAAGCGGATAGACCGGAAGCGGATAGACCGGAAGCGGATAGACCGGAAGCGGATAGACCGGAAGCGGATAGACCGGAAGCGGATAGACCGGAAGCGGATAGACCGGAAGCGGATAGACCGGAACCGGATAGACCGGAACCGGATAGGCCGGAACCGGATAGACCGGAACCGGATAGGCCGGAACCGGATAGGCCGGAACCGGATAGGCCGGAACCGGATAGGCCGGAACCGGATAGGCCGGAACCGGATAGGCCGGAACCGGATAGACCGGAACCGGATAGGCCGGAACCGGATAGGCCGGAACCGGATAGGCCGGAACCGGATAGACCGGAACCAGATAGGCCGGAACCAGATAGACCGGAACCGGACAAATCGGAAGCGTAACTTGATATTCGTGAATGTGAACACAGCCTAAGGCAAGAGCTATGCATATTGCATTCTCCAACGAAAACAGTCATTTCATTGTAAAATGAAAGAGCTGTCAATTCTTAATTCACAGCTTCAAAGCTCTCACCGTCGCCTCCTCCAACGGTTCTTGGAAACTCGACGGCCTGTGCCGGTGCCGCTGGCTGAAGTCGGTCGCCAGGTCACCCAAGTAGAGCCGGCGGCGCCGCTCTGCGCCGAGCTCCGTGCGCACCAGCTGCATCTCGTGCAGGTTGAAGCCCAGCTTCCTGCTGCAGTCAAAATCCCGCATCACTCGGCCTCGGTATTCCACGTACAGCAGTAGGTGATAGGGGCCCCCGCCGGGGCTCCAGTCTGATTCCAGCGGATTCGATTGAAATCGGCGTCGGCATTCGGCGCTGACTGACGTCACCTTCGATTGAAGGAATCTGGCTGCCGACTCCGTGTAGGGCATCGCGGTTACCTGAAGGCGAATTGGGGATATTCACAGGCTGGCAGACAGACAGACAGACAGGCAGACAGGCAGACAAGACAGACAGACAGACAGACAGACAGACAGACAGACAGACAGACAGACAGACAGACAGACAGACAGACAGACAGACAGACAGACAGACAGACACACAGACAGACAGACACACAGACAGACAGACAGACAGACAGACAGACAGACAGACAGACACACAGACAGACAGACAGACAGACAGACAGACAGACAGACAGACAGACAGACAGACAGACAGACAGACAGACAGACAGACAGACAGACAGACAGACAGACAGACAGACAGACAGACAGACAGACAGACAGACAGACAGACAGACAGACAGACAGACAGACAGACAGACAGACAGACAGACAGACAGACAGACAGACAGACACTAAGACAGACAGACTCTGAACACACAGTAAGTCACAAAGACACTCAACCGCAACCAAACTAAGACACCGGGCGGGGAGACCAGCGCGCACAATGCTGGCTGGGCAGAGTGTTGTAAACTTCATTTGTACAGCCCGGTGGCTCATAGAAGCGATGCAATTTTCTCTGTCGCCAGGATTCTGAGACTGAGAGAAAAATAAACTCAGCTGGGCCTCGATTAGCGCGCAACGTCAAAGCCGATCTTTGGCCAGCAATTTGGGGAGCTGCCAAAGCAATTTAATACGACCGTCGGATTCTGGGTGGCTTTGGCTAATTGCTTCTTCTGCTGAAGTCATTTGGAAAAGCACTGATTGCAAGTCGTAAACTGCCTTTAGGTCTTTGTTTTTAATTTTCCCGGGGAAAGGCCATGCTAGACGACTGGCTATAATTAATTTGCCTCAGCAAGACGAGGGTCCTGGCTAGCTAACAGGATCTTGTTGCAGAAATTGCGTGCTTCTTTTGAATTGCGTAGAAACTCCAAGCATCAGGTCTAAATTGAGGTTTTTGATGGAATACACGGTGCTGCCATAGGCAGGTATCTGGCTCCTCCCTTTGATACACTAAGCTGTCTTAGGCCTCATAATTACGTCAGACAAGGGGGAAGGGGAGGATGAAGGAACCTGTCAAACCTGATGCTTTTACAGTGCGGCTGCCCAGCCTCGGTGCCATAGTAACTAACGAGACTCGAACCGTCTGCAGCAAGCTTCAATGAAATCTTTGTCCATTGACTGTGTCTTACTTTCAGTCAGTCAGTTCGCCGGGTCAGCTCACACAGGGTGTACAGCGGACCTGACTTCTTATCGTCAGGTATGTACATTTTCTTTGGGGTTGGCTCTTTGGCGCGGTAATTGCTGAGTCACTTTGCCGCCCCCCGGTTTCAGAATTTAATCATTTCGACTTTAAACAACTTTAGGATCAAGTAATGTAAAACATCAATCTATATCCAATGAAGTACATACACCAGGCACAACGTTTCGTACATGTATTAAATAAGCAAGTGTACATCCAAATGTACATTGTATAAACAAATGTACAAAAAATAATTTAAACCAAATGTACACGAAAGAAATAATTCAAATCCAATGTACACTTGAGAAACACAGTCCAGATCCAATGTACACTCGAGAATCACAGTTCAGATCCAATGTACACTCGAGAAACACAGTTCAGATCCAATGTACACTCGAGAAACACAGTTCAGATCCAATGTACATCTCTCAAGCAATACGGCGCCTCACCTGAAGCAGCATCGGAGGCCGGAACAGCTCATATGCGGAGGATTTCCATCCCAATAAGCCGGGGGACAATGAGTTTCCCTCAACCTTCAGGTATCCCCTGGTCTCCAGGCCATAGAAGGCGTCCCTGCAGCTGCTGTCAGAGTAATAGAACTGCAAGGCGCTGAAGTGCGTATCGTTGATGAACTGATAGCGGCGGGTAACGAACTCAGGACCTGGACGGATTTCGCACCTGTTGATAAAGAGATTGGGTTTAGATTGGGTCGCTTTTCTGCACCGTTTCCTGACGCAGCTACTGATACAATTACTGACACTTCCTGGTGTGACATTTCTGACACATCGATATTACTAACACAATTATTGATACAGTTTCTGACAAAGTTCCTGACACAGTTCCTGAAAGTTTCTTACACAGTTGATAGAGTTGATACAGCTACTGACGCACGAGTAATTTCTGACACAGTTCATGGCAAATTTCTGACACAGCTCCTGACAGAGTTTCTGACACAGTTCCTGACAGATTTTCTGACACAGTTCCTGACAGTTTTTCTGACACAGTTCCTGACAGAGTTTCTGACACAGTTCCTGACAGATTTTCTGACACAATTCCTGACAAATTTCTGACACAGTTCCTGACAAATTTCTAACACAGCTCCTGACAGAGTTTCTAACACAGTTCCTGACAGATTTTCTGACACAGTTCCTGACAGATTTCTGACACAGTTCCTGACAGTTTCTGACACAGTTCCTGACAAATTTCTGACACATTTCCTGACAGAGTTTCTGACACAGTTCCTGACAGATTTTCTGACACAGTTCCTGACGCATTTACTGAGAATTACTGACAGCTACTGACATAATTACTAATAAAGTTCCTGACACAGATCCTGAAATTTTCTGACACAGTTGATACAGTTGATACAGCTACTGACACACGACTACTTACTGACACAATTCCTGACACAGTCTTCCTGGCTCAACTAGCTACTTTTATGCTTCTGGCCAATCGCTCGCAGTCTAGAAACAGTAATCACCAGAATATAGCATTTTGCAAGCTAGTAGAGACTACTGTTGTGTAGTTGGTTTGCAGATATGTACATCTGCTATGTACATCTGTTTTCCGATATTGATCTGTCGCAGCTAAATGAATATATAAGTATAAATATACCAGTCGGTAGGGCCAACTTGGGCTAAGTTCGTGTGTACCCCTAAATTCAGTCTGACTTTCTCAACACAACAACTACGAGCAAGAAATTTAATCCGAGATAGCAAAAACACATGCATTTTGAGCCTCACTGCTAGCTGTCTATGGTAAAAACTATGTCAAACCGGCAGGCAATTTAATCCTTGGAGCACCCATTTAAGCACTGAAATCCATAAACAGCGCTGTCTATACCGTTCCACTCTCAGTTTTTTCAATATGTCAGACGAAAGTGACCAAGCCAGCACCATTTTTGAAGACAGTGAAACATCTAGCAGTCGGAGCGCCACCTGTGCAATATGCTAAGATTAGCTACAAAAAGCATAGATTAATAATCGACGCTATTGACAGAGGCGATAA
>NIVC01001763.1:67500-102500 GCA_002269645.1 Macrostomum lignano | reverse complement strand
CGAATCTTCACCAACCCGAATCTTCACCAACCCGAATCTTCACCAACCCAAATATTCACTAATTCGAATATACACCAACAAGAATCTTAACCAATTCGAATATTCACCAACCCAAATCTTCACCAACCCGACTCTTCACCAACCTGAATCTTCACCAACGCGAATCTTCACCAACCCGAATCTTCACCAACCCGAATCTTCACCAACCCGAATCTTCACCAACCCGAATCTTCACCAACCCGAATCTTCACCAACCCGAATCTTCACCAACCCGAATCTTCACCAACCCGAATCTTCACCAACCTGAATCTTCACCAACCCAAATCTTCACCAACCCGAATCTTTACCAACCCGAATCTTCACCAACCCGAATCTTCACCAACCCGAATCTTCACCAACCCGAATCTTTACCAAACCCGAATCTTTACCAAACCCGAATCTTCACCAACCTGAATCTTCACCAACCCGAATCTTCACCAACCTGAATCTTCACCAACCCAAATCTTCACCAACCCGAATTTTTACCAAAACCGAATCTTCACCAACCTGAATCTTCACCAACCTGAATCTTCACCAACCCGAATCTTCACCAACCCGACTCTTCACCAACCTGAATCTTCACCAACGCGAATCTTCACCAACCCGAATCTTCACCAACCCGAATCTTCACCAACCCGAATCTTCACCAACCCGAATCTTCACCAACCCGAATCTTCACCAACCCGAATCTTCACCAACCCGAATCTTCACCAACCTGAATCTTCACCAACCCAAATCTTCACCAACCCGAATCTTTACCAACCCGAATCTTCACCAACCCGAATCTTCACCAACCCGAATCTTCACCAATCCGAATCTTTACCAAACCCGAATCTTTACCAAACCCGAATCTTTACCAAACCCGAATCTTCACCAACCTGAATCTTCACCAACCCGAATCTTTACCAAACCCGAATCTTCACCAACCCGAATTTTTACCAAAACCGAATCTTCACCAACCTGAATCTTCACCAACCTGAATCTTCACCAACCCGAATCTTTAACAAACCCGAATCTTCACCAACCTGAATCTTCACCAACCCGAATCTTCACCAACCCGAATTTTTACCAACCCGAATCTTTAACAAACCCGAATCTTCACCAACCTGAATCTTCACCAACCCAAATCTTTACCAACCCGAATCTTCACCAACCCGAATCTTCACCAACCTGAATCTTCACCAACCCGAATCTTTACCAAACCCGAATCTTTACCAAACCCGAATCTTTACCAAACCCGAATCTTTACCAAACCCGAATCTTTACCAAACCCGAATCTTTACCAACCCGAATCTTCACCAACCCGAATCTTTACCAACCCGAATCTTCACCAACCCGAATCTTCACCAACCCGAATCTTCACCAATCTGAATCTTCACCAACCTGAATCTTCACCAACCCGAATCTTCACCAACCCGAATCTTTACCAACCCGACTCTTCACCAACCTGAATCTTCACCAAACCGAATCTTCACCAACCCAAATCTTTACCAACCCGAATCTTCACCAACCCGAATCTTCACCAACCTGAATCTTCACCAACCCGAATCTTTACCAAACCCGAATCTTTACCAAACCCGAATCTTTACCAAACCCGAATCTTCACCAACCCGAATCTTTACCAACCCGAATCTTTAACAAACCCGAATCTTCACCAACCTGAATCTTCACCAACCCGAATCTTCACCAACCCGAATCTTTACCAACCCGAATCTTTAACAAACCCGAATCTTCACCAAACTGAATCTTCACCAACCCGAATCTTTACCAACCCGAATCTTCACCAACCCGAATCTTCACCAAACTGAATCTTCACCAAACTGAATCTTCACCAACCTGAATCATCACCAACCCGAATCTTCACCAACCCGAATCTGATAAAAACCTGCTCAGCGACTCTCACCCCGTGGACACCCAGAGTCCCCGCAGTCGCGGCGGCGTCAAGGTCTCAGCCGGGCCAGCCGTCAGAGCCTCCAAGTTCCGGTCGCAAAGCCCATCGTCGCTGTTGCCACCTGCTGGTAGCTCGCCTCCGCTCGGCTCGGCGCCCTGACTACGCGAAGCTTCGAGACCCAGCGCGGCGATGATCAGCAGGTGCAGCAGGGTCGATGTCGGATCCATGGATGGAGTGGAGCCTTGGCGTCTCTGTGTAGGCGTGTTGTGGAGCCTTGGAAGCAGCATTCATAAGATTCGGGCGGATTTTTGAGACGGGTGGATTTTCCCAGGGGCGGATACTTTTGGAGGGCGGCTACTAATGGGGCGGATTCTTCGTGAAGATGGATTCTAGTAGGGGCGGATCCTGGTGAAGCTGGGTTCTGGTGGGGCGGATATTGTTAGGGGGCGGATACTGCTGGGGCAGATACTGCTGGAGGCGGATTTTCCCAGGAGCGGATACTGCTAGGGGCGGATACTGCTGGGGCGGATACTGTTTGGAGCGGATACTGCTAGGGGCGGATACTGTTTGGAGCGGATACTGCTGGGGCGGATACTGCTGGGGCGGATACTGTTTGGGGGCGGATACTGCTGGGGGGTGGATACTGCTGGGGGCGGATACTGCTGGGGCGGATACTGCTGGGGCGGATACTGCTGGGGCGGATACTGCTGGGGCGGATACTGCTGGGGCGGATACTGCTGGGGCGGATACTGCTGGGGGCGGATACTGCTGGGGGCGGATACTGCTGGGGCGGATACTGCTGGGGGCAGATACTGCTGGGGGCGGATACTGCTTGGGGCGGATACTGCTGGGGCGGATACTGCTGGGGGCGGATACTGCTTGGGGGCGGATACTGCTGGGGGCGGATACTGCTGGGGGCGGATACTGCTTGGGGCGGATACTGCTGGGGCGGATACTGCTGGGGGCGGATACTGCTTGGGGGCGGATACTGCTGGGGGCGGATACTGTTTGGGGACAGATACTGCTGGGGCGGATACTGCAGGGGCGGATTCTGGTGGAGGTGGGTTCTGGTGGGGCGGATACTGCTGGGGGGCGGATACTGCTGGGGGTGGATACTGTTTGGAGACAGATCCTGCTGGGGCGGATACTGCAGGGGCGGATTCTGGTGGAGGTGGGTTCTGGTGGGGCGGATACTGCTGGGGCGGATACTGCTGGGGGCGGATACTGCTGGGGGCGGATACTGCTGGGGCGGATACTGCTTGGGGGCAGATACTGCTGGGGGCGGATACTGCTTGGGGGCGGATACTGCAGGGGGTGGATACTGTTTGGGGACAGATCCTGCTGGGGCGGATACTGCAGGGGCGGATTCTGGTGGAGGTGGGTTCTGGTGGGGCGGATACTGCTGGGGCGGATACTGCTGGGGGCGGATACTGCTGGGGCGGATACTGCTTGGGGGCAGATACTGCTGGGGGCGGATACTGCTGGGGGCGGATACTGCTTGGGGCGGATACTGCAGGGGGCGGATACTGCTTGGGGGCGGATACTGCTGGGGGCGGATACTGCTTGGGGCGGATACTGCTGGGGGCGGATACTGCTGGGGGCGGATACTGCTGGGGCGGATACTGCTGGGGCGGATACTGTTTGGGGGCGGATACTGCAGGGGGCGGATACTGCAGGGGGCGGATACTGCTGGGGACCGATACTGCTAGGGGGTGGATACTGCTGGGGGGCGGTTAGTTCTTAGGGTGGAAAATGCTGGGTAGTGGATAACTCTGGGAGAATATTAAAACGCCAAAGAATCGTAGAATGACAGAATTTTGATTCCGATATTTGCAACAATTTTCTTGCTGTGCATTCTGCATCATTGACATTCTCCCTAGGTAACTAGGCAGCTTACAGTGCAATCTATTTGTTGGATCGAAAAAGCAGAACAAGCATTGCCTGTCAAACACTGCATTTTCCACCAGACCCAGTCAACCTGGAGAGTCGGCTTAGAGGGGGGGGGTTGAACAATCGACCAACGAATTACTGGAGCAGAAATTTTCGAAACTTTTTTATTGTTCGAGTGAAACAAGCAATGCAACAATTAGATGAGTTTATAGTGGCAACAGTAAACTCACCGTTCACAGCTGCGGAGGCTATTGTCTCTGAGTAGCAGCAGCACCGCCTGTCACTTCATCTCTCCCTCTGTCTCACCTGCTCAGAATATTTTCAAGTTCTCACGTGGCCAGCCAGTCTCTATAGGCGCGTTCTCAAACTTTGCTAATTAATTTATTAGCTGTGTACCGCGCGCTGGATCAGACGAAAGCACTGCAGGCGACCTCTCAGAGAGAAAACTTTAGTCTTAAAAAGGCACAACCAACGGTGACTGACCAACGATTGCTTTCCAGATACGCGAGCCAATGGCAGGTTGAGCTGGTATTGTGGTTTGAATGGCAGAAATTAAGTATATGCATAGCCTCCTACTATCAAGTAGCGAGTTGAGATCACATTAGAGAGAATATTTTGCACTGGAAATATAGCTAGTATATAGTTAAACGGTATAACAAAACAGTGTGCAAAAGAAGATGCGGATGAATGAGCATCATCAATACTACTCAAGAACATGACTAGCTAGCTATAATACAATAACTGTCTGTTGTACTTTTTCTGCAAAAGCAATAAAAGCTCAAGTACCCAATTTTCTATTGCAGAATAAAACTCTTGCTTGATCAGTGGCGCAATTAGGATTTAATCTTTGGGGTGGGATTTTTTGAAACAAATCAAAATCTTTATAAATCACGAATGACGAATTTATGCGCTTCCACTTATTTAAAAAGCTTGTTGTACCTGTTTATTATATTTTTTAACACAACTACGAACATAACGCTTGATATCATACATGGCTTCGTATGTTGTATGCATTATCGCTGAAAAATTGTATTCCGGCCGCGGTTAACCCCGACCCCGGCCTTCCCCTCTGCCTACTGCAGCCGCTAGTGGGATTCATCCACGTATCGTCCCCTGCTTACTGGGCAACTAGCATTGTTATTAATATTATTATTACATGTAATCATGTAATCAATTGCACCTGTATGATTCGTCGGCGCCATCGTTGGTAAGTCAATTGACGCTAGTAGCTCGTTGAGCTCATCCTGACCATTGAGAACTGAAACAGCTGGAACAGCAGCAGAGTTGGCGGTAGCTAGGGCGTCAGCAGCAGAGCTGGCACCAGCCAGGGCGTCAGCAGCAGAGCTGGCACCAGCCAGGGCGTCAGCAGCAGAGCTGGCACCAGCCAGGGCGTCAGCAGCAGAGCTGGCACCAGCCAGGGCGTCAGCAGCAGAGCTGGCACCAGCCAGGGCGTCAGCAGCAGAGCTGGCACCAGCCAGGGCGTCAGCAGCAGAGCTGGCACCAGCCAGGGCGTCAGCAGCAGAGCTGGCACCAGCCAGGGCGTCAGCAGCAGAGCTGGCACCATCCAGGGCGTCAGCAGCAGAGCTGGCACCAGCCAGGGCGTCAGCAGCAGAGCTGGCACCAGCCAGGGCGTCAGCAGCAGAGCTGGCACCAGCCAGGGCGTCAGCAGCAGAGCTGGCACCAGCCAGGGCGTCAGCAGCAGAGCTGGCACCAGCCAGGGCGTCAGCAGCAGAGCTGGCACCAGCCAGGGCGTCAGCAGCAGAGCTGGCACCAGCCAGGGCGTCAGCAGCAGAGCTGGCACCATCCAGGGCGTCAGCAGCAGAGCTGGCACCAGCCAGGGCGTCAGCAGCAGAGCTGGCACCAGCCAGGGCGTCAGCAGCAGAGCTGGCACCAGCCAGGGCGTCAGCAGCAGAGCTGGCACCAGCCAGGGCGTCAGCAGCAGAGCTGGCACCAGCCAGGGCGTCAGCAGCAGAGCTGGCACCAGCCAGGGCGTCAGCAGCAGAGCTGGCACCATCCAGGGCGTCAGCAGCAGAGCTGGCACCAGCCAGGGCGTCAGCAGCAGAGCTGGCACCAGCCAGGGCGTCAGCAGCAGAGCTGGCACCAGCCAGGGCGTCAGCAGCAGAGGTGGCACCAGCCAGGGCGTCAGCAGCAGAGGTGGCACCAACCGGAGCGTCAACAGCAGCAGCAGCAGCAGCAGCAGCAGCAGCAGAGCAAACTGAGATTCCACCAGGCTCGATGTCGTCGCCTTCTTCTTCAAAAATTATAGGGCTTTCAGGTTGAAGCATTTCCTTCCCTCTAATTGACGGCGCCTGACGGATAGGAAATGCAATACCTTCAACTGCTTTTCCGCTTCCTCCTGGCAGTGCATTCCTTCTCCTGGGATTAGTTCAAAGTCATCATCTGAGTTGGTGCTGTCACCTCTGTCTGCACTTGCCGGGCGAATGACGCCATTAATTACCTGGCTCAGCAGGTTGGAGCGTTGCTTGGTCTCCTTTTTTCCGAGAAAAGAAGGACTTCCGAACACTGCCAACAGACAGTCCATTTTGTTAAATTCTGCCAGTTTGCATGGCGATTAGAGTCAAGGCCTCCTTGCTTGCACTTTTTACAGTCTAAGCACACTTCATAGTGCCATTCGGTCGCCATTTTTAGTTAATTCTTTTGCCTTTTTACTGAACTTATGTTGATAGCAGCACAAAACTTCCGAATAACTATAGGTGCTTTTGTAGGCTTTGCAAATCTGAATTTTATCAGGTAGTAGGTTATATATATATATTTGCTCAACTCTGTTCCATCCCTTATATACCCGCACAGCTCCACACCTTATAAAGATTTCTTAATATTACTAGTGCGGTATCGTTACTGCATTCAAGGATCTACAACATTATTTTTACAATATTTTAAAACTTTTTAGGAGTCCAATACCGTTACATTTCTTCTCATAGTCACAACACTGATAGCTATACTCACTATTTTCATTAAATTATCATACGCTGGCGGTGGCCATTTTAACCTCGAGTCATAAACGGAGCCTCGGTAATTACTAGATAGCTAACGCTTCCCTGCTCCATTCGCCATAAAGATTTACCCGCAATATCAAGTCTAGACACACAAGTTTTAAACTTAATTAACCACAAAGGCAGGCTCGTAAACATTGTATTCAATATTCCATTGTAAGGGGACTCAAATTTAAAAACATATCTCTCCCAGTTTAATGCTAATCAAATTAATTTAAATTAGGAGCTCGCACTTAGAGCCAAATGTACAAGATTCAAGAATACAAACAAATTCAAACATATTTACAAATTGAAGTGCTCTCATAGATGATTCCTTATTTACCCCCCCCCCTCTCTGAAAGCAAGGGCATAGGAATTGCATAACCAAAGCCCCATTTCCTTCCTTTCTAAGTGTTCAGTGAAGGCTAGCCATTAACACGCTTGCCAATTATAGGGTTGGCGCCTGTGCAACCCTCCGCAAATTACCTGTACAACCCCTTCCTTATCTCTCCCCTAGCAAGACCTATACATACCCCCGCTGGGCTAACACTGCCCTATCCTTCTATCATTTAAAATCAGTTAATGTACGTGTCCAATTGTACCGTATGCATTTTACTCTGCATTTTAGGTGGAAATGTCGCACAATAACCCAGCAAGCGACGAACTGAGTTTTGCATTCATTTAGCATTAGCTATTCAAGCCCTTTCAAAATGAATGCAGCAAAATTACAGAAGCCAGAAAATTCTCAGCCAACACAAAGGAATGAACTACTATTGCAGTGGAAAATTCGGGGCAGAGATGAGAACCGGTTTGCTTATAAATACGATGGCTTGCATAGCTAAAAGCTGCAGAGAATTCGATTTTTGATTTTTGGATTTTGGACTTCATTTCGATTTTTGGAGTCTTGGCCGCCGTTTTATTCTATAAGTGGTGGGTTGATCGCCATACAGATCATTCCATTACATTTTCATTCCGTTCTTAAAGGCGACACAGCTGCATTGCTACAATGATATCCGCATTGCATCAATTTAAGCAATTACGCAGTAAAAATAACGCGTTTTTTTAATTCTTGGAATTGGTCACACACAACTATGAACGTATATTTTCTCTGCAGAGAAACGGTAAAAATAATCATGGGAATGACTTCGATTTTTTTATTTCAATACGGGTTCAAATTCTTGAAGCGGAGGAGAAGCTCACTTTGAAAATTGAAATGTGCAGTTTTCAAACTTGTACTCAGCAAAGATTGATCCCTCGAAACCGGAGACTTCAATTGATCAATTCGATATGTTGCAGGCTACACGCGCAGCAAACATGAGTTCGCTTTTCTCGTTCAATTTCATCAAAACAACAGTTCTTTTTAGACAAGACGATATTCAAATTCAAATTCAAATTAGACAAACTGAAATTCTTTTTAGCCTGTGAGGATTCAATTTAGACAAATACTAGCAATATAAGCCCCCCGTTGGGGAGCAAAGAAACAATGTAATAATTTTAATAATGATGTAATGTAGCTAGCGATCCCCCAGACAGCAAGCATCCCATGGACAGCAAGCAATGGTAGATTGATATATTCCTGCACGGTCACGAGTGCGGGAATGACATCTGCACGAGTGCGCGCTAGCGCACGAGTGCACGATGTCCTTCACGCACGAGTGAACGTGAAGGAATTCCATTGTCGGATGATTCATCGTGCAGGAATGCACAAAACCGTGCAGGAATGCATTTCTGCGCCTAATGCTTTTTCAGTGAGATTTTACCATAGACATCCATTCCTGCACGCAAAAGAGTGCAAGAATGCCATTCTTGCATGGAAAATCAGCCGACAATGTATAGTATGCAACTGAGTTGAATAATGGCCAAAACTCGAGTGCGCGTAGCGCACGAGTGTCTATGGCCATTATTCAACGAAGTTGCATACGATACAAGTGCATTGTATTTATACTTTCACTCAGCGCTCAGTCATTATTCCACACTCTTGCGGCCATTATTCCACACTTTTGTCGCTGTCATTATTCCACACTTTTTATCATGCTTCAATTGGCTGTTTTAAGAGTTGTTTTACCCAAAGACAACTGAGTTGCGTGGCTTAGTTTGACCATAGACAACACTGATGAGTGCTGATTTTGCTTGCGTCTTACAAGAAATCAGGAAAGCGAGTAGAGCGAGAAAAAAGCTATTTATCTTGTCAAACAACTAATGGCTGGTGCATCTCGTCAAACAGCCGCGCTTATTAATTGGAAAAATCTTCCTGTCGACGACTGAACGAACCGTGCGGCGCTACCTAGGAAGAAAACGCGACCATGCAGTCTTCAACGCCTCGACGGCTATAAGCGATGCCTTAAAGCGGACAATCGATTCAGTCGAGCAGCCGACAGTCCCAAAGAATCCCAACTTGGATACTGCGGTACCAAAGAAGCTCATCAGACGAAGCTCATCAGTCGCATGCCAACTTAACCAAGACGTGCATCTTTTAAATTGTAAGTTCGGCAACTATACTTGAGCACCTGTATTTCTCTTTCATAGAAAACATTCAACATAGACCAACTCCTTTTGCAGTGCCATTGTGCCAAATCATCAGGCTAAAGTGTCGAGCATCTTTGGAAACTGCAGCTTTGAGAACTGCATGTTTCACTTTAGGTGACAAATTGATTTTTACATTGTCAAATTTCGACTACAAACTGATAAACTGCACTAGCTGTGACATTTATTATTAACTCTTTTCGTGTAGCTGGTACTTTAGTTTTAATGATTTTTCCTTTTTGTTCATTTACTTCTTGTTGTTCTGTATTTAATAACAAAAATACTGAGCGATGGATTTTTTCAATCCAAATGTCTATGGTACACATCAAAACTGTGGAATAATGGCCAAAATATTTTGTTATTGCGTCTGGGTAAAATTATACATAATCCATAGAAATAAAGACTTTCCGTGACAATATTTGCGTTCCCCGGGATTTTATTTGGTAATATTCAATAAAATCCCGTCAAGTCTTTATGTCTATGGTTTAATCTGATACTTACAATCCCCCAGATCTAGACAGCAATTGCATCCCCCACACAGCAAGCGTCCCCTCAACAGCACGCAGCCACTAAGCATTTCTCTCTCCCTTGCATATTCTATATAGTGGCGCAATACTTCAATGCTTTTAAAGTGCACTGGCTGATATCTCTCCCTTATGCAAAAAAGCATGTTTTCGAATACTCATATTTAATTATTTATAGCTCGGAGCATCAGCTCAAGAAGTTGAAGTTTAGTCTATGGCCGTAGACGTATTGAGCTCTCACTGCAAGAAAAATACACTAATTAGATAGGGAAAATACTGTTTTTTGAATATTTAACACCTTTAAAATGAAGAAATCTCTTAGCCAAAGAGAACTGTACCGATTCGCAAGAATTTCTGATCGAATGGTGCAAGTTTGAAAAAAATCGACTGGATAAATTCCTTTAAAATGGATTATATGTACATACATACATACATACATACATACATATAAACTTTTCAGATGTAGTTATTAGATCGATTCGCTATATCGTAAACAAATAAATCCAGACGAAATTTGTGTAGTGCAACTTATCATAACAAATCAAATATAGAAAAATCATACTAAATTAACATAATATAAATAATTAATAAATAATATAAACAAATACCTGAAATATTTAAATAATTTAAAACAAATATAAGCCAAAAACATATTAGCAAAAACTTAAACAAATTGAGTCAAGTTTTAAAACCTTTTTTACTTTGACCTAATAAAGTAGACATTGGTTTTGATAGCTTGTCATAATGAATATAACAAAATTGGCAACACCCAAATCACTATGATTCTGGATATTTAATAGTATACAAGCGTATTTATTTTAGCTGGCAATAAAACAAATTTTTCTTAAACTGGTGCGAAATGAGACTAAAATTAGGACTTTATAGTAGTTAAAAATGTTGCACACAATGATTTAGTTCATGAGGGAATATTTCTAGCGGCAATGATGCAGGGAAATATCCTGTAAGTTGAATATTAGGTTTTTTACGATATTCTGCAGGTCACTGGGATTTTTCTAATAGTATAGAGGCTTCTCAAAAAAATATTAAATTCGATACATAGGGACATGAAATTTTTCCGAGTTTATTAAATATTTTGAGGCAAATTTTTAGTTTATATCGATCCCGAAATAGAGATTATTAATCGCATCAGACCACGCTGGTCTTGTTGATAACCTCGTCCTGGATTGACAGCTGGCTGCTCGGCCCAGCCGGGTTCTTCGGCAGCGTCGATTGGCTTCTGTCGGCAAAGTCCTCCAACCGGATGGCCCCCTTAGCGGCTTCACGCGCGGTCTCGGCCTCTTGAAAGCCGTCAACTACCAGGCTGTCCAGGTGCGATTGAAGCGAGCGGACATCCTGCCTGGCTGCCGTCAGGGAGCTGAGCGATGCGCGAATCTCACTCTGGATCAGGCTCTCCATGGCGCTCATCATCACCAGCTGCTCGGGTTGGGGGTAGTTTGCGCTTTGTTTAGGGTAGTTTTGCGCTTTGTTTAGGGTAGTTTTGCGCTTTGTTTAGGGGCAGATTTGCGCTTTGTTTAGGGTAGTTTTGCGCTTTGTTTAGAGGTAGATTTGCGCTTTGTTTAGAGGTAGATTTGCGCTTTGTTCAGGGTAGTTTTGCGCTTTGTTTAGGGTAGTTTTGCACGTACTAGCGACTATACAGTTGGACTAGGGTAGATTTGTGAGGTGAATCAGATTTGGGTTCAAACTGGGTAGATTTGGGTTCAGCTTGGGTAGATTTGGGTTCAGATTGGTTACATTTGGGTTCAGATTGGTTACATTTGGGTTCAGATTGGTTACATTTGGGTTCAGATTGGTTACATTTGGGTTCAGATTGGTTACTCGTACATTTGGGTTAAAACTGGGTAGATTTGGGTTCAAACTGGGTAGTTTTGGATTCAAACTGAGTAGTTTTGGGTTCAGATTGGGCAGATTTGGGTTCAAACTGGGTAGATTTGACTCAGCAGGTTTTGAATACAAAGATAAGCCGGCAGCTAGGCTGTAGCAGCCTTAATTAATTTAAAATTTTGCACACCTGCACGCTGAACGGCAGCTCGGCAATGCGCCGCTGAATCTCTCCATCAGTGTACACCCTGACTGGCCGGGACGCCACCTGTGATCTTGACAGCTTCTTTCTCAGAGGCATGGTAAGGAGAGCGAGTGTTACGGATATAGGCTCCGCTTGTTACGTAGGCGGGATCGCGATCGCTGAAAAGCAATTCCTCCCGATCAGTTATATTTATATACTCTTTAGTCAGCAAGCCAAAATTCAATTAGTCAGACTGAAAGCTGAAGCAGTTTTCTAAACCTATGCTGCAGGGTTGGGGATGAAAATTCAGAATGCTCAACAGCCTGTACGTGTACAGGCCATTCTTTAGTTAAAACAATAGGGCATTGTGTATGAATTTCTGAACGAACGGCGCCCCGACTGTGGGACTGCATTGCAAGGGGTTTCCTTATCCTTAAAAAGGATGAAATGAGAAAAGCTCTCTGCAGCGCATTTGACTGCATGCATGCATTCATACGCTTTTTCGATGCCAATCGCTGTCGTGCCTTGTGTTTATTACGTTACCAAGGAAAACAAGTGGAAGATGCAGTCACCTGAGAAATCACCTGCTTTACTATAGTATTGAAATGAGAAGCCATGCAGGTTGGAAGCTTACAGACAGTCAAATAGAGAGTTTACGCATCGACGAGAGAGTGGCACTGTTCTTTATTGCAAAAATGAAATATGGGAATAGTTAACGAGCACTTAGCTGTGCTGCCATCCTAACAAGGTTGAGGGGGTATTGTTTGGTCCCGCGCATCCAGAGCATGAGAATTTAAATAGTTTTGTTTCGATCTAACTCAAAGAGATTTCATTTACTTGACTCAACATCTTTTAGAATAAAAATGGTAAAAAAAATTTTTTTAGAAAACAAAATTGAAAAAATTTATTTTCGAAATTTTAGTTACAGAAATCAACATATAATTGCTTGGTCCTTCTCGATCCCAGCACCGTCTTCCACAGAACGAAGTTCGATCTGCTCCTCAACTCCATTCCGCGAGTCTGGGAGAAGAAGATCATATCGTCCACTCATCAGAGAATCAATCGGTGATCCACGTCATTGAGCGAACCACCGCCTCTCGAGTACAGTGCTCAAATTCATCACACAATTCTCAACCGCTGCAAGGCGCCTATGGACTGCTCCGTAGACTCTGGCACCACCGCGGATCTCCCTGTGCGACACCGCAGCACTATAACTACTGATCGTTGTCGCTGCAGGGGTTAGTGGAATTGGTGCCGATCCCTCCCCGCTTCATCCGGATACTGGAGCCCCATGCAGTTAGTCAAGTGAGTCAATGGCTTGGTTTAAAAGTTTCAAATATTGTGGCAAGTTAACAATAAGTGGTTAAATATTTGCAGAATGCATACTAACTTTTGAGCTAACACACTGACACACAGAGTTAAAAGTTTTGCGAGGATGAAAATGACACTATAGAAAGGTGACTATGGATTAGCATTGTGTAAAACATATGTTGCTTATGGTAGCTGATTTCGATATGAGCTAGTTAATTTTGAATATTATAATACATGTATTTGCGATGCACGATTTTACACAAACATTGCTATCACCAGTCGCCCTCGCAAAAGAAGCGCGCATCCAAAAAGCCGCATGACCGGGATTTCACCTGCTAGAAAATTGTTTACACATGTTGAGGCGACTTGCCGTTCTCTGATTGGTGCATTGGCCCCGTCGTTGAGGTACAACTTTTAACCTTAAAGTTTTGATTGGGCAGCACATCTTTCAGCGCTGTCACAGTCTCTCTTTAAATAAATAGACAAACTCACAAATTCATCAATTACTTATTTTTTACTTGGCCTCGCCAATACGTTTGTACGCGAGCCGCAAAAATTGTACATAGATTTAGATGTCTCTATCGATTTTCACCCGAGTGGCATCGATCAAAACCCGGACTAAAGGTACAAAAACGAATGCATAAGATCGGGTAAATGCTATGTCATATGCCACGGTGACATGTCTTTTACTCAATTAAAAGCGGGCTTATGTATAAATCCAATGAACTACTTTCGGCGCACCCCGATTTTTAGGTCGATTTCATCGTAACGAAATGTTCAAATGATCATCATTAATAAAACAATAATTTGATACAGCTATAACTTACATGAAATTAATAATCAAACAAAATTATTTAAGAGCAAGGGACAAATTATATTTAATACATTTATTAAGCACAATGATCGAGGGGCAGAGGTACGGAGACGCGCGGCGTGAGTTCGTAAGACGCAGTCCTGTTCATTGCGCGGAGGCGGAGCCCTCAAAAGTGGTCAGGTCAGGTATAAGTTTCCAAAAATCAATTTGTCTTAAAGCGGTCAAGTTTATACGTACAAGACATACTGAATTTTAGTCAAATAAAAAAATAAAAAACATTATCTGCAGTAACGTACTTGATGTTGATGCTTTGTTATAAATGTTCATGAATTATATGATGTAACCGCATGCATGCATGCATGCAGCGTATTAAATTAATGAAACTTATGATAATTGTACGTTGTACGTAGCATTCATGGTTGCTTGCTTGCCTGCTGGTCGCTTGAAAAGCTACAACTTCTGAAAGTAAAGCAACAATAAATACGAGGGGCGTCCGGAAAGTTAGAAAGTAGTGTTACTATTACTCAGTGTGGACGTATGGAAAGTTGCACTTGCATGAGTCTGGTGTCATTTGAAAGTGGCAAGTCTCTTCTTTAAAATGACACCAACTGCAAGAGATTTGAATATCTGCTTCAAGAGATCTGGATAATTAAGTAGAGAAAGGTCGGTCATAGTATAATAATATGATTCATTTCTATATGCAATGGCACACTTGGGATCATTTAGTATATGCCTATTGCCTTAAATTTCAGGCATGCATTGACCTTGCTTTGCACGCAAAAAGTTAGGCATGCACAAGTTGGCATGCATTACCCCTAAGAAAATAGTGTGCATGTATACCTAGCATGCACTTAATAAAATCATACAGAGTTAGTGTTAAGTGGAAAAAAGATTGAAAAGCTGATTTTTGAGCATAAATTTCAAGCTTCCTAGTGTTTTATTTTGTTAAAAGGCATTTAAACAAATGTTTATACATATCAATTTTCTGCTATAAATAGTATAGACAAGTCATAAATAAGTAACCAAATTATTAGCCAAAAGGTCCTTTATTCAATGTAAAAAGGTAATTTATTGTCAAAACACTAGCCTAGATTTAAGGGTATGGATATGCACTTAATTTTTTTGGCATGCATTTTTAACTATTCATTTTCTTTTTAGGCATGCACCTAGTATGATCTAGACCAGGGGTCCTTAACCTTCTATGGGTGGCAGGCCATATTGACAACTGGCTTAGGGTGTATGGGCCACATGCTAATATAAAATACGCAAAGCCAAGCAAAGCTAGCATTCCTTCCTACTTTTCACTTCAACTCTTGACTGCGTGTACATGTCATTTGTGCAGTAGGAGTGGCTAAAATAGCAATCCAAATGAATTGAAGCTTTGCTTCTAGCAGTGGAGAGGGTAAGAAATTTCTGGGAATATTTTCAATACAGCTAGGAAAATTTTAACATTTTTGGGGGCTGCAATGAAATCCAGTGATAGACTTGGTGGGTTGCATGTAATGCAAACTACTGGAAGATGCTGCAGGCCACAAAAAAGGGCTCGCGGGCCACAGGTTGGGGACCCCTGATCTAGACTATAGTCTATAAAGATATCTTCAAAATATTTTATACCTACCTTAAGTCTGTTGCTTTATATTTGACTAGAAATGCAAGCAGTGCAATCATCAAATGCAAGTATAAAATGAAATAGAAAAAAACAGTCAATGTTGCAATGACAAAAGAACACTGCTTAGCTATTGCTACTGCTAATATATATGTACATACAATAGGCCCCTATAATAGTTAAATTAGGGGGTCCAGTGAGAAATTTTTTTTTGAAATCACATTTTAATTGTCATACTGTAGCTCTAAGTGTTATAAGTGAAATTGTTGTACTTTGAAGCAGCGTGGCCAAATGAATAAGATGTGAGAAGCGATTGCAAGGTAGAAAAAGTCACAAAGGCTTTTGAAAGGCCAGTGCACACTTATATTATAGTTAACTACTAACTAGCATAATTTAGCAAACATTAAACTCCCTACCTGGCCTAGGCCAGTCTGGGCAGACAGACAAAACCCCCAGCCAATCAGAATGCAAGAACCCTAACCAGCATACAAGCTGCATACACAACAGAAAATTTGAAAATTGATCAAGTAATATTGCATAAAAAAGTTATGAAGTTTTTTTGTTTCAAAAGTTTTGTGTTTTTTCCCTATCTCAAATACACTAAAAACTTTGCCATTTTTGGGCAAAAAG
The DNA here is from genome assembly GCA_002269645.1 of Macrostomum lignano. Taxonomy (NCBI): domain Eukaryota; kingdom Metazoa; phylum Platyhelminthes; family Macrostomidae; genus Macrostomum; species Macrostomum lignano. Next base: position 86,256 of record NIVC01001763.1, on the reverse strand, counting down.
CATGTCTGTAACAGTAAAATGTCTGTAACTTTTTTATTTTATGAAGATTTTAGTGTTTGAGGTGTTATTTTATAGATTTTTGTTACCACAATTTTTTATGATCTTTTTTGTATATATATACTATTCTATATCTCTAGATATCTGGGGATTAAGACAAAAGAGGTGAAGAAAAAATTGCAGGAGTATCATTCTTTGGCTTTGTCATAGTGTCATAGTATATTTTCCAGTTACCTTATTTTTATTACTTTCATATCAAAGTAATACATGTATACAATAATTAGTAAGATTCTTGACTTCTTACTGTAAGTAGTATGCAAATGATTTGACCATTATTTCCATGAAAACAAGTCTTCCAAAGTACCATTCTAGGTGTCAATAGTGTCTATAAATCTATGTAGCTCATGTAAATCTTAACCTGTTAAAAATGATAATGTGATAAAAGTCACTAAAAAGTTGTTCCAAACAACTCTTTAACTCTTGATAAAAAAGTTGTCTAAGAATTGTTGTGCTGATGCTTAACTTTCTACTAACTCAATAAGCTAGTTAGAGTGCAATTAGAGTTCAATACGCTAAAATTGTGTCTATTGAAAGAGCTTTCCTCTTTTGGAAAAAAATTGGATGTGTGACTGATTTGTGGAGCATACAGCCCCTCAATGTAAATTTTTCCTATCTCCATAGTGTATTTGCATGTACAGCTGTGCCAAATAGGCCCTATGCTTAATAACTTTGGTGTGGCAAAAGTTATCAGGATGTGCCTTTAGGACAAAGAGCTAAGAGCCCCTATTGCAGCGCATGGCTTAAGTACGCCAGACGCCTACACAACCTGCGCCACACTGTGAAATGACTTACCTGTGAAAGAAACCCTAAAGCAAAATTAACGCAGTTTGGGTAAACGGCAGGAGTAACTATGACTGTCTTATCAAGCCTAAATGCCTCGGCATCTAATTAGTACCGCGCCGCGCCGTACTAATCGCTGCTCGCCGTACGCGCCGCGCCGCGCCACATTAGATCCACGCCGGACGCTGTCCGCCAAAATGCCCATGCGCTGCAATCAGGCTAAGAGCTTGGCCTGTTTTGCTATCATTTTATTGAAGAAACTAACTGGCCATTCTTTTGAGCTTAAAAAATTTCTTTAAGAATTTCTTAAACAATTTTTTGTCTCATAGGGATTTGCATGCATTTTGGGAATTTCTGTTAGGCATACTGCGACAGGAGTTACACTCATCCTGTCTTGCTTAAAAGTTTCATTTTTTCACTAGAAGTAAGTAGCAAGAAGAATTAGGGTGGCCACTCTTTCCATTTAAAAGTTATGTCCATTTTAAATTTTATATGTACATAAAAAATATTTTTGAACAAAATTTTTTTTATTTAAAATGACCTGCAGGAAGTTACCTACAACCAATATGCAAGCATTCTTAGTAGTTATGCACTTATTTACTAAAAAATGAATTCTCCCTATCCCATATTTTCAAGCAAAATTGGCACAGTTTTGAAGATGTATGCAATGTTTGACAATCTGTATCTTGTAATTGTATGTAGTGAACATGCAAACTATATATCATTTGAAAGATCTGTTTGTCTACTTTTCAATAAATATAAGAATGTTGTCATATCTGAAATATTTAAAAAGTTATAGCCATCTAAAAAAGACCACTTTTTAACATTTTTTGCACATGCTAAGAATAGGCTCACTGGACACCCTAGTTAAATTTATTTTAAAAAACTTTGATTTTTAGTATAAGTCTATATAAGCCCTTGTAAATTTAGTATAAGTCTAAGCTTCTACTAATGTTTTATGTATAAGTTGTTAATTTAGCTATTAGTTAAATACTCTAAAGAGGCATAGTATAGCTTTTATAGACATCATTTTGAAAATGTATTATTTAATATGACTACATCTAAATTACCTTAATTTCAGTGGCAAGGACTAATGTCTAATGACAATATGTTGAATTTTAATAAAAGTGTCATAGCTTTCTTTTAACTTAAGCATTTGCCAAATTGGCTATTGCCAAAATAGCTTGTCATCAAATTCACTAGAAGCCAACAATAAGACTTGGCAACAGATATTCTATAGTAAAAATTAGGGGCAAGTAATAAACATTTTTGTTGATAGGTTCTAGTAGTTGCCATATTGGCATTTGCAAGCTATTTACAATAAAAATAATAAAAATAATTGATTGCATAGGCCCTAATGGACAATTATGCAATTGACAGCTTAGCTATAGTTATTCTATAGTATATCTAAAGGTTGCACATGGCTGTTCAGTCCAAGGATTAAGGGCTTGACATATACACTTTTACTTATCTTAGCTAATATTGGTATAGCTAGGTGAACTGGAGCAAGCAAAGTTAAGTGTCCTGCTTAAGGACAAAAATTAAGATTAAGAATCAAACCTATTGCAGCCAAGTTCTAAACTATGCTGTTGTGGGATGCTCCCTTTTCCTTTTTGCTAGACTATACCAGCACACCTGACTATATTCATTGCTAGAGACCAATCTGTGCTGTGCTAGACATTATCTGATAATGGTCATTGGCTACAATAGGGAATTAAATTTCTAAACTTTCAGTCATAAGTCTAATGCTCTAACCATAAGGTAATAACCCTATTTCTTTAGCAACAAAAGAAAGACATTTAGGCAAAAAGTCTACAACATAAATATATAAATAAAATTAGATTTTAATTTAATAAATGAGATCTATATTTTTATTTTAACTAGTAAGATCAACTATATATTGGTTACAAAGATAATTTTTAAAAGTATAACAAGTATTATCTTATATTGACATTTATATTTTAGAGCTTTAACAAGGCAAAGTTGATTGAAATAACTTTTATTTGCTTTAAGCAACAAGGTACGGGCATTAAATTAGAGTTACTATCTAAATATACTAAATCTCTAAGGTTTGTATGCTTGCTTGAATGCTTGTCCATAATTAGAGTTACTAATTGTTAACTGTCAGTATATCTCATATGCATCTAGAGACAAAGTGTCTATTAGCAAGTTAACCTAGTAAAGATAGATTCCTAAAATACACTTGAAAAATGAACATATGAGGGGTGTCCCAAAAGTTCCTGGAATGTCTAACGTAGCTCTTTAATAGAGCCATAAAATTTTATGCCCATGGGTCAAATGAAAGGAAATTTTGTCACAAAGAAAACAAAGTTAAAATCATGTTGATATCTTTTTTTATTCAGGAGCTGTAGCCTCTCCTCTCTGTTATCTCTCAACTATTTTATCGCCTTAATTCCTTTCTCATGTGGCCCGCAGCCATGAACTGAATTCTTTATCTGGCCCTTAATGTAAAAAATAGTGCCGACCCATGATATAGACAAAATTATGTTATAGTTTCATTCTAGACTAAGCATCTAGCTAAATATTGAAGTAGACTATATCTGTATAACTATAAAAATCTGCTTATTATTTTCCATGAGCACTTCAACAAGCATGGCAAATGAATGTCTGGCCAGTCTAGGCCTATCTGGGCCTAAGATTGAAGAAACAATGCGAAACAAAGACCTCACCGAGCGCTTAGTGGCCTTGGTCCGCTGCGCCAAGGACAAGCTGGGCTCCAAGGAGTTGAGTAAAGTGCAGGGAAATTTGATTTACCACACTGGCACTAAGCTGAAAAAGCAGGCATTTGCCGGTCATGAACTGATTGTCAACCACATTATTAACGGCGATCTGGCCACGGAGGCTCAGGTAACAGCCGCCTGCGATTTTTGCCTCAAGCAAATCGGCAGCGGCGACTTGGACGCCTTCAAAGCCGCCTGCGGCATCGGAGTGTCAATCACTCCCGAAGATATCGAACGGGCGGTAGAAGAAGTGATTAATAAGCATAAGCAGGAGCTGCTGGCACAGCGTTATGCGTTTGGAATAAATAAGCTTCTCGGAGAGGCCAGGTTTGTGTCCATACAGCTTCTCTGGGGGGTCTTGGCGTAGGTAGTGCTTGTGTCTAATTACCTAGTTCAGATCTAGTTGTATATCTATCTCAGATCTAGTTGGATATCTATCTCAGATCTAGTTGGATATCTAGTTCAGATCTAGTTGGATATCTATCTCAGATCTAGTTGGATATATATCTCAGATCTAGTTGGATATCTATCTCAGATCTAGTTGGATATCTATCTCAGATCTAGTTGGATATCTATCTCAGATCTAGTTGGATATCTATCTCAGATCTAGTTGGATATCTATCTCAGATCTAGTTGGATATCTATCTCAGATCTAGTTGGATATCTAGCTGAGATCTAGTTAGATATCTATCTCAGATCTTGTAAGATATCTATCTCAGATCTAGTTGGAAATCTAGCTGAGATCTAGTTGGATATCTAGCTGAGATCTAGTTGGATATCTAGCTGAGATCTAGTTGGATATCTATCTCAGATCTAGTTGGATATCTATCTCAGATCTAGTTGGATATCTAGCTGAGATCTAGTTGGATATCTAGCTGAGATCTAGTTGGATATCTAGCTGAGATCTAGTAGGTTATCTAGCTCAGATCTAGTAGGATATCTAGCCAAGAAATGTTTAAAGCCAATCCTGTCCCACGCAATCCTACCCACCTTTACCCCGCTATCAAAGATCCAACCTGAAATGGGCCGACGGCAAGCAGGTGAAATGCGAATTCGAGGTGCAAATCCTTCACTTGCTTGGCCCCAAGACCGACGCTGACCGAACCGGCGCCGCCAACGCCTCTTTAGTTGCTAAGCAACCAGCTGCCAGAGGCAAGCCAGCGGCAGTCGCAGCCGCCGCCAACGGGAACGCGGAGGTCTTCCGCGAAGAGACCCGCTCCCTGGCCGACCAGATGATCAGCGGCGACGCGGCCAAATTTCACAAGCCGGGCGAAAATTACCTTACTGACGGCTACGTGATGACGCCGCGGACTCGATTTCTGCTCGGGCGGCACCTCGAGCAGACTGGTGGCAAGGTATTCACGAGATTCCCTCCCGAGCCCAACGGAATTCTCCATATCGGGCACGCTAAAGCCATCAATTTTAACTTCGGCTACGCGCGAGCTCACAACGGGCACTGCTATCTCAGGTGCGCTGATTGCTAGAAGCCCCTAAACCCTACTCATAATCGCCCCTGAACCCTATCCAGAATCGCCCTGAACCCTATCCAGAATCGCCCCTGAACCCTATCCAGAATCACCCTGAACCCTATCCAGAGTCGCCCTGAACCCTATCCAGAATCGCCCTGAACCCTATCCAGAATCGCCCCTGAACCCTATCCAGAATCACCCTGAACCCTATCCAGAATCGCCCCTGAACCCTATCCAAAATTGCCCCGATCACTATCCATAATCGCCCTGAACCCTATCCATAATCGCCCCTGAACCCTATCCATAATCGCTCCTGAACCCTATCAAGATTCGACCTGAACCCTATCCAGAATCGCCCTGAACCCTATCCAGAGTCGTCCTGAACCCTATCCAAAATCGCCCTGAACCCTATCCAAAATCGCCCTGAACCCTATCCAGAATCCCCTCGCTTTGTTAAAATTTCAGATATGACGACACGAATCCGGAGAAAGAGGAGGAGAAATTCTTTGTAGCCATTCGTGACATAGTGGAGTGGCTCGGCTACACGCCTTATAAGGTTGGTGGAACTTTATTAGCCAGTTGTGACTACTGTCTTGTCACTCCGATCCCTAATTCACTGTTCTCGTCACTCCGACGCCGATTTAAACTTTTCTGGTCACTCCGGTTCACCAAATTCTCTGTTCTCGTCACTCTGGGGTCACCAAATTCACTGCTCTCGTCACTCTGGGGTCACCAAATTCACTGCTCTCGTCACTCCAACGCCTAACTCCAAGCCCGCACACCCCTTCCATCAACCAGGTGACGTACGCGTCGGACAACTTCGACCAGCTGTACGAGTGGGCTGAGAGCCTCATCATGCGCGGCAAGGCCTACGTGTGCCATCAGTCGCCAGACCAGCTAAAGGGCCACAACCCGCCGCCGTCGCCTTGGCGAGATCGGCCAGCCGAGGAGTCGCTGCAGCTGTTCAGGGCGATGCGGGCCGGCATGTACGCGGAGGGCGAGGCCTGCCTGAGAATGCGGCTCACTATGGAGGACTCCAAGCAGGATCCCGTGGCTTACAGGATCAAATATGCCCGGCACCACCGGACTGGCAGCAAGTGGTGCATCTATCCCACCTATGACTACACCCACTGCTTGTGCGACTCCATTGAGAACATTACTCACTCTCTGTGCACCAAGGTGAGCCTTTAGGGGCGTTTGGGGCTATTGCCCCCTCCATGCTATTGCTCCCTGTTTGATGTCCCCTCCATGATCCTTCAGGTGTCTGATGCCCCCTCCATGATCCTTCATGTGTCTGATGCCCCCTCCATGATCCTTCATGTGTCTAATGTCCCCCTCCATACTTATTCATGTCCTAGTGTCCCCTCCATGATCCTTCAGCTGTCTGACGCCTCCCTCAATGATCCCTCATCTGGCTGCAGTTATCTTATTATAAACCGCATAGCAACCGCGCAAGCAAATCTCATCCCCCATCTGTGAACAACAATCGCAGGAGTTCCAGAACCGCCGGTCCTCCTATTACTGGCTGTGCAACGCGCTGGACCTGTACTGCCCGGTGCAATGGGAGTACGGCCGGCTCAACGTCTGCAACACGGTCATGTCCAAGCGGAAGATTCTCAACCTGGTGCAGAAGAAAGCTGTAGCTGACTGGGACGATCCCAGGCTGTTCACCCTCACAGCGCTGCGCCGCCGCGGTGTCCCGCCAGAAGCTGTGAACCTATTCGCCGCCAAGGTTGGCGTCACCATGGCATCGGCCTACATCGATCCCAGCCTCCTTGACGCCTGCACCAGAGAGATCCTTAACACATCGGCGCCGCGCACCATGGTTGTACTCGATCCGCTGAAGGTCACCATAGTTGAAGGCCTGGACGCCGTCAAATCGGCCGCCCTGACGGTGCCAGACTATCCGGCCAGTCCGGAGCGGGGCTCGCATTCCATTGCCAGCTTCTCCGCCTCATCCGGCGTGCTCTACTTGGAGAGAGAAGATTTTCGCGACGGCGGCAAGGCGGGCGCTGGCGCCGGGTTCAAACGGCTCACCGAGGACCAGCCAGTCGGCCTGAAGCACGCCAATGTGGCCATCGCTGTGCGTCAGGTTGTCCGGAACGCTGCCGGACAGGTGTCCGAGCTCCGAGTGGCCTGTCTGCCGTTGGACAGCCTGCCGGCCAAGCCGAAATGCTTTGTGCATTGGGTGGCGGATCCTGTGCAGGTGAGAGCGGGAATCGGGCCTAATTGCGAATAAAGATGATAAAATCCGCTTGCTACTTATTTAGTAGCAAGCAAAGAAAGTGAAAACTATTTTCGTAGTGTTGGTCCAATATAATGATAATAATAATAACAATTTTTAACACCCTGTCCCAATTGGGCCAGTTGTGCAACCGAAGGCTCAGCCGCAGCTATTGCGCGGCGCATCTTTAAAGCTGCATACGGCCACACTCACCCTCAATTACCCCCTGCTAATGCTGGCACCCATTTTACAGCTGCGTGAACTGAAGCAATGCAGAGTTGAGTGTCTTGCTCAAGGACACAAACTGTTCCAGTGGGATCGGGAATCGAACCCCCAACCTTCAAGTCGTGAGCCCGACGCTCCAACCACTAGGCTAACAACTCTGAAGAAAGAACAACCCCCTTTCTTGCGGCAAGAGAAAAATTGAAATAAATGTCTGCTGTGGGCTTTAAAGTGCAAATTTACGGCCCAAGAGTCGTTTCATAGTCACAGACAATAAAAGGCTTCAAATTGACTCTTAGGCTACTTTTTGGCGACTTGTACCGTGACATCGCGTCGTGTTTTAGAGTCGTCCAGAGTCACTTCTTTTCTTTTTTACCTGGGTTACCTGCAACGACTCTGTCTGTCACACAATATCCAATCCAGGTGGAGGTCCGCTTATACGAGCAGCTGTTCACCATGAAGAACCCGAGGAGCATCCCGACGGCCTCATAGCGGCCATGAATCCGAACTCTCTGGCGGTGAAGCCCGGCGCCCTGGCCGATCGCTACCTGCTGACTGCTGCCGCCATTCAGCGCCGCCTGCAGTTCGAGCGGCTGGGCTATTTTTATCTGGATCAGGACTCCAGCCCGCCTGGCCGGCTTATCTTTAATCGAACTGTCACGCTGAAAGAAGACGTTGGGAAATAAAGACGTTGGTTTACTGTAATTATTGGTCCGTTGGTCCGTTGGCTCAAGTGAGCTGCATGTGGAAAGGTAGTTTTACAAACTCGAAAGGTCTTTACTAAAAGTCACTTTATACCGATTTCTAAAATTAGAAATTTGAAATTGAGAAACATGGAAGTTAAGCTGATTTGGTTTTGGTTAGTTCGCAGTGTCTCACTAGACAGCTAGAGCCTGATGGTCTGGTGGGCGCTCTTGATGTGCCAGCGGTCCAGGCTCGATTCCAAGTGCAGTCAAATTAGTTTCGGGCTAAATTGGAATCTCGGCTTGGCTCTGCCAGCAAGGCACAGTGAAGTATGTGTGCCTGCTCAGAGGAGTCGGAATGGGCAGTAATGCCTCTCGTCGGTTGTGTGACATGGCAATGTCGCTTAAAGTGCGCCAGTACACAGCGCCTGACCCTATATAAAGACTTTACGGTAATTCTAAGACAGTCAAATCGCTAATTGGACCATTCTTTTTCTACCAGCATCAGCTCACTCGAGTCAACTGTGCTAATGCCCTCTAATTGAGAGTCCGTTGTTATTAGGCTTTTCAAATCCTACTATAGAAAGTTTTTTGTTTAAATGGGACTCAAACAAACAGCTTTGCAGCGGTGAAGCCTTTGTCTCTTCGTGGGCTTCTGAAACAGAATTAAAAAAAAATTAACAGAATTGTGTAACTGTAAACTGCTTAAACGTATTCAATCAATTTTTGCAACAGTAATATTGTTGCTTTTAGAAGCGACGTGGATTACTTGTGCCATGTGTTCGAGGAAACATTTATTGTAATCGCTATAATCCCGTGAATGTTAGATTGATATTTGCGGTTGAATGATTTTTTGGTTGCTAATTTATGACTAACTTAGTAATTTTAAATGGCAAGTACACCAGTTCAGAATTGATAGTTAAGAGTCGCTTCCTTTAACAGTTATGCTCCTTTTGGATTGATGCGGTGCCTCTCGCTTCGTGTCCTTATTTCAAAACATTTTTGTAATAACTAATGCAACTTAGCAATAGCAACTTAGGGGAAGCTGTGTGTTTCTATGAATTGCAATAGGGGAAGTTGTGTGTTTCTAAGAATTGCAATAGGGGAAGCTGTGTGTTTCTAAGAATTGCTGTAGTTGAAACTGTGTTTCTAAGAATTGCTGTGGTTGAAGCTGTGTGTTTCTAAGAATTGCTGTAGTTAAAGCTGTGTGTTTCTAAGAATTGCTGTAGTTGAAGCTGTGTGTTTCTAAGAATTGCTGTAGTTGAAGCTGTGTGTTTCTAAGAATTGCTGTAGTTGAAGCTGTGTGTTTCTAAGAATTGCTGTAGTTGAAGCTGTGTGTTTCTAAGAATTGCTGTGGTTGAAGCTGTGTGTTTCTAAGAATTGCTATAGGCATAATTCTCTTAATAGTGCAATTAAAAGAATTTGTGGATTTAAAAAGCTTTGCCTTTTAACAATAGTGAATAGAGAGAATATTTGGAACTTAGACTAGGGGAAGTGCTCCCATTTAAAAATCAGTATGTTTTCTCCTTCCTCATTTTCTAAGAAAGCCTCGCAGCCCGCCAGCCATGAGCACTGAGTACATGTCCAACCGCAGCCTGGGCGAGCAACTGCAGGCGTTTTATAACTGCATTTTGCTGTCGGCTGAGGAGGCCGCCCAGCGACAGCTGGCCATCGACCGACTCACCGAGCTGGTGTCGGAGACCCTGCCCAAGGCCACGGTGCACTTGGTCGGCTCCTCGGCCAGCGGCATCGCCTCCAAGAATTCCAGTGTGGATCTCTCCATTGAGGTGAGGCTTCTGTCCTTAGCTTTGCGAGTTCTTGCACGCGGTGTGCCGCACTTTTAAGCATGTTTATTTGGGATGTTATCTCCCAGATCCCTAGTTGCTGGGCCAGCCTCCCAGATCCTCAGTTGCTGGGCCAGCCTCCCAGATCCCCAGTTGCTTGCCCAGCCTCCCAGATCCTCAGTGGCTGGGCCAGCCTCCCAGATCCTCAGTTGCTGGGCCAGCCTCCCAGATCCCCAGTTGCTTGGCCAGCCTCCCAGATCCTCAGTTGCTGGGCCAGCTTCCCAGATCCCCAGTTGCTTGGCCAGCCTCCTAGATGCCCATTTGCTGGGCCAGCCTCCCAGATCCTCAGTTGCTGGGCCAGCCTCGCAGATCCTCAGTTGCTGGGCCAGCCTCACAGATCCTCAGTTGCTGAGTCGCCACCAGGCTCCCAGATCCTCAAGTTCAGCCTCCTAGATCCTCAAGTTCAGCCTCCCACATCCTCAAGTTCAGCCTCACATCCTCAATTTCAGCCTCACATCCTCAAGTTCAGCCTCCCACATCCTCAAGTTCAGCCTCACATCCTCAAGTTCAGCCTCACATCCTCAAGTTCAGCCTCACATCCTCAAGTTCAGCCTCCCAGATCCTCAAGTTCAGCCTCACATCCTCAAGTTCAGCCTCCTAGATCCTCAAGTTCAGCCTCCCACATCCTCAAGTTCAGGCTCCCAGATCCTCAAGTCAGCCTCCCAGATCCTCAAGTCAGCCTCCCAGATCCTCAAGTTTAGCTTCCCAGATCCTCAAGTTCAGCCTCCCAGATCCTCAAGTTCAGCCTCACAGATCCTCAAGTTCAGCCTCCCAGATCCTCAAGTTCAGCTTCCCAGATCCTCAAGTTCAGCCTCCCAGATCCTCAAGTCAACCTCACATCCTCAAGTTCAGCCTCACAGATCCTCAAGTTCAGCCTCACAGATCCTCAAGTTCAGCCTCACAGGTCCCGCTCAGACGAACCAGCTACCAAACTCAATGCTCCGCTCCCCCTCTTCCCCCCCCGCAGATCCCGGATGACGATCCAACGGGTGCCAATGCGGCCACCGCAGCGGAAGCCGCTCCGCAGGCCGACGCGGCCAGCCGCGACCGCGAGCGGGCGGACCAAATCTTTGGCTTGCTGCAGCGTCGCGAAGGCGAATTCATCCGCGTCCAGGTAATGCACAGCCGGCAGGTGTCGGTGGTCACCTGCGTGTACCGGCAGGCTGACCTGCGCTGCTCCGTCAGGCTGGGCAGAGGCGGCCAGCAGCATAGGCGAGCCGCGGCCCTGTTGAACGGCCTGGCCTCGCTCAGCGAAGCTTTTCGCCTGCTGACCGTTGTAACGAGAGAGTGGGCGCTGTCCAGGCAGCTTATTAGGCGGAAGGGAGCGCTGACCGGCTACGCTGTGGCCCTGCTGGTGCTGTTTCACATGGAGCAGGGTGAGTGTGCGGCCTTGATGACCCACTCATTGACCCACTCACTGACCCACGTTTTAGTTGACCCACTCTTGACCCCTGAATCATTGACACACTCAGTGACCCACTGTATAATTGACCTTATAAATCATTCACCTACTGACTCATTGACCCACTCTTGACCCACTTTAATTGACCCACTGTATAATTGACCCACTGAATCATTGACCTACCAATTCATTGACCCATTGAATCATTGACCTATTGAATCATTGACCCACTGAATCATTGACCTATTGAATCATTGACTCACTACTAAGTCATTGACCCACTGAATCATCGACCCACTGTATAATTGACCCACTGAATCATTGACCTATTGAATCATTGACTCACTATTAAGTCATTGACCCACTGAATCATTGACCTATTGAATCATTGACTCACTATTAAGTCATTGACCCACTGAATCATTGACCTTCTAAATCATTGACTCACTGAATTATTGACCCACTGAATTATTGACCCACTGACTCACTGCCACTTTGTTTATTCACATCAACACATGTCCTCTCTGCCGCAGGCGGCCTGGTACCGCCGTCCGTAGTTCGCGCCCTGGCCCGAGGCCATCGCAAATCCGAGGTGTCCGAGGCGTTGCGCAAATGGCAGCCGGAGCCGCTGAGCACAGAGCAGCTGGGTGAGCAGTTCTGCGGCCTGGTCCGCCTGTACGCCACCATCGGCTTCTTCGCTTCCAGCGCCGTCTGCGTCCTCACCGGCCGCCTGCTGGACCGGGGCGGCCGCGAGGATCCGTTTCCCGGCGCCCGGGTCAGCCTGCCCTGTCCGGTGTCCGGAGAGAATGCTGGCCGAACCTATTCACGAGTGTCCGAACCGGAGGAGCCCTTCTATCGGACGGCGCTTAACTTGGCCAAGGACCACGATTTGTTCACGGCCTGCTTCGCTCGCAACCTGGACGGGATGCGCAAGGCTAAATTGGTGCAGCAGCTGCCCGCTTTCAAGTGAGCCCTTGCTGTTTTCCTGTCTGTAACAGTCTCTTGAGTTGCTGTTATTTTGTCTGTAACAGCCTCTTGAGTTGCTGTTATTTTGTCTGTAACAGCCTCTTGAGTTGCTGTTATCCTGTCTGTCTGTAACAGCCTCTTGAGTTGCTGTTATCCTGTCTGTCTGTAACAGCCTCTTGAGTTGCTGTTATTTTGTCTGTAACAGCCTCTTGAGTTGCTGTTTTCCTGTCTGTAACAGTCTCTTGAGTTGCTGTTATTTTGTCTGTAACAGCCTCTTGAGTTGCTGTTATTTTGTCTGTAACAGCCTCTTGAGTTGCTGTTATTTTGTCTGTAACAGCCTCTTGAGTTGCTGTTATCCTGTCTGTCTGTAACAGCCTCTTGAGTTGCTGTTATCCTGTCTGTAACAGCCTCTTGAGTTGCTGTTATCCTGTCTGTAACAGCCTCTTGAGTTGCTGTTTTCCTGTCTGTAACAGTCTCTTGAGTTGCTGTTATCCTGTCTGTAACAGTTTATGCCTTGGTTGGCGATTCATTTAACGTTGGCTCCCTCCTCCTCCGCCAGGCGCCTGGAAGAGCAGCAGCTGGTGCCGCCCATGCAGCGCCTGGTCGAGCGAGTCCAGCGCACCCTGGAGAATCGCGGCCGCTCCGGCTACGAGAAATTCGCCGGCCGACTGGTCGCGACCTCCGCCAACGGCGCCGACGCTGCCGCTCCAAGCAAGTCGTCGCCTCCGCAGCGGCAGCAGCATCAGTTCCAGAATCCGCATCATCAGCAGTTCCGCCAGCGACCGCAGGTTCCGCGTTTTCGTGCCTCCTCGTCGCCGAAGTTCCCAACGGCTCCCGGGCCGCAGCAGCAGCAGCAGCAGCAGCCGATGTCAATGCTGCGGCAGATTCCTCGCCCGCCGCGGCCTCTGCTGAGGCTGCCGCGCAGTTGCAGCGGCAATAGCGGCAGCGGCCGTGGCAGGTCGGCAGCGTCAAAGTCTGCCGAACGACCAGCGTCGGCTCAGACGAAGGCGCCGAAGGCAAAACGCGACAACAATTCGAAAAAATCTATGAAAAAAGCTAAAAGCGCTTCTAAAAAGCCTCAAGCCGCCGCCAAGAAGCCTGAAGCTTCAGACGAATCCGCCGCCAAGAAGCCTGAAGCTTCAGGCGAATCCGCCGCTAAGAAGCCTGAAGCTTCAGGCGAATCCGCCGCTAAGAAGCCTGAAGCTTCAGGCGAATTCGCCGCTAAGAAGCCTGAAGCTTCAGGCGAATCCGCCGCTAAGAAGCCTGAAGCTTCAGGCGAATCCGCCGCAAAGAAGCCTGAAGCTTCAGGCGAATCCGCCGCCAAGAAGCATGAAGCTTCAGGCGAGTCCGCCGCCAAGAAGCCTGAAGCTAATTCAGGCGAGTCCGTCGTTAAGAAGCCTGAAGCTAATTCAGGCGAGTCCGTCGTTAAGAAGCCTGAAGCTGCAGAGTTGGAGAATTCAGCTTCGGAGGCGCGCGCAATTTCAAATCGCGCCACTTTCGCCGCTGTAGCCGCCAACAAGCTGGCCGACCCGACAAAGTCCGCGTCCGCCTCTGGCGACCTGCCCGACCGTCGGCCGCTGACGGTGAACAATCGAGCTGCTGACGCCCCACCGCTGCCGGCTTCGTCCAAGTCGCTGCCGACGCCGCAGCAGCAGCAGCAGCGGCAGGCCGGAGCTCCGTCAGGCCGCTCTTATGCTGGCGCCGTGACCGGCCAGGGTCGCTAGCTGGTCTCACCGAGAGCAGCGGCTGTGTGCGGGAACTTCACACTGATTGGCGGGCAGAGCCAAAGAATAAATAAATAAATAAATAACTTTACTATCATGCACTACAATGCATTAAAAATGCTTTTATTGACTTGGCGTTTTGCATTTTTATGTACTTTAATAACCAATTTTCTACATTTATAATCTATAGTTATCTCCCGGTTATAATAATATTATAGGTCAGGTATTTTTGTTAATTAACCTTTTTCTACTACTGTTATTGATTTACATTTACAAAGCATTTGTTTAATATTAGCTTGACTTCAATTTATTAAAATTTTGAAATTTCACGACGCTTTTGTATGCGCAACTTTTTCACTGGTGCTGCATTCCTGGATTTCAGGCTGTTTTAAACCGTTTTATTTGTGAAGCGTCAGTCACTTGGGCATCATCCCCTGTGCTGGCTGCTTTCTGACTGACTGATTTGTGTTGTCCTCTCCCCTGACTCTCCCCTGACTCTCCCCTGACTTATCTCCTGACTCTCCCCTGACTCTGACTTATCCTCTGACTCTCCCCTTACTCTCCCCTGACTTATCTCCTGACTATCCCCTGACTCTGACTTATCCTCTGACTCTCCCCTCACTTATCCCCTGACTCTCTGACTTATCCCCTGACTCTCCCCTGACTCTCCCCTGACTTATCCCTTGACTCTCCCCTTACTCTCCCCTGACTCTTCTCTCCCTGACTCTCCCCTGACTTATCCCCTGACTCTCCCCTTATTCTCCCCTGACTCTTCTCTCCCTGACTCTCCCCTGACTTATCCCCTGACTCTCCCCTGACTTATCCCCTGACTCTCCCCTGACTTATCCCCTGACTTATCCCCTGACTCTTCTCTCCCTGACTCTCCCCTGACTTATCCCCTGACTCTCCCCTGACTTATCCCCTGACTCTCCCCTGACTCATCCCCTGACTCTCCCCTGACTTATCCCCTGACTCTCCCCTGACTCATCCCCTGACTCATCCCCTCTTTCCCTAAGCAGTTGCTTTATAATCCCCGGCAGTCGGCAGTTTGTTTACCGCAGTACAATTTACCTTTTCGCTCTGTTTGCTCAGCTTCCTGCTTCCTTCCTGTTGTCAACTTCAGTGTTGTGCCGGCTGTTTATGAAAATTTGTGCGGCCATGTTATTTTTCAACTGTGGCTCTGTTTTCTGCTTTAACCATTCTCACTGCCTCTGTTGTCCAGCACCGTACTATTAATATGATCGTAATAAACCCGCACTGATCCAGAGTGATTGCCCGCCTCGCTGAAGTGAGCTGCTGATTCTCACTCGCTCAGGCGAGCCAAATGTTTCTTACTCGTACAATAATAAATAATAATCTAAGCTTTATCAGCAGTGCACGAAATATGCTGGATGTCTCCGTCCGTGCTGGCTTATCTTTTTTTCATTTGTCTTCAAGTTGTCTGCTGAAAGCTGGCGAAACCTATCCATATGCTTATTAGTACATCTGCACTATTGCAACTCCCGGACTGTCACTCGAGCTTTATCGCGTCAGACGTGCTGAAACGCACACGTGAGGCATTAGATAAGGTGATGATCTCTGACAGGGCAGCTATGGAATCTCGGGAGGTTTTATTGAGATGTCTGACCACCGGTGTACAGCGTGTGCTGTTGAAGTTCGAAGATCGCATTATATTCTTCGCCTTTCTGGCTCAGCTGTCGGCTGCATTATTGTCTATTCTTAGTCGGACTGAGCGGCCAGCCTCCCAGATCCTTAGTTACTGGGCCAGCCTCCCAGATCCTCAGTTGCTGGGCCAGCCTCCCAGATCCTCAGTTGCTGGGCCAGCCTCCCAGATCGTCAGTTGCTGGGCCAGCCTCCCAGATCCTCAGTTGCTGGGCCAGCCACCCAGATCCTCAGTTGCTGGGCCAGCCTCCCAGATCCCCAGTTGCTGGGCCAGCCTCCCAGATCCTCAGTTGCTGGGCCAGCCTCGCAGATCCTCAGTTGCTGGGCCAGCCTCCCAGATCCTCAGTTGCTGGGCCAGCCTCGCAGATCCTCAGTTGCTGGGCCAGCCTCCCAGATCCTCAGTTGCTGGGCCAGCCTCCCAGATCCTCAGTTGCTGGGCCAGCCTCGCAGATCCTCAGTTGCTTGGCCAGCCTCCCATAGTACCAGTTGCTGGGTCAGCCTCCCAGATCCCCATTTGCTGGGCCAGTCTATCAGATCTTCAGTTGCTGGGCCAGCCTCCCAGATCCTCAGTTGCTGGGCCAGCCTCCCAGAGTGCCAGTTGCTGTGCCAGCTTCCCAGATCCTCAGTTGCTGGGCCAGCCTCCCAGATCCTCAGTTGCTGGGCCAGCCTCCCAGATCCTCAGTTGCTTGGTCAGCCTCCCAGATCCTCAGTTGCTGGGCCAGCCTCCCAGATCCTCAGTTGCTTGGTCAGCCTCCCAGATCCTTAAGTGCTGGGCCACCGGATTATCATATCCCAGATAACTACATTAAGGTTTCGGTTTCAAGGGCTGCATTTTAAAAAAAAACATTTTCCTTAAGAATAAGACATTTATAAAAACTCGGTCCCAGACTTTGATAAAAGTTAGATAACTTGGCAGATAATTTGATGAAAGTTTTTCGTCAGGCGTGTCGTTCACGATGCGCTACGTTTTCTCAGAGGCAAACTTTGCTTCCTGTATTTTTGACGAGTTGGGAGCCCTTTTCTGTCAGGTACGAGTATTAAAGTCCTGTTGATTGCAGCTGCAGTTGCCTCTCTGCCTCAGTCTAACAAGACATCTTGTATTTGATGTTGAAGGCAGACGATGTCGCTATGCTGGATCAAAATGATATGCCTAGCCCGTTGGAAGCCGTAGCTCTTCCTTAATTATAGGCTTGTTCATGATTATTGATTGATGATCTTAGGTTAACCTTTTTAATAAGGACGGTCAGAATCCTGGAGATGGCGCAATTAGGGCTTCAACTATCCCTTATAGCTCTAGGATTTAGGGTCGCCTATTAAATCCATCGGTAGATTTAGAAATACAGGGTTGCCTATTAAATCCATGGGTAGATTTGGAAATCCAGGGTTGCCTATTAAATCCATGGGTAGATTTGGAAATCCAGGGTCGCCTATTAAATCCATTTGTAGATTTAGAAATCCAGGGTCGCCTATTAAATCCATAGGTAGATTTGAAATCCAGGGTCGCCTATTAAATCCATGGGTAGATTTGGAAATCCAGGGTCGCCTATTAAATCCATGGGTAGATTTGGAAATCCAGGGTCGCCTATTAAATCCATGGGTAGATTTGGAAATCCAGGGTCGCCTATTAAATCCATGGGTAGATTTGGAAATCCAGGGTCGCCTATTAAATCCATGGGTAGATTTGGAAATCCAGGGTCGCCTATTAAATCCATAGGTAGATTTGGAAATCCAGGGTCGCCTATTAAATCCATAGGTAGATTTGGAAATCCAGGGTCGCCTATTAAATCCATAGGTAGATTTGGAAATCCAGGGTCGCCTATTAAATCCATGGGTAGATTTGGAAATCCAGGGTCGCCTATTAAATCCATGGGTAGATTTGGAAATCCAGGGTCGCCTATTAAATCCATGGGTAGATTTGGAAATCCAGGGTCGCCTATTAAATCCATGGGTAGATTTGGAAATCCAGGGTCGCCTATTAAATCCATGGGTAGATTTGGAAATCCAGGGTCGCCTATTAAATCCATGGGTAGATTTGGAAATCCAGGGTCGCCTATTAAATCCATGGGTAGATTTGGAAATCCAGGGTCGCCTATTAAATCTATGGGTAGATTTGGAAATCCAGGGTCGCCTATTAAATCCATGGGTAGATTTGGAAATCCAGGGTCGCCTATTAAATCCATGGGTAGATTTAGAAATCCAGGGTCGCCTATTAAATATATGGGTAGATTTAGAAATCCAGGGTCGCCTATTAAATCCATAGGTAGATTTGGAAATCCAGGGTCGCCTATTAAATCCATGGGTAGATTTGGAAATCCAGGGTCGCCTATTAAATCCATGGGTAGATTTGGAAATCCAGGGTCGCCTATTAAATCCATGGGTAGATTTAGAAATCCAGGGTCGCCTATTAAATCCATGGGTAGATTTAGAAATCCAGGGTCGCCTATTAAATATATGGGTAGATTTGGAAATCCAGGGTCGCCTATTAAATCCCCCCATGGGTAGATTTAGAAATCCAGGGTTGATTTAAAAGTCCAGGGTCGCCGTGGCAGTTCTTCGCAGTTTTTAAATTCAATAGCTGCACTTCAAAACTCTGCAGTCATTTAGGAATGAAATTTCATCGCAAAATAACCAATGAAGTGGGGCCTGGGCCTCCAGCGTCCGCCAATTTCTTTTTACATCATCTTTGACTTCAGTCGAGAGAGTCTGCCGCTGCATTCTGTAGCGATGGCAAACTGGTTCAATTAAATGCCTCCCTCTCCGTTTGCGAATTCCCATAAGAATGCGGATTTTCATCTGCGAGCTGAAGGCAACTTCCCTGACTAAGCTGAACTCCAGATCCTGTTTAAACCCGTCTGCCAGCTGATCCCAAACTTTATTTACTCTAACTGACTGATAGAGATAGAACATGCACCTATGCGGCTCTCACACGAAAGGTCAAACAGATTTTAAAGAATTTTTCATGCGCCGGCTTCTGACCTTATT
>NIVC01001763.1:0-62500 GCA_002269645.1 Macrostomum lignano | reverse complement strand
TATTATGCTCTAGTTAGTTCGATTATGTCTTGCCAGGTGCTTCAAGGTGGGCAATCATTTTTCATCTTTGTCCCGTTTTGTCCGTGTTGATTTTATAATTAGCTAAATTAGGCTCTCTTACACCTGGCGCCTCTGGCAAATCGTTGTCCCCGAGGGCCTTCAGCCCCCACCCGCACCGACATGTACAACTTGCATACCAAATTCGGTCTTTCGACTGCCTCAAAGCCTATAAGTAGCTCACAGCCCCTCACACTATAAATTTCTCAAAACTATCTCAAATGTTAACTATTTCAAAATCATTTTAAACATGTCACACTCACACAGGGGTGTACAGCGGCCCTAACTTTATTTATCATGAGGCATGTACACTTCCTTGCCATGTGCCTTGGGGGTTGGCCCTCAAGGCCGTTAATTGCACGAGCAGAGCCAAGGCGAGATTCTCACTTAGCCCCAAATTAATGTGACTGCACTTGGAATCGAGCCTGGGCCGCTGGGACATCAAAACACTAGGCTACGGACCCCAACACGGCTCTTAAAATCGCAAGATTTTACACACTTGTCACTCATAATCCCAAAGACTGCTCAAGATCAGGGGCGTTGCCATGGATTTTATGGTGGGGGGAAAAGCCAAAATCCTACATGTACAATATTTTCAGATTATCGTCAGCACTCACTTTGGCGCCACAGGCACTCATTTTAGCACCAGAGCCACTCATTTTAGCGCCACAAGCACTCATTTTAGCGCCACAGACACTCATTTTAGCGCCGCAGCCACTCATTTTAGCGCCGCAGGCTCTCATTTTAGCGCCGCAGCACATGTGTCCCCTGTCCTCCCGGAGGCGACGCCCCTGCTCAAGACAATTCCCCAGGCCAGCCAACCTGGATTCGACTCTGCAGCAGCCTGGCGGCATTCGACGATCTCAGCGGCTCCGTCATTCTGGCGATGCCGCTCCCGGTGTCGCTGCCGCAGCATCGGCCGCCTCTTCTCTCGACTCCGTCGCGGCCGTTGCTCCTAGAGGCAGAGGAGCGGAACAGGGCCCTGGCGATGGCGGTGTACACGCCAGACAGAAGCAGCAGCGGCACCACATAGAACAGGCTGAGGTCGGCGAGGTACAGCGACATGTAGATGGGGTCGGACCTGGCCAGCTTGTGCTGGCAGCTGGGCACCTCCAGGCTGCCGTTGCCCGGCCGGGTCGGCCTGACCGTGGCCAGGTACAGCCAGGGCGCGTTGTAGGCCAGGCCGAATGTCCAGATCCCAGCGATGATGCGGAAGGCGCGGCGGACGGTGCAGGCTGTCTTCGCCGTAATGGGATGGCAGATGGCCACCCAGCGCTCCAAGGAGAAGGCCGTGATGGAGAAGGCCGAGGTGTTCACCCCCACGTAGGTGAGGTAGACCGACAGCTTGCAGCCGGCCAGGCCACAGAGCAGCCAGCGGTCCCGGACGATGTTCAGCTCCGTTACCATGGTGACGGCTCCAACAATTAGAACCACCAGATCAGCAAGGGACAGGGACACCAGGTAGCAGTTGGTGGTGGTGATCATGCGGCCGCGGGCGGTGAGCACCACCGCCATCACCAGCACGTTGCCGACAAAGCCGATGCAGAGGATCAGGAGGGACAGAGCCGTCCCGGTGACCCTGATGGGGATATCGTAGTACAGCAGCGACTCCTGCTGCTGCTGATCCATGTGCAGCAGCTCCTTTGATTCCATGCCGCTTCCGGATTTCGGTTCTTGACAGCTAGGGGAGGATGCGGGCGATTTCCTTCCTGGCAGCGCGATGGCTTCTCGATGGCTGCCGCAAAGTTTATACTGGGGATGGAGAATCGAGACGCAGCTAATCCCATCTCATGGCCAATGGGGAAGTTGCTGTGCTGCTCAAGCCTGAGCCTTAGGTTTGTAGCGACCAATACCAAGTAAAAGGGTGGTTCTGACAATCCTGACAGCCTCATTCTGACCATGACCATACTCACAATCTCACTCTGACCATCCTGACAATCTCACTCTGACCATCCTGAGAATCTCACTCTGACCATACTGAGAATCTCACTCTGACCATACTGACAATCTCACTCTGACCATTCTGACAATCTCATGCTGATCATCCTGACAATCTCATGCTGATCATCCTGACAATCTCACTCTGACCATCCTGACAATCTCATGCTGACCATCTCATGCTGACCATCCTGACAATCTCATGCTGACCATCCTGACAATCTCACTCTGACCATCCTGACAATCTCATGCTGACCATCTCATGCTGACCATCTCATGCTGACCATCTCATGCTGACCATCTCATGCTGACCATCCTGACAATCTCATGCTGACCATCCTGACAATCTCACTTTGACCATCCCTGACAATCTCACTCTGACCATCCTGACAATCTCATGCTGACCATCTCATGCTGACCATCCTGAAAATCTCATGCTGACCATCTCATGCTGACCATCTCATGCTGACCATCTCATGCTGACCATCTCATGCTGACCATCTCATGCTGACCATTTCATGCTGACCATCTCATGCTGACCATCCTGAAAATCTCATGCTGACCATCTCATGCTGACCATCTCATGCTGACCATCTCATGCTGACCATCTCATGCTGACCATCTCATGCTGACCATCTCATGCTGACCATCTCATGCTGACCATCTCATGCTGACCATCTCATGCTGACCATCCTGACAATCTCACTTTGACCATCCTGACAATCTCACTTTGACCATCCTGACAATCTCACTTTGACCATCCTGACAATCTCACTTTGACCATCCTGACAATCTCACTTTGACCATCCTGACAATCTCACTCTGACCATCCTGACAATCTCACTTTGACTATCCTGACAATCTTACTCTGACCATCCTGACAATCTCATGCTGACCATCCTGAAAATCTCATGCTGACCATCTCATGCTGACAATCTCATGCTGATCATCCTGACAATCTCATGCTGACCATCCTGACAATCTCACTCTGACCATCCTGACAATCTCACTTTGACCATCCTGACAATCTCACTTTGACCATCCTGACAATCTCACTCTGACCATCCTGACAATCTCACTCTGACCATCCTGACAATCTCACTTTGACCATCCTGACAATCTCACTTTGACCATCCTGACAATCTCACTTTGACCATCCTGACAATCTCACTCTGACCATCCTGACAATCTCACTCTGACCATCCTGACAATCTCATGCTGACCATCCTGACAATCTCACTTTGACCATCCTGACAATCTCACTTTGACCATCCTGACAATCTCACATTGACCATCCTGACAATCTCACTCTGACCATCCTGACAATCTCACTTTGACCATCCTGACAATCTCACTCTGACCATCCTGACAATCTCACTTTGACCATCCTGACAATCTCACTTTGACCATCCTGACAATCTCACTCTGACCATCCTGACAATCTCACTTTGACCATCCTGACAATCTCACTCTGACCATCCTTAGAATCTCACTCTGACCATACTGAGAATCTCACTCTGACCATACTGACAATCTCATGCTGACCATCTCATGCTGACCATCTCACTCTGACCATCCTGACAATCTCACTCTGACCATCCTGACAATCTCACTTTGACCATCCTGACAATCTCACTCTGACCATCCTGACAATCTCATGCTGACCATCCTGACAATCTCACTCTGACCATCCTGACAATCTCACTTTGACCATCCTGACAATCTCACTCTGACCATCCTGACAATCTCACTTTGACCATCCTGACAATCTCACTTTGACCATCCTGACAATCTCACTTTGACTATCCTGACAATCTTACTCTGACCATCCTGACAATCTCATGCTGACCATCCTGAAAATCTCATGCTGACCATCTCATGCTGACAATCTCATGCTGATCATCCTGACAATCTCATGCTGATCATCCTGACAATCTCACTCTGACCATCCTGACAATCTCATGCTGACCATCTCATGCTGACCATCTCACTCTGACCATCCTGACAATCTCACTCTGACCATCCTGACAATCTCACTCTGACCATCCTGACAATCTCACTCTGACCATCCTGACAATCTCACTTTGACCATCCTGACAATCTCACTCTGACCATCCTGACAATCTCACTCTGACCATCCTGACAATCTCACTCTGACCATCCTGACAATCTCACTCTGACCATCCTGACAATCTCACTCTGACCATCCTG
The DNA here is from genome assembly GCA_002269645.1 of Macrostomum lignano. Taxonomy (NCBI): domain Eukaryota; kingdom Metazoa; phylum Platyhelminthes; family Macrostomidae; genus Macrostomum; species Macrostomum lignano. The sequence goes on along the minus strand of NIVC01001763.1, from coordinate 58,294 downwards.
ACAATCTCACTCTGACCATCCTGACAATCTCATGCTGACCATCCTGACAATCTCACTCTGACCATCCTGACAATCTCATGCTGACCATCCTGACAATCTCACTCTGACCATCCTGACAATCTCACTCTGACCATCCTGACAATCTCATGCTGACCATCTCATGCTGACCATCTCACTCTGACCATCCTGACAATCTCACTCTGACCATCCTGACAATCTCATGCTGACCATCTCATGCTGACCATCTCACTCTGACCATCCTGACAATCTCACTCTGACCATCCTGACAATCTCACTTTGACCATCCTGACAATCTCACTCTGACCATCCTGACAATCTCACTCTGACCATCCTGACAATCTCACTCTGACCATCCTGACAATCTCACTCTGACCATCCTGACAATCTCATGCTGACCATCCTGACAATCTCACTCTGACCATCCTGACAATCTCATGCTGACCATCTCATGCTGACCATCTCACTCTGACCATCCTGACAATCTCACTCTGACCATCCTGACAATCTCATGCTGACCATCTCATGCTGACCATCTCACTCTGACCATCCTGACAATCTCACTCTGACCATCCTGACAATCTCACTTTGACCATCCTGACAATCTCACTCTGACCATCCTGACAATCTCACTCTGACCATCCTGACAATCTCACTCTGACCATCCTGACAATCTCACTCTGACCATCCTGACAATCTCATGCTGACCATCCTGACAATCTCACTCTGACCATCCTGACAATCTCATGCTGACCATCCTGACAATCTCACTCTGACCATCCTGACAATCTCACTCTGACCATCCTGACAATCTCATGCTGACCATCTCATGCTGACCATCTCACTCTGACCATCCTGACAATCTCACTCTGACCATCCTGACAATCTCATGCTGACCATCTCATGCTGACCATCTCACTCTGACCATCCTGACAATCTCACTCTGACCATCCTGACAATCTCACTTTGACCATCCTGACAATCTCACTCTGACCATCCTGACAATCTCACTCTGACCATCCTGACAATCTCACTCTGACCATCCTGACAATCTCACTCTGACCATCCTGACAATTTCACTCTGACCATCCTGACAATCTCACTCTGACCATCCTGACAATTTCATGCTGGCCACTCTGAAAGGCTTTTTACCAACTTACAAGACAAGCCAAACTCCCCCATTGCATTCAACGCACCTGCACGGTGCCGCGCCGGTATTTAATTCTGAAATCCTGCAATTTGGAATTTGGGACTTCTTTCCACGAAAGAGTAGAGCCATTGCAGCTGAGGACGGGACCAGCATTCTAATATCGATCAGGTGCATTCTGGCCCACCAATTTCAGTTCCAACAAAATTGAGCTGAAAAAATTGCTTTTACTGTGCGCCAGGAAAGACAGCTGATGCCGCTTCTGCTGCAGGTCAGGAAATTTGCTTGTTGCAGAAAATGGGAGTGAGAGAATGGCTAAACTACCCGAGGAACCTACATCGCCATTCAAACTGGGATTAAAGCCTTTATTGCTAAATTGTCAAGTACAGCTGGTTGCTGTGGGGCCTTTTGTCCTCACGCTTTGCAGAGCCCATGTGTGCGCGTTGATTACAGAATTGCCCAGAAAAAGAGGCAACATGCGAAAGAAAAAGCAATTTTGATTTGGATGGCCCCACAGTTCCGGACGACAACACAACTGTTGGAGACAGTGCGGACTCTCAGGGTCAAGCTATGGGTCTGTCTATGGGCAAAACCAAATCTCCTGCTGCCAAATAGCAGTTCTCTCTACTTGATTGGCTCAACCCACAGATTCTATACACAGATTCTTCTTCTGTAGACGAAAGACAAGTGAGATTATATCAAATATTTTCTAATAGATTTGTGCAAAGAGAATGGAGATTTCCAAGAGCATCCCCGAAGAATGCTTGCTGAGATTCTAAAAACACTTGCATGCATGGATATCTACCGTATACTTGTGTTGCAGTTTGCCTGGGACAAAGTGAGGATTTACCACAGACAGTCTCCGCACCCGCCCGCTGCCTCTGCACTGAACCCTCAGAGTCTCAGATATCCACAACCAGCAAGCTGCCTACCTTTCATCGCCTCGGCGCCAATCAGCGCCAATATAAAGCGCAAAAAAGCAACATTTTAAAATCGTGTTTATACCTGTAAGTATGCCATCAACCTTTTAACTTGCAATGGTAAAAATTATGATCAAGAAATTTTAATGGTCGGGCCGTTTAGGGGGTTATGACCTGATCATTGACTCCCATGACCCATGACCCCCATTGACCCCTATGACCCCATGACCCCATTGACCCCATGACCCCATGTCCCCATTGACCCCCATCGGCCCTCATGACCCATGACCACCATGACCCCATGACCCATAACCCCCATTGACCCCCATCATCCCATGTCCCCCATTGACCCCCATTGGCCCCCATGACCCCATGACCCCATTGACCCCATGACCCCATTGACTCCATGACCCCCATTGACAACCATGACCCATGACCCCATGACCCCCATGACCCCATGACCCCATTGACCCCATGACTTCATTTCCCCCATTGACCCCCATCGGCCCTCATGACCCATGACCACCATGACCCCATGACCCATAACCCCCATTGACCCCCATGATCCCATGTCCCCCATTGACCCCATCGGCCCTCATGACCCCATGACCCATAACCCCCATTGACCCCCATGATCCCATGTCCCCCATTGACCCCCATCGGCCCTCATGACCCCATGACCCATAACCCCCATTGACCCCCATGATCCCATGTCCCCCATCGGCCCTCATGACCCCATGACGCCATGACCCCATTGACCCCATTGACCCCATGACCCCATGACCCCATGACCCCATTACCCCATGACCCCATGACCCATAACCCCCATGACCCCATGACCCCATGACCCCATTGACCCCATGACCCCATGACCCCATGACCCCATGACCCCATGACCCATAACCCCCATTGATCCCCATGATCCCATGTCCCCCATTGACCCCCATCGGCCCTCATGACCCCATGACCACCATGACCCCATGACCCCATGTCCCCCATTGACCCCATCGGCCCTCATGACCCCATGATCACCATGACCCCATGACCCATAACCCCCATTGACCCCCATGATCCCATGTCCCCCATTGACCCCATCGGCCCTCATGACCCCATGACCCATAACCCCCATTGACCCCCATGATCCCATGTCCCCCATTGACCCCCATCGGCCCTCATGACCCCATGCCCTATTGACCCCATGACCCCATGTCCCCCATTGACCCCCATCGGCCCTCATGACCCCATGATCACCATGACCCCATGACCCATAACCCCCATTGACCCCCATGATCCCATGTCCCCCATTGACCCCATGACCCCATGACCTATGACCCCAATTGACCCCCCATGACCCCATGACCCCATGGTTTACCCAGATTACTGAACAAAATCAGGTAAAATTAAATTCAAATTAATTGCTTTCAAATGTACTCGTATTTTACTCACGTGAACGCAAGCAAAGAACGACCGATTTGGATGATACTAAATATTTTTCAACGCTTTTTTATTTCATTGGCTTGAATCAGAGCAACAAGAAAAAATATTAATGTTTTGATCAGTGGAGTGCACAGCCGGGGACGATAAACATGGGGAGAGAAGGGAGCTGGGAAGACACGAATCGGAAAGTCCAAGGAAGCACGGTTGTTAACACAGGAAAAACTCCTGGCTCTCGGGTAGGGGAATATAAAATAATAACGGAGAAAATTTTTAATACCGAATAGCCACAGCCTCGAGCGCGCGGGGAAGACAGAAGACAGTCATCGCTACGTTTGGGCGAGCTTTTTGTAAATTATAATTTCGCGGCTATTAGTAGGAAAATTTGCCAAATCCGGGTTTCCGCAACAGAACAGTTCAGTCGTGTAGAAAATAATTTGAGAGCGTTTTTTGAGAGCTAAACTAGACTGGGAGCGAGCAAGGGGTTCCACTGCAATAGAAAATCCATGCATTTAGGGCAATTTTTCTACTGTCTATGGTCAGAACTATGGTTATAATTACTTAGATACATAGCCTAAGCCGACCCGCTGTAGAATGTCTATGGCCAAAACTCTATAGACCATTGGTTCAATGCAAAGCGAGACTGTCTATGGTAAAGCCTTACTTAATCCTATAGTGGATTCAATCGTTCGCTGGTAGTCTATTTTTAGCTCTCAAAATGCTATTGTTCATTTGAATTCGATTTTAACAGTCTGTTCACTTCTTGGTCTTCTTCTTTCGCGCCACCCGCTTCTTGGTCTTCTGGTCGATCAGCTGCTGCGACTGTTTCTTCACGGCCGCCCGGGACAGCACTTCGCCGTCGTCTTCGGCCGAGTCCGAGTCGTCGTCGTAGCTCTTCTCCCGCGACTGGCCGGCCAGGCTGATGCGCACGTTGTGCTGCGGCAGCTTCGACTCCACCTGCTGGTTGAACTCCTCCGCTCGCATCGCCTTCAGCTCGGCCTCGACGTCCTCCTTTTCCAGTTCCGCCATGAGCTTCAGCAGGCGCTCCTCGCACTTGCCGAGCACGTCTAGAACGTAGGCGTCGCTTGACGGATCAATCTGGGCCTGCGCGGCGTGGCTGCGCGCCACCTTGATGTGCGACAGCTTCTCGTGCAGGTGGTCCACGCCGGCCTTGCACTGCACCAACACCTTGGAGGCGGACTCGAGCTCCTGTTCCACGGCGGCCCTGTCTTCCTCCTCGCGGCGCAGCTGAGTCTGGTAGTTCTCCAGAATCTTCTGTCCGGAGCTCAGTTTGCACTCACCGGAATACTTCACGTCGTCGAACTGCGTCTTTAGCGTGTCCCTTTCGGCTCGCAGTCTCTGCGTCTCCTTCTCGGAGTCCTTCTTCAGCTCCTCGAGGTGCTCCCGGGTGGAGCCCTGGTTCTCGAAGCGGATGACCACCTCATTCAGGTCGCTGACGCCTGTGGCCTCCTTGATGCGCTTGAAGGCCTCCTGCAGGTCGGTGATCTTCTCCTGCTGACTGTCGCCGAGGGAGGACGAGGTTCTCTCCGGGCCCTGGTCCTGCGTTGAGTCTCGCTGGGCCTGGCGTCGCTCCATCTTCTCGTACTGCAGCCTCTTCTCGTCCGCCTCGGATTTGAGCTTGTGGATCTCCTGCTCACGACGCTTGCGCTCGGTATAGACTGTCTCCTCCATCTTCTTGAGCTTGTGCGCAGCCTCCTCTTTGCCTGAAGTTGAGTTGGGGTCGGGGGGGGGGAATTGGAAATCGGAGACTTGTAGTTCCTCACTGCTTTTGCAATTTTACAGAGGAGAAAGAGGAGAGAGGAGAGAGGAGAGAGGAGAGAGGAGAGAGGGGAGAGGAGAGAGGGGAGAGGAGAGAAGAGAGAGGGGAGAGGAGAGAGGAGAGAGGGAAGAGGAGAGAAGAGAGAGGGGAGAGGAGAGAGGAGAGAGGGGAGAGAAGAGAGGGGAGAGGAGAGAGGGGAGAGGAGAGAGAGGAGAGGAGAGAGGAGAGAGGAGGGAGAGGGGAGAGGAGAGAGGGGAGAGGGGAGAGGAGAGGGGAGAGGAGAGAAGAGAGAAGAGGGGAGAGAAGAGGGGAGAGAGAGTGATCTGAGAAGAGAGATGAACATTGAGCCGAATTGCTATTGTGAAGTGTCAAGGGACCCGAGGGCCGGATAAGAACGGCTTCGTCCCAAAAATATTGGAATACGGCTGAATGTAAACTTCACTACAAGGCAAATCTGGGCAGTGTGAAACAAAATTTTCATTTTTGCCAAACGATTGCCCTGTAAATCGCAATAACCGAGGCTTGACCGCAACGAAGTCTTAGCAGGAGGATAAACTCGTTTTAAAATGCATTAGAGAGATTAAAAGGAAATCAAGGCTTAGCTCAGAATTAGCATTTCCGCTTTATTTCAAAAACGGAAAGCAACAGACCAAAGCAAAATTCAAGTCCGAACCGCGAACACCCCTTGGCTGCTGCTACTCACTGCGGTTGGCCTCCTCGGCTGTGCGCTCCAGCTCGCTGATCTCCTCTCGGCCTTCGCGAATCTCCGCCTCCATCGCGTCAAGCGTGTTGCCGAAGCTCAGGTGGTCCTCCTGCAGCCGGGATTTGATCTGCTCGTAGGTTCGCTTGATGTGCTCAGCCTCCTTCAGCTTCATGTTGGTCTTGTCCATCTTGTTCTCCAGGTCGCGCAGTCGACGGCCCTCGTAGCTCTCGCCCTCCTCCGTAGCCTTGGCCTCCTCGGCGTCCTGCTCCATCTCCTTGTTCTCCTGCTGCAGCTCGTCCAGCTTCCTCTGTTTCACCGCCGTCATGTGCTTCAATGCGTTCAGCTTCTTCTTGGTGTCGCTGACCTTGTAGTCCATGGTCTGGATGGCGTCCCGCCCGGTCTTGTTGGACAGTGCCGCCCGCTCCACCGGCCGGTCCTGGAAGGCCTGATTGATCACGTGATCATCAGCTGACAGCCGATCTTTGAGCTGCTTGCGCAGGTCTTTGTTCTCCTTGCGGAGCTGCCCAATCTTTTCCTTGTTCTGCTTCTGGGTGTAATAGCTGTTCTCATAGTAGGCTTTCCTGTCTCCCTCCAACAGGTTGATTTTGTTGCGCAGTTCCTCAACTTTTTCCGCCAAAGGTCGCTCTGTCATTTTGATGCTGGCTCAGCATGCAATAGTCAGTTTAAAAGCGAATTAACAGACATTTTTATAGAAGAATTCAAATAAATTTTAGTCATCTGCTTATCTAGCGTATCGGAAAATTGATACTTTAAAACTGAAAGTTTTGTTAATTAAAAAATTTCTTTCTCTTCATAAAATTTACCAGACGAAAAAGCACATACGAGTAGCTGGCATTTAAAATGGAGACTGCTTAACATATTTAATATAACTATATGCACAAGTATAAATTCTGCTGCATGTCCTAAAATAGTATGTTCTTGCATAAGCGAGTATACTTATTTTAAGAGACCATGCTATTTATTGTTTGATCAACTAAAAGTGTATAATTTCTAATAGGCCATATAACCATAGAACATCATAAAATATATCACTAGGTAAGTGTCTGGTGAAGCAAACAAATACTTTCCTTCTCTAATCCCATTAATTGCGTTGGATTTAAGCCATTATAATTAAAAATTATTAATTTACCAAATTTAATAATTCTATCAAATTCTAATCAAGCAAAACTAAAAGATCCAAACATTAAATCAATAGTTTTCGGTTGGATTTTCGACAATGTTCAAACACTGCGATACAGTAAAAGGTACAAAGTTCATTTTTTGAGTCTACGCTCATATGTACGAGTAGTAGGGGTTGTGTCTAGAAGTTTCGCAATCGAAAAGTTTTATAGGAAGCGTCTTCTTGCGTTTAATTGCTTGGCCAAAGAAATCAAACATTTGCTACTACAGCTTGCAGAAATTACGAAGTTAATAGAAGTTCTAATCTTTGTAAATTGTACAATCTAAATTTTTAGCGTTGTTATAGCAGCAATATAGTTATAACTAAATATATCTACTTTTGTATCTTCAAGTTTGACGTTAACAAACTATGGCTAAAATTACCCTTAAGAAACTTTTACATAAAATATGCTTTTGATTTTTTAAATTCCAACTTTAATTACACACTTACGTTTTAATTTTGTTGTATACATCATTTATTATATTTATATACTTCTTCTACTTATATTTATTGTGATTCATTGACATTAGATTAATCGTTTTGAACTGTATAAATAATTATTGATGCTGTCTCAACTTTGTAATTTTATTTAATAATTTTTACTATATTTTCGGTTTTTAATGAGAAGAGAGGAAATAAGTAAAAGATTAGGCAGATCGAGATCTTTACTGTCATCTTCATGGATAATGTGGTGAAAACAGGGAAAACAGGCCTGTGTTTTAGATTACATCTTTTAGTTAGTGGCTTTAGGCTCTACAGTATATATCGATTATATATGTAGAGTATATAGGCAATATATATAGAGCTGAGTGTATACTTATACTAGGCTTAGGCTTCAATAAAGTGTTGCTTATATATTTTACATGGCAGCTTTAGAATAGAATTCCAAGAAAGGCAATGAAATTGGATGGAAAGGTAGAGAGTAGTGTGGAGGGGTGCAGTTGGAAGGTTTAAGCTGGGGGATAAGAGCCAATAAATAATAAGCCTTGGCTTTAAAAATAAATAAAAATGCTTCTATTTAACTTACTACTAAGCTGAAAGTAGCCTGCATGCAAATGTGCTGAATGGCCTATCTAGTTATTCTAGTATCTGTGATCAAGGCTAGTTAAATTTATTTAAAAAAAACAAATTGTTCATATATTGATTTAGGACACTGTAAACAATAAAAATTAATGCCAACAATATAGCTAATTATAAAGTTTATTACATAAAAGTTGTATACAAGGGGTTTCCCAAAAGTCAGTGCACTTTCTTCATTATAGCCTTTTCTGACCAATCAGAAATATTAAGTCTGTTGCAATTGAAAAAAGAATTATCTGCCCATTAAAATGACTTTCTGATTATTTCTATATCCGCTGGCATTCTTGAGATATGAGCACTTTTCTGCCCTACCCCCTGTGCTACTTTTACAAATTGCCATAGACCAAAGCTTTGTACCTGATGCATGAAACAACAAAACATTCAACAAATCAACAAAATATCAGCAACATGAAAGCTAAAGAAAGAACAGTCAAAAGTTAATTATCAACATTGTCCTAAGGCTTCTTCACATAGTCACCACTGCGCTGCACACTTCTGCCATTGGCTATGCATGTCAACAAGGCATGTCCCACATGGCCAAGAAAATGGAGAAGACAATCAAGCAGGAAAATTTTGTGCTGCTCTCACTGCTACCCTACTCTCCTGATTTGTCAACAGCTGACTTTGCCTTTTTTCAAAGAGGAAGAAGCTACTGCATGGACAAATCTTTGCTTGTTGTAGGAGCCTGGAAGCATTGACTTGCCAAGTTCTCTTTCATGAGATGCAGTGCTCAGATTTTGCTGATTGATGACATTGACAACATGCACAGCCAATGGCAGAAGTGTGCAGCGCAGTAATGACTATGTGGAGAAGCCTCAGGACAATGTTGATGATTAACTTTTGACTGTTCTTTCCTCAGCTTTCATGTTGTGGATGTTTTGTTGATTCGTTGAATGTTTCATTGTTTCATGCATCAGGTACAAAGCTTTAGTCTATGGCAATTTGTAAAGTAGCACAGGGGATGAGGCAGAAAAGTGCTCATATTTTAAGAATGCCAGCAGATACAGAAATAAACAGAAAGTCATTTTAATGGGCAGATAATTCTCTTTTCAACTGCAACAGACTTAATATTTCTGATCGGTCAGAAAAGGCTATAGTGAAGAAAGTGCACCAACTTTTGGGACACCCCTCATATATCTACCCACAATTTTATACTTAGAAATATCTATATATGTAATGGGCTAAAGCTTCTCTCTATTAAAAATCCTACTGAGGTCACCAAAGTTATAACAGGGCTTAACTTCTGTCTTTATAAATGTTGATAGCTGCCACTAAGACTATTCTATTAATAAATTATGAGTTTTATTAATCTTAGAATAAGTTTGAAAAAAATGATTCTTAGAATAAGTCTGAGTACATATCTGAGTATTTGTCTGAGTATATATTTGAAAATTTGTCTGAGTATATTGTTCTTAGAATACTATTATATTTAGCCCTTACAAGTATTGTTCTCCTGTTATTCTGGTATTGTTTACTATTGTTCTGGTAGCATTCTATTAATAATTTGGCCTGAGCAGTATATTGGTCTACTGGTATATGTACTTTATGTATTTCCAGTCCTAAGTATTACCAAGATCAGAGGGTCAGCCTCCAGTTATTCTTGCATGTATTTATTTAGGATCTACTTTGTATTCTCTTATTGATTCCACTTCTCAGTAGTATATACTGCATACATTTCTATCTACTTCACTTCACTTTATAAAATAAATCAACTCAGAAAACAATCTTCAATAACATTTACTCGGAACTCTTACTATTCGATACTGGCTTTGCAATGCATGAGGTTGATCTCTCCTCTGCCAAAACGCTTCTATTTATACTAAAATTTACTGCTAGTTTTAACAAAAATTAGTTCACATAAAATATTATGAAAAATACATGTTTTATAACAAATGTGTTTTCCTAGATTTGGCATGCATTCGAAATGAGTTATACAATTATCAATTTTATAAAGGAATTGGGAGGGGCCCTGCACATATACTTGACTTTTACTTTCAACACTATCGATAATGTCTTAATTCAATATATGAACAATTTTATTTTTTGTTTAATAAATTTATCTAGCCTTGACAATGTCTATAATTAGACAAAATACATAGGCAATAGAATAATATAATATTAAATTGGTTAGTTGCTATATGTTGATTCTTTCTTTCCTTTATTAAGATTTTTCTAGTCTATAGATAAGACACTATATTTGTTATAAAGCTTTGCTTATCATGCCTAAATTAATATACCTAAATATTAAACAGAAATCTAAAAAAAATAATTATAGCAAAAAACTAAAAAAACTTAAATAAAGTTTATATTTTTCTATCTAATTTATCCAAAATTGGTATATATATTATAAATCATTGAACTTTTGTTACAAATTAGACTAGAACTAAAATAAGGGCACAACTAGAGAGGGAGCTTGGTTTTCCCTTAAGATAGTCAACTTCTTTAACTTAAATTTTATACTTTGAAATATTCTGCTATGGATGGCTATGCAAATAGAGCCATTAGCCAGGCATGTTTTATGACTCAAAATATTAACCTTTGTGAATAGCCAAAATATTATTATAGAAACAAAATATGAAAGAACTAACTCTTTTAACTGAAATAGTATGAATTGATATTAATTTGTTTATGTTTAGTCATATCTTGTTTCTTTCAAGAGCCTGGCTAGCAATTGCTTACTTACTGAAGTATATATTAAAAAGTAACTATTTTGCTGCATGGTAACAAACATCATGGTCAGCATTGTCAGCTTAAATGTCAACAAAAGTGACGACCTGACTATTCAGCACATCCCATACACTGTCACCACACCTGCTGTTCAAACGTTGAAGCCAGAGGCTGGTGCAGAGCATCATGCTGGACTGTCGCACTTTGTGCTGTTTGTCATTATACCACTTCTGGTCCTGCTGTTCCTGCTGTTTGTTGGCTTTGTGGTGAGGCTCTGCGCCTTATAACAAGGCCCTTGTTGTGCTTGTAATTGCAGCTTGCCTAAAAGTTAGGCGTTAGGGGGTTAGAGATACATGCGCCACCTCCCTGATTTACACTGACCAAAAAATGCGGCTTATCTCTGAAAGAAATCCAAGCAAAATTAACGTAATTTTGAGTAAACGGCAGGAGTAACTATTACTGTCTTATTAAGGCTGAATGCCTCGTCATCTAACTAGTACCCCGTGCAGCTTTTCGGGTGGGCATTTTTGCGACTTACCTTGGCTGGGCCCCTTGCCAGCCGGCTCGGCCGGGTGTTGCGCATGTATGTTAAGGGTTTAGGGTTAAAGGCATTTATAGTATTGCTACGGGGCCTGAATAGAGCTAAGTGATGCCAAGTCAATATCTAAACATCCAAAGCTAATTTCGAAATCAAGAGGAATTTTAATTCAGAATCCTTAATATGGGAGAGATTGGTTGATTTTTTTATAGCTTCAAGCTGTCTTTTAAACTGTAATTAAAAGTAGAACTAATTTGATTATATCGTATTGTGAATGACTTTGGCGCTGTTGACCACCTGCCAGAATAGGGCTACAACTCTACCCCAGACAGGGAAATTGAAATTCTGTGATGTGGCCACGATAGAATGAAGCCATATCATTGCTGGGACCCATCGTTAGGCTTCCTTAGCCATTCTCGGGAGTCTGAGAGCTTTCTTATTAAAGTACACTGCTAATGTCGTTAATTAAAGTTCTCTATAAATATATTCGATATTTTATACAATGAAAAAAATTTATACCAAAAAATCCCAGGTAGTCACTGTCTCACTGACTCCAAATCACCCAGATCCTCGGGTAGACACTTCAAGTCTCCCAGATCCTGGGGTAGACACTTCAAATCTCCCAGATCCTCAGGTAGACACTTCAAATCTCCCAGATCCTCGGGTAGACACTTCAAATCTCCCAGATCCTCAGGTAGACACTTCAAATCTCCCAGATCCTCAGGTAGACACTTCAAATCTCCCAGATCCTCAAGTAGACACTTCAATCTCCCAGATCCTCGGGTAGACACTTCAAATCTCCCAGATCCTCAGGTAGACACTGCAAATCTCCCAGATCCTCAGGTAGACACTGCAAATCTCCCAGATCCTCAGGTAGACACTTCAAATCTCCCAGATCCTCAGGTAGACACTTCAAATCTCCCAGATCCTCAGGTAGACACTCCCATATCCTCAGGTAGACACTTCAAATCTCCCATATCCTCAGATAGACACTCCCATATCCTCAGATAGACACTCCCATATCCTCAGGTAGACACTTCAAATCTCCCATATCCTCAGATAGACACTCCCATATCCTCGGGTAGACACTTCAAATCTCCCATATCCTCAGATAGACACTCCCATATCCTCGGGTAGACACTTCAAATCTCCCATATCCTCAGATAGACACTCCCATATCCTCAGGTAGACACTTAAAATCTCCCAGATCCTCAGGTAGACACTTCAAATCTCCCAGATCCTCAGGCAGACACTTCAATCTCCCAGATTCTCAGGTAGACACTTCAATCTTCCAGATCCTCAGGTAGACACTTCAATCTCCCAGATCCTCAGGTAGACACTTCAAATCTCCCAGATCCTCAGGCAGACACTTCAATCTCCCAGATTCTCAGGTAGACACTTCAATCTTCCAGATCCTCAGGTAGACACTGCAAATTTCCCAGATCCTCAGGTAGACACTGCAGATCTCCCAGATTCTCAGGTATACACTGTAAATCTCCCAGACCCTCAGGTAGACACTGCAGATCTCCCAGATCCTCAGGTTGACACAGCAAATTTCCCAGATCCTCAGGTAGACACTTCAAATTTCCCAGATCCTCGGGTAGACACTTCAAATCTCCCAGATCCTCAGGTAGACACTGCAGATCTCCCAGATCCTCAGGTGGACACTGCAAATTTCCCAGATCCTCAGGTGGACACTTCAACTCTCCCAGATCCTCAGGCAGACACTGCAAATCTCCCAGATCCTCAGGTAGACACTTCAATCTCCCAGATCCTCAGGTAGACACTTCAAATCTCCCAAATCCTCAGGTAGACACTTCAAATTTCCCAGATCCTCAGGTAGGCAGTAAAAATCTGAGTACTGAGGCCAGCCAACCCATGCCTCACCAATTCAGGTGGTGCTGTGCATGCGGAAGCTCCGCCTTGATAAGCTGCGCCACCGCCTGATGCCGCTGTACCAGTTCGATCCAGCTGACGCCGACAGGGAATGGGAGGCCGACCTGTTGGAGGACGAGCGCGAACAGCAGCAGCGGGCGCTGCGCTCCGCCTCCACTGGCGGCATCGGCGGCGGAGTGGCGGGCGCCGTCAGCGGCACCGGCGGCATCGGGGAGTCCGCGGCCATCAGCCTCTACAGGGACTCGGCGCCAGCCTGATGAACTCGTGTTTCCTGGTATTGTGTCGAGACAAACATACAGATCAGACACTTGAGCCCTTGAATCGAACCCGGGACTTTTGGTCACCGCGGTCTCCACTGAACAGCCTCTTCGTCGGGCATGCAAGTTTTTATACTTGAAATTTTTCACAACGGAGTTTTTTTCAACGGGAAATCTGTTTTTGAGCGTGTTGGTCGGTCCCGTCTGTTCAATCAAGTTAAAATTTTACTGCAACAAACAGCGTCCTATCAGTTTTAGCTGCATAATTCGTGTTTACGAGCCTGTATTGAATTATTTCACGTGTTCTGACCCTTCCCGGCGTGCTTCTGTTTTGTTTGCAACGATTTTTTTTGTGTTTGAAAATTGATTTCGTTTTAAGATAGTCACACTGGCCTGATGTCGAATAATTATCATCACAAATTTGCGCAATGTTTTTGATATGTACTAACAATTCTTATGCAGCTTCACAGTTTTTATCGCTTCACTCAGCCATTGCACACTTGCCGCCACATTTTGTGCATGTATCTTGTGAGTTTTATTGTGCAGATTTAACTACCATCTGTCTATTGCATCTGGACAAAGCGTAATTCAATGTAGCCAGATTTGTGTTCTTTGGCACCCTTCACTAGCAACATGTGGAGTGATTTGTATATAAAAAGTAAGTTTTAAAGGTGAAGGGCTTTTAGGGTGGGTGAGTACTGTGTGTACTCTAGGGCGTGAGGAATCGCGTGTGTACATTGAGGAATCGCGTGTGTACATTGGAGCGTTGGGAATCGCGTGTGTACATTGAGGAATCGCGTGTGTACATTGAGGAATCGCGTGTGTACATTGGAGCGTTGGGAATCGCGTGTGTACATGGAGGAATCGCGTGTGTACATTGAGGAATCGCGTGTGTACATTGAGGAATCGCGTGTGTACATTGAGGAATCGCGTGTGTACATTGAGGAATCGCGTGTGTACATTGAGGAATCGCGTGTGTACATTGAGGAATCGCGTGTGTACATTGGAGCGTTGGGAATCGCGTGTGTACATGGAGGAATCGCGTGTGTACATGGAGGAATCGCGTGTGTACATTGAGGAATCGCGTGTGTACATTGAGGAATCGCGTATGTACATTGAGGAATCGCGTGTTTACATTGAGGAATCGCGTGTTTACATTGAGGAATCGCGTGTTTACATTGAGGAATCGCGTGTGTACATTGAGGAATCGCGTGTGTACATTAAGGAATCGCGTGTGTACATTAAGGAATCGCGTGTGTACATTGAGGCATGGGGGAATCATGTGTGACTTTTGGGCATGGCTACGTACATTCTGAGTATTGGGACATAATTAAACTTTGTCTGAGCGTGAGAGATCAATTATCATTATTAATTTCAATTGACAATTTTTCCATCAGCCCCTTTTGCCGCTTTGCTCTTGTCTCCCCTAGAAAGTGTTCTGTATTCCACATTGCCGAGTATTTTTGCTTTACTAATTAATGTTTGCATATTTTATTGACCATGTTGTTTGTTTTCAAATAGGCTTATCCGCGTGTCAACGAAGCGTTATATACGTTTATTACTGTGCATACTTCGCTTTCATTGCTACTTAGTAGTAATACTTTGTGTTTTGTTTAATTAACTCGCAATTTTAAGTTGAATAAGTTTCTAATTCATCTAGTCAGGATAAAGTCGCAATGTATTTTCTCAGAAATTATTATTCCAGCTTGGCAGAAATCGTCCAATTGCTTTTATATTTTAAAGCAGTACGATAATGGCTATTATAAACATATTTTATTAGAATATCCGTCGTAATCTCGTTAAACAGCTGAGCGCAATTAAGATTTTTATTTGAACAACCGGCGTAAGCCGATGTCTGTGTTGTCCGCTTGGTAAACTGATCTGCGTAGTACAATAAATGCAAGATTTTCACTTGAAATAAAAAACCTATCAACCTGCGCTATGCTACATGGCTTGCACACTTTGTGTACAAAATCTCCCCGTACCGATATACATGTAAATTTCATATTCCTTTTCTATTCAATGTTTTGCGCCTCGCGTCAGCACAGCTGCTGTTTGTATTGCGACACTGCTTATTAGCTTTTCGATGTCGCTAAATGTAATCATTTTAACTTTTTTTTCAAATATCATCTATGTTGAAATTAGTTATTAATACAACTGAATTTTTTGACAAACGCATGCTCGGCACAAAAATACAGATTGTAGAGATATCCGTGAAATTCTATTTACTATATTATATATATGTTTGTGCGTGCGTGCGTGCGTATAAAATTGATTAATCTGTAGTTTTCGATTTCGATGATTTTATTTATAGAATAGGCTTTAAAAAGGCCTTCAGCTTTCATCGGCCATCGCAAGATTCATGTATACTTAGGCATTGTACGGTTTGGAATACTTGTTACCATTGATTAAGATGCTGGATCCTAATTAATGATATATCAATAGTATATAGACTGTTGGTAAATTTGAGCTATTCAAATGAGATGCTGCTATCTACATTAAAATTTAACTCATTAAGATTCGAGCGATCAGATAAAGACCAGTCATGAAATTGTAAAGCAAGGTAAAGAAACATAGAAGTACAGTCGAATATGCAAAATTTAAAAGGAAGGCTGCGCCGGGTGTTAAAAGTAAGGGCTCATCAAATAAAACAAAAAATACAAGCACTTAAGCAAACCATTTTGCTAGAATTGAAAACTCTCGACAGCTAGTTTAAATATATATTTTATTTTTAAAATAAAGGCGTTTAAACAATACATTTGACACATATCTCGAAATTTCCAGAAATTTCAGCTTTACCACATTTTCAAAATAACTGTCCACAATTTTATAATTTGCTAAATGAAAAAATCGGCCAGACGGTACTCGAAAAAATTAACGACAGACAGACAGGCAGACAGACACACAGACAAACAGTGCAAAATTAGTGTATAGATTTATAGATAACGTACATAGATAGAAACTTTTCAGGTTTAGTTATATAGGTTAGTCACGATCTAATCTATGCTGACTTCAGAGCTTCGTTTGACTCAGATTTTCATTAATTAAACGTGCTAGTTCTAAATGAACTTAACTGGCTTCAATATATATGAAGGTTCGAAACTTGGCCTAATAGTTATTGTTTGTATGCATTGATATATTGTATTGTATATAGCAACTTTAAACTGTAAAATCTTGTATTTTATTCTATTATTGCATCTGATTTAGAGTATAAGCCACTAATCATTGTTTATCTATTATTTTTAATTTTTAAATTATGACAATTGGAATAATCATTTTAACTGAAGTTGACAATGTGGCTATTTTAGTATTGACTATTGGGCTTATTACCAAAGTGATTTATTAAAATAGTAATTACTTATTACCAAAGTGGCCATTACTGAAATGCAGAAGTGGCTAGAAACAACAATATATATATTTTATGTAATAATAAATATAATAATATTATAATAATTGTTTTTAGTGCTTACTTAGTTATATGCTTGGGCCTAACCTTGGGATTCACTTGGCCATTTCTATTGGCCAGCATGGAATTCTTGCATCTGGCATATAAAACGGAAAATTGTGACTTTTTTGGTGCGCAATTCCATATTGAACCAAATGCAATTTTTACAATCTTAAACAAAATTTAGTGGCGCAATTTTTGGCATTACCAATTGTCAAAAAAATGTTTCGGGATAGTCTCATACTTTCATTTTTTGACGACTCATTACAATATATATTAGACTGATTATCTTTGTTTTTTGAAGTAAAAAAAATTAAATTTGAACAGTTCATAAAAACAAACTATAAATGTTACATTTTTGTAGTAATTCGTCTACATTTAATACAGTAAAGTCAGTAATTTAAACTATGCAAACAGTCGCAAAAGAATTTGCAATTTTTTCGCATTTTTTGCAGCCTATACAGGTGTGCAATTTTTTTTTGCATTGATCAATTTTTCACAATTTTTTCCCGAACGCAAAAGCGCTTTGCAATTTTCATGCAAGAATTCCATCCTGGTCTATTGGCAACATATATAAGTTGCTATTGGATAGAATAGTAGTCATGTGACTGCTCTCAGCCAATAGCAACTTATATATATGTGTTGCCAATAGAAATGGCTGGGTGATTCCCAAGGTTGCACATGTATGCTTAGTTAATTAGTTAGCATTGGTAAAATAATTGTCACTATTTAGCTACTTATAATACTAGCCTATAAAGTCCAATTATTTTACTTTAATTTGCTAGATAAAAAACTAATAAAAAGCTATAGGCTAAAAGGAAAGGACAAACCTTAAAGTGGGCCAGATTGCTATTGTGAAGTTTCAAAGGACCTAAGGGCCAGATAGAGGCTTGGTAGGCTGCATGTGGCCCAGTAGGCCAGAGTTTGCCCCTGGGACCTATACAAATATGCTTAATTTCTAATTCACTTTTAGAAATAGAAGCATTGCCATTTGCAGCCAATGCTATTATGCCATACCTATTAGCTACTGTATTTCTAATAATCTGAAACCAATTCCAGCAAGATCCCATTATGGAGGATGAGGCAGCCAACAGTAATTCAGATTTGGTTGATGCAGAAACAGAAGTTGCTGCCCCAAGCTCAGAGGAGGCTGCTGCGCCAGATGAGGCAGCAAATGAAGGCCAAACTGGCCAAGTGCCTCCGCCAATGCCAGTAGTTGAAGCACCTTCCCCTATCGCCTCTGATGTAGAGGATGATGCAGAAGACCATCTTGAGGAGTCCCAGCCTCCTCCTCAGAATGGAGCCGATGCTGCTCAGCAAGCAGATGAAGATGCTGAAGTGAACCGGGGAGTTTGTGATGAGGAGCCTCATCAAGCCGAGCAGGAGGATGACCACGGCAACGAAGATGGAGATCAAGAGGATGATGAAGACGAGAATGGAGCTGCTCTGTTGCAGCAATTGTCAGAGAGTCTTCGGCAGCAGACTGACTCGTCTGATAGAGTGAGTTGGCTTTTGGCTTATGGCTATTTGATGGACTGTGCATGACCCGAATCTAACACCCTGGAACATATGCATGACCTAAACCTGACACCCTATAATCTACCTGCATGACCCAAACCTGACACCCTGAAATCTACCTGCATGACCCAAACCTGACACCCTAGAATCTATCTGCATGACCCAAACCTGACACCCTGGAATCGATCTGCATGACCCAATCCTGACACCCTGGAATCGATCTGCATGACCCAATCCTGACACCCAGTAATCTATCTGCAAGACCCAATCCTGACACTCTAGAATCGATCTGCATGACCCAAACCTGACACCCGGGAATCTATCTGCATGACCCAATCCTGACACTCTAGAATCGATCTGCATGACCCAAACCTGACAGCCGGGAATCTATCTGCATGACCCAATCCTGACACTCTAGAATATATCTGCATGATCCTGATACCCGCAGGACCAGCGTGACAGCCAGTCACACAGCCGTGATGAGGCCGATCGCCAGTTGGACAATCACAGACGCGAACTAGATCAGCTGCAGGTGCGTCCACTGATGAGGGAGGCGTGAATTATCTGGTTTTCCATCACTTTCCCGGGTGTCGCACTTATGTACTTGAGGCATTGCCCCCTCCCTGACCGCAGTCAAATCTTCGTCGCGAGCTGGCCGAGGAGAAGCGCCAGCTGGACCAGCGGCTGGCCCGACGGCAGCAGGGGCTGCCTGCGGGAGACTCCGCGGCTGGCGAAGACAGGGTGAGAAGTTTGGGGATCGGCACTGACTACCCATTGCGCGTCAACACGTCTGCTGCACGCCCATACAAATCCAAGAGCCTACTGCACACCCACTCTGACCCAAAGAGCCTACTGCACACCCACTCTGACCCAAAGAGCCTACTGCACACCCACTGACTCAAAGAGCCTACTGCACACCCACTCTGACCCAAAGAGCCTACTGCACACCCACTCTGACCCAAAGAGCCTACTGCACACCCACTCTGACCCAAAGGGCCTACTGCACACCCACTCTGACCCAAAGAGCCTACTGCACACCCACTCTGACCCATAGGGCCTACTGCACACCCACTCTGACCCAAAGGGCCTACTGCACACCCACTCTGACCCAAAGGGCCTACTGCACACCCACTCTGACCCAAAGGGCCTACTGCACACCCACTCTGACCCAAAGAGCCTACTGCACACCCACTCTGACCCAAAGAGCCTACTGCACACCCATTCTGACTCAAAGAGCCTACTGCACACCCACTCTGACCCAAAGAGCCTACTGCACACCCACTCTGACCCAAAGAGCCTACTGCACACCCACTCTGACCCAAAGGGCCTACTGCACACCCACTCTGACCCAAAGGGCCTACTGCACACCCACTCTGACCCAAAGGGCCTACTGCACACCCACTCTGACCCAAAGAGCCTACTGCACACCCACTCTGACCCATAGGGCCTACTGCACACCCACTCTGACCCAAAGGGCCTACTGCACACCCATTCTGACCCAAAGAGCCTACTGCACACCCACTCTGACCCATAGGGCCTACTGCACACCCACTCTGACCCAAAGGGCCTACTGCACACCCACTCTGACCCAAAGGGCCTACTGCACACCCACTCTGACCCAAAGAGCCTACTGCACACCCACTCTGACCCATAGGGCCTACTGCACACCCACTCTGACCCAAAGGGCCTACTGCACACCCACTCTGACCCAAAGGGCCTACTGCACACCCACTCTGACCCAAAGAGCCTACTGCACACCCACTCTGACCCAAAGGGCCTACTGCACACCCACTCTGACCCAAAGGGCCTACTGCACACCCACTCTTACCCAAAGGGCCTACTGCACACCCACTCTGACTCAAAGAGCCTACTGCACACCCACTCTGACCCAAAGAGCCTACTGCACACCCACTCTGACCCATAGGGCCTACTGCACACCCACTCTGACCCAAAGAGCCTACTGCACAGCCACTCTGACCAAAAGGGCCTACTGCACACCCACTCTGACCCAAAGAGCCTACTGCACACCCACTCTGACCCAAAGGGCCTACTGCACACCCACTCTGACCCAAAGGGCCTACTGCACACCCACTCTGACACAAAGGGCCTACTGCACACCCACTCTGACCCAAAGGGCCTACTGCACACCCACTCTGACCCAAAGGGCCTACTGCACACCCACTCTGACCCAAAGGGCCTACTGCACACCCACTCTGACCCAAAGGGCCTACTGCACACCCACTCTGACCCAAAGGGCCTACTGCACACCCACTCTGACCCAAAGGGCCTACTGCACACCCACTCTGACCCAAAGGGCCTACTGCACACCCACTCTGACCCAAAGGGCCTACTGCACACCCACTCTGACCCAAAGGGCCTACTGCACACCCACTCTGACCCAAAGGGCCTACTGCACACCCACTCTGACACAAAGGGCCTACTGCACACCCACTCTGACCCAAAGAGCCTACTGCACACCCACTCTGACCCAAAGGGCCTACTGCACACCCACTCTGACCCAAAGGGCCTACTGCACACCCACTCTGACACAAAGGGCCTACTGCACACCCACTCTGACCCAAAGGGCCTACTGCACACCCACTCTGACCCAAAGGGCCTACTGCACACCCACTCTGACCCAAAGAGCCTACTGCACACCCACTCTGACCCAAAGGGCCTACTGCTTTACCCGCAGCCGTCCCGCCTGACTCTGGACAACCCGATCCACATGGCGCTGAACCTGCGCCCGGACAACAGTGTCCGGTCTTACCTGCCAGCCGAGATGCTGTCCTCCCGCCAAGGCGCCGCTTCCACTTCCGCCGTTGGTCAGCACCGAGTTCTGCCGTCGACCCTGACTTCCGAGGAGCTCCGTCTGTTAGATGACGTTCGCCAGCGGCTGTCTCGCGCCTCCATTGAAGAGCAGCAGCAGCAGCAGCCGCCGCTGCCGCCCCCGCAGCCGCGGCCACGTCAGCAGCAGCGGCAGCCGCCGTACCGCCATCGGGTGGCTGATCCTGCTCCATTTGCGCAGGTCGCTCCGGACTCTGACGGCTATGAGGAGGGCATTGACCCCCTCGTTCGCAGCACTCACGAGCGTCTGGCCGGGGTCAGCGACCGCATTCGGCGATACCAGCAGGAGACCAGCGACTATTTTAACCAGAGCGTCCTGCTGGGCTGCAGCCCCACAGAGCGGGGAGAAGCTGCGGCTGCTAATGGCGGTGAGCATCTGCACTGGGGATCTGTGCTGTTCGGGCAGTTAGGGATCTGGGATTTTGGGGATTTTTGAGTCGTATCGAATCAGGGATTTTGGGATTTGAGAGTCGTATTGAATCTGAGATTTTGGGGATTTTGGAGTCGTATTGAATCGGGGAGTTAGGGATTTGAGAGTCGTATTGAATCTGGGATTTGGGGTGGATTTGGGATTTTTATTGAATCTGGGATTCGGGGTGGATTTGGGATTTTTATTTAATCTGGGATTTGTGAGCCATGGTTGGGGATTTGGGATTCTTATTGAATTTTAATCAACTTGTTTCTCCATCTTATTCGAGAGCCTTGGTTCGATTCCACCTTGCCAGGTCATTACGCAGTCGATCAACATTCCTTCGACGATCTGGCAGAGCACGGAGACTTCAAAAGCCGCGTCGGGCGCGGCGCCAATAGGCGGTACAATGGCCACTCGTCTGCGTCACCGGTGCGTTTGCTACTACAAGTAGCATTTTAGTGTAGGATTATTATTTTTTGTACCTCTGCTAAACTCCCCGCACCGCAGGTTTCCGCGGCCGTGGCTTCAGCCGCGTCGCCTCCAAGCGTGCGCGGCGGCAGCGAACCCCCGCCGCTGTCGCTGCTGCACCAGCTCAGCCCGGCCGAAGCCGTCGACAACTTCGACGCTGAGGTCGCAGCCGTCAGCCGGAGGCGCCGCAACCATCCGTCGGCGTCGTCAAGATTGGGCGCCGGTGAGCGTCAGGATGGCGCCAACGCCGCCGCTGCGTTTGACGAGGAGCGGCGCCATCTCCTGCGCGAGCTGCGCGAGGCGCGGGCGGAAGCGTCGCGCGCTGCGGAGCTGCGCCACCAGCTGGAGGCTGCGCACGCGGCGTTAAAAGAAGCCGCCGAAGGCGTCGCCTCGGTGCGGCGCGAGCACGCAACGGCGCTGGCCAGGGAGCGCGCCGAGTCTGAACGGCTGCGCGCCAGGCTGACGGAGGCCCGCGCCGAGACTGACAAGCTGAGGCGCCGGCTGGCCGCGGCAGAGTCGGAGAGAATGTTTCTGCGGAACAGGGAGCGGGGCGTCGGGTGAGTCGCTTGACTCCTTCACTGTACACCGACAGATCTGAGATCCCCCCCAGTCTACTGACCGATCTGAGATCCCCTCTCAGTCCTCTGACAGATCTGAGATCCCCTCTTAATCCACTGACAGATCTGAGATCCCCTCTTAAGCTACTGACTAATCTGGGATCCCCTCTTAATCCACTGACAGATCTGAGATCCCCTCTTAATCCACTGACAGATCTGAGATCCCCTCTTAATCCACTGACAGATCTGAGATCCCCTCTTAATCCACTGACAGATCTGAGATCCCCTCTTAATCCACTGACAGATCTGAGATCCCCTCTTAATCCACTGACAGATCTGAGATCCCCTCTTAATCCACTGACAGATCTGAGATCCCCTCTTAATACACTAACAGATCTGAGATCC
The DNA here is from genome assembly GCA_002269645.1 of Macrostomum lignano. Taxonomy (NCBI): domain Eukaryota; kingdom Metazoa; phylum Platyhelminthes; family Macrostomidae; genus Macrostomum; species Macrostomum lignano. The sequence goes on along the minus strand of NIVC01001763.1, from coordinate 35,022 downwards.
CCCCCCCAGTCTACTGACCGATCTGAGATCCCCTCTCAGTCCTCTGACAGATCTGAGATCCCCTCTTAATCCACTGACAGATCTGAGATCCCCTCTTAATCCACTGACAGATCTGAGATCCCCTCTTAATCCACTAACAGATCTGAGATCCCCTCTTAATCCACTAACAGATCTGAGATCCCCCCCCCAGTCTACTGACCGATCTGAGATCCCCTCTCAGTCCTCTGACAGATCTGAGATCCCCTCTTAATCCACTGACAGATCTGAGATCCCCTCTTAATCCACTGACAGATCTGAGATCCCCTCTTAATCCACTAACAGATCTGAGATCCCCTCTTAATCCACTGACAGATCTGAGATCCCCTCTTAATCCACTGACAGATCTGAAATCCCTCTCAGTCCACTGACAGATGAGATCCCCTCCTAATCCACTGACAGATCTGAGATCCCCCCCCAGTCTACTGACCGATCTGAGATCCCCTCTTAATCCACTGACAGATCTGAGATCCACTCTTAATCCACTAACAGATCTGAGATCCCCTCTTAATCCACTGACAGATCTGAGATCCCCTCTTAATCCACTGACAGATCTGAGATCCACTCTTAATCCACTGACAGATCTGAGATCCCCTCTTAATCCACTGACAGATCTGAAATCCCTCTCAGTCCACTGACAGATGAGATCCCCTCCTAATCCACTGACAGATCTGAGATCCCCCCCCAGTCTACTGACCGATCTGAGATCCCCTCTTAATCCACTGACAGATCTGAGATCCCCTCTTAATCCACTGACAGATCTGAGATCCACTCTTAATCCACTAACAGATCTGAGATCCCCTCTTAATCCACTGACAGATCTGAGATCCACTCTTAATCCACTGACAGATCTGAGATCCCCTCTTAATCCACTGACGATCTGAAATCCCTCTTAATCCACTGACAGATCTGAAATCCCTCTCAGTCCACTGACAGATGAGATCCCCTCCTAATCCACTGACCGATTTGAGATCCCCTCTTAATCCACTGACTATCTGAGATCCCTCTCTAACCCCGCTGCTCCCAGGTCTCACTCCCTATCCGGTGACTGGAGCGAAGAGCAGGCTCCTGAGCAGTCCCGCTTCTCCGCCGGTCTGGACTCCGTTCTGGGCAGCGACGGCCGCCGCAGTCCAACGGAGGCGCTTCGCCAGTCTCTGGCCGATCTGGAACGGCGTCAGCTGATTGACAGCCTGCCGCAGGCGAGAGACAGCATGGGCGGTGGCGGCGGTGGCGGTGGCGGTGCCCCAGCCTGGGACAGGGACGCCCAGCTGGCCGAGATTCGAACCCTGGAGCAGCGCTACGATCAGCTGCAGTTGGAGAAGCGACGGGTAGAGACGGCGCTCAATCACGTGCCGAGCGTCGGGTCGGCCAAGTACGGCCGGCAGAGTCGTGAGGACAAGGTGAGTAGGTCACTGCTGTTCTGAAATGGGCCGTTTTAACTGCTGAGTAAAGGCTGTTTCTATACAAAAATGCGTCTATTCACAAGGTGTCTGAGGACTCAACGGGTTCGCAGCGCTGCCGCCGTAGCAGCAAAAGCAGCAACAGCAAGAAACATCGAAGCAATCAGAATCAGCTAAAGACTGTTAAAACTAGAGGCAGTACTGCAAAAAAGAAATCTGCCTACTTTAACCAGTAGTTAGTTGCTTTAAGAGTATTTAGACTATGTATTTAAGCTATAGTCGCTTTTAGTACCAATTATTATAATCATGTAGGAATGCAGTGTCAGCCTGGCATAATGCGTAAATTCCAGAGTGTCAGCTTGGTGTCAGGCATAGATTCCGGGGTGTCAGATAGCTTGGTGTCAGGCATAGATTCCGGGGTGTCAGATAGCTTGGTGTCAGGCATAGATTCCGGGGTGTCAGATAGCTTGGTGTCAGGCATAGATTCCGGGGTGTCAGATAGCTTGGTGTCAGGCGTAGATTCCGGGGTCAGGTTAGAATCATGCGTTGTTTCCAGAGTGTCATTACCTGCCTCTTAGTTTGCTTGTTTCGCCAGCTACTCGCATATATTACTCACAGTAGCAAATGCTAATCCTAAGCACTGAATTTTTCGCAGGAACGGCTGGAGAAACGATTGGACAGTATTGACAGGGAGCTGGGCTCTCTGCGCATCACGCTGCGTCAGTATCATGTGATCAGGTCCACCTGCTGACCCCAGATGACCCCGTTGACCTTGATTTATTCATCGAATTATTCGTAGGATAATTGGCTTAATTTGCTAATCGCTGTTTCTCCTGACACTTCCAGCTCATTAGCAGCTGCCTTAAACATTTCTCCTCTCTAATTTCCACGAAAATAATGCTCGAATTATACTACTACTACTGGCTAGTAAGTAGTTTTCACGTTCAGCAGCTTATTTTTTAATTAATTAGCAAAACTTTTATAAAGTATACTTTTCATAGTTAATATTTTTGTAATTTTTTGCATAATGCGGCCAAAGCTTCTGCTTATATTCTTTATGCTTAAGCCTAATCCGTGCCCCGGGTCTGACCAACCCCCAGCCTTGGGTTTTTGAGATGCGTTCTCGATTGTTTCCGTCATTCGCACTTTTTTCTTCTGTGTGAATTATTATCGCGCTAAGCATTGTAACAGATCAGCGTACTGCATCCATTGTTTCCCACTTAATTCAATTATTAAAACCGAGTTCCGTCTGGCAAAGTTTTTTTTCTTTGTTTGTAAACTTTGTTTGTTTGCTTCAGTAATTTCTATTTTATTATTTTTATGAAAAATTACATGAGCTAGGCTATAGACAGGAGAGTTCTGAGCTAAGCTCAGTGTCTCTAATCCCAATTCAATTTCCCTAATCCCAATTCATTATCCGTAATCCCAATTCATAATCCGTAATCCAAATTCATTATCCCTAATCCCAATTCAGTGTCCTTTATCCCAATCCCAATTCAGTGTCCCTAATCCCAATTCAGTGTCCCTAACCCCAATTCATTATCCGTAATCCCAATTCATTATCCCTAATCCCAATTCATGATCCCCAACCCCAATTAATTATCCCTAATCCCAATTCATTATCTCTAATCCCAATTCAGTGTCCGTAATCCCAATCCAAAAAGCTCTATTCGCACTCACAGCCAGAGACCCCGACTTGGACAGCCAGCACATCACTGGGAAAAGGAATTTCAGTAGCTTACTATCTGCACCGCCGCAGTTCCAGATCAGCTCCGGCTTCACCCACCCAGCCGCCTCGTCGGCCATGGAGCCGCCCGGCCAGGCCGCCACCATCTACGGCTGCTGCCGGAAGCGCCACGGCAGCCTGGACGGCGAGTCGGCCGCCCCGGCCACGAAGCTCTTCCTCACCGAGGAGGCCGTGGCCGCCAATCTCGGCCAGCTGTCCTTGGAGGCCGCGGCCAGGCTGACGGACGAGTCCGCGGCCGCTGCTCCTGCCGAGCAGCTGGCGACTGACGAGCAGCAGCAGCAGCAGCTTCGGCTGACTGTCTCCAGCCCGGAGGTTGCCCGCCTCATCGATCTGCAGGCGTCGTCGGCTGCTACTGCCTCGGCCGCGCCCACCACCGCTGCTGCTTCTCTGCTGCCGACTTCGTCAGCGGCTGCTCTGCCACCGGCCATCGCTGAGCGGGTGGCAGCTGCCAGCCGCCTGCTGTGCGAGCAGCCGCCGCCCCCGCCCGCTCCGCCTGGCGGCAACGACTGTCGCCAGCTGGTGCTGTGGCAGCCGCCGCCGCAGCTGTCGACGCTGCCGCCAGCTGGTGAGGACGCGCGCGACATCCTTAAAGCTGTCCGGCGGGACAAACGGCAGCAGCAGCGAGGCAAGCAGGAGCAGCAAGCCAGCTTTGCCCTGCAGCCCGAGCTTCAGCTGCAAACCATGGAGGCTGAGGAAGCCGGCGCCGCTGATGCCGCGGCCGTCACCTCCGACATTGACCTGCTGGATGCCGATGCAAATAGCGGCTTCGACACCGATGCGGACATGATGGACCTCTGATTATTACTGACTGACTCAGCTGAGCTCTGAGACTCCCAGTGCGGTCTGTGCCTGTCTGTCTGTCTGTCTGTCTGTCTGTCTTAGTGTCTGTCTGTCTTAGTGTCTTCTGTCTGTCTGTCTGTCTGTCTGTCTGTCTGTCTGTCTGTCTGCCTGCCTGCCTGTCTGTCTGTCTGTCTGTTTTAGTGTCTGTCTGTCTTAGTGTCTTCTGTCTGTCTGCCTGTCTGTCTGCCTGCCTGTCTGTCTGTCTGCCTGCCTGTCTGTCTGTCTGTCTTAGTGTCTGTCTGTCTTAGTGTCTTCTGTCTGTCTGTCTGCCTGTCTGTCTGCCTGTCTGTCTGTCTGCCTGTCTGTCTGTCTGTCTGCCTGCCTGTCTGTCTGTCTGTCTATCTTAGTGTCTGTCTGTCTATCTGTCTGTCTGTCTGTCTGTCAGTCAGTCTGTCTGTCTGTCTATCTTAGTGTCTGTCTTAGTGTCTGTCTGTCTGTCTATCTGTCTGTCTGTCAGTCAGTCTGTCTGTCTGTCTGTCTGTCTGTCTGTCTGTCTGTCTGTCTGTCTGTCTGTCTGTCTGTCTATCTGTCTGTCTGTCTGTCTGTCAGTCAGTCTGTCTGTCTGTCTGTCTGTCTGTCTGTCTGTCTGTCTGTCTGTCTGTCTGTCTGTCTGTCCCCAATCAGCCTGCTCTCTCTGCCCGCTCCGTCTCTTTCAGTACAGCCCGCCCCGCAGCGGCCAGTATAAATGCACTTTAGCTGATTGTTTAAAGCGTGAAAGCTCCCCTTGAATTCTTGTGCCCAGCCTCTCAATTTCTAATCATAAAGCTTCCAGTTTTATCAGTTGTACAATGGAACTGGTAATTATTAACTGAATATTGCAGGCATCTGTTTATCATAAATAGTTTCTGCGCTGACTCCAGCGTCTCTTAGTTCTTAAATTAATGAATACTAATTAGTTTATTCTGCTTGCGGTTTGTAAATATATATACTACTCGAATATTAAACAGCCATTAGTAGCATGAATGTGCAATGTGCAATCATTCAAATTTGCTGCTGTGTCATAGCATTGCGTATTCTGCCATCCATGAGCTCATAACCTGTGCGCATCATATTGTGCTTGAGGCAGAACTGCACATATACTCAGTATAATAAATCTGAAACACAAACTGCCAATGCAGTGTCTGTCAAAAGTAAGAATTATTCCAAGGAAAAATGTCTGTATTTTTTTTGTTTTGACGCAAAATAGTTTCCGGCATTCGGATGGCCGGCCCAGGAGGTCACGCGGGGTCACCAGCTGCTCGAATCACGCGACTCTCCGGATGGGGGAGGCAGCAGGCCAATTAGACTCAAATTTTGCTGCCGTCTGAGCAGGGCAGCAGGGGACTTGAACCATCAGGATTGACTGTTTGGGATAATCTTTTAGCCATTTCCTGCCTGCCACCTGCTGTGCTCCTGCGAGTCCCCTGACTGGGATTGGGAAGCCGCCTCCCCCCTGAATTCCCATCGATTTCAGACCTCCCCCTCTCTTAAAGTATTTTTTTGCTTCTCACGTGCTCCGTCTCTCTCTCGAGCTCCGCCTTCTCTTTAGCTGCAGGCCGGGAAGTCCTGCGGCTTCCCGAGCTTCCTGTAGCTTTCAGCCTTCCTTTGTTTTGAACTGTCTTGTGGCAAGTCTTTGTCCAGAAATACTCGTATCGGGAGATCGAGCTAAAAAATAAAATCCTTCAAGTTTGGCTAAAGGATTGAAGTATTCTGGCTCTTCTCCCGGCATGCCGTAGGGATTGCATGAGTACAGTCCCCCTGACACATTGTGCAATGTGGCTGGACAAATGTTCTTATTCTTAATGGGAGATTAGGATTAAGCAGTTTGCCCTGGCATGCATTGAATGCGTGAGGGAGACGGAGAATAAAGAAATGCCGGCAGACTGGAAAGGAGGTGAAAGTCCGGGGCAAGGGCATTGGGCTAGAAAGATTGAGCTGAGGAGTTTAGGGACATTTTATAGAGATGGGAAAGCTCTCAAAAAAAGGCAAGTAGGAAACTGACAGTGAAGGTGTGAGCTCACAGACTGGTAAAAGGGGAGTTGAGAGATAGACAAGAAGGTACCTGACAGAAGGGCAAGAAGGGACCTGACAGAAAGGAAAAGAAGGTACCTGACAGAAAGTAAAAGAAGGTACCTGACAGAAAGGAAAAAAGTGACCTGACAGAAAGGAAAAGAAGGTACCTGACAGAAAGGCAAGAAGGGACCTGACAGAAAGGAAAAGAAGGTACCTGACAGAAAGGAAAAGAAGTGACCTGATAGAAAGTAAAAGAAGGTACCTGACAGAAAGGCAAGAAGTGACCTGACAGAAAGGAAAAGAAGTGACCTGACAGAAAGGAAAAGAAGGTACCTGACAGAAAGGCAAAAAGGGACCTGACAGAGGAAAAGAAGGTACCTGACAGACAATAAAAAAGGTACCTGACAGAAAGTAGAAGGTACCTGACAGACAATAAAAGAAGGTACCTGACAGAAAGAAAAAGAAGGTACCTGACAGACAATAAAAGAAGGTACCTGACAGAAAGGAAAAGAAGTGACCTGACAGAAAGGAAAAGAAGGTACCTGACAGAAGGGCAAGAAGGGACCTGACGGAAAGGAAAAGAAGGTACCTGACAGAAAGGAAAAGAAGGCCCTTGACAAACAGGGAGCAAGGAGCTCACACACTGGAAGAATTTCCGCATACAAATCAGCTTGCGCGAGAGAGATCCCAGCAGTGTTTTGAGATCCCAGCGCAAGGCAAAATAAGGGAAATAAAGAATGACGGAATAAGAGAATCGGCCAGATCAATATGTTGCAGTCCGGGGCATCGGAATGGGGAAGGAGAAAAACGGGAAACGAGAGAGAGGAGAGGGAGGGAGACGGACTCGCCACCTGCATTCGTGTCTGACTTTTTTGCTCAGCATCCTATACAGGGATTACACAAAGCCAGTGCATTAGCCGTAGTCATAAAGAAAATTGAAACGCGAGACAGAGGAGAGGAAGATTGTGGACGGAGGGAAGCACAAAGGTGTATGTATGGCTTATTTTGCAACCACAATATGCAGCTGCTTGCCATTGCGGCAACAAACAGATTTTGCAGATTGTCGCGCAGGCTCCGCCTCGGCCTTTTTCGCTTTGTCGAGCAGAACGGGTGCGCCGAAGGCTTCGCGACTGACTTGCTAATATTGCGGCTACCGCCCCTGCTGAGTGTCTGCCTTGCCTGTCCCTCCCTGTCTCTCCAGTATCCCAGTGTCTCTATCCAGTATCTCATATTGTCCCTGATCCCAGTGTCTCATATTGTCCCTGATCCCAGTGTCTCATATTGTCCCTGATCCCAGTGTCTCATATTGTCCCTGATCCCAGTGTCTCATATTGTCCCTGATCCCAGTGTCTCATATTGTCCCTGATCCCAGTGTCTCATATTGTTCCTGATCCCAGCGTCTCATATTGTCCCTCATCCCAGCGTCTCATATTGTCCCTGATCCCAGTGTCTCATATTGTCCCTGATCCCAGTATCTCATATTGTCCCTGATCCCAGTGTCTCATATTGTCCCTGATCCCAGTGTCTCATATTGTCCCTGATCCCAGTGTCTCATATTGTCCCTGATCCCAGTGTCTCATATTGTCCCTGATCCCAGTGTCTCATATTGTCCCTGATCCCAGTGTCTCATATTGTCCCTGATCCCAGTGTCTCATATTGTCCCTGATCCCAGTGTCTCATATTGTCCCTGATCCCAGCGTCTCATATTGTCCCTCATCCCAGCGTCTCATATTGTCCCTGATCCCAGTGTCTCATATTGTCCCTGATCCCAGTATCTCATATTGTCCCTGATCCCAGTATCTCATATTGTCCCTCATCCCAGCGTCTCATATTGTCCCTGATCCCAGTGTCTCATATTGTCCCTCATCCCAGCGTCTCATATTGTCCCTGATCCCAGTATCTCATATTGTCCCTGATCCCAGCGTCTTATATTGTCCCTGATCCCAGTGTCTCATATTGTCCCTGATCCCAGTGTCTCATATTGTTCCTGATCCCAGTATTTCATATTGTCCCTGATCCCAGTGTCTCATATTGTCCCTGATCCCAGTGTCTCATATTGTCCCTGATCCCAGTATCTTATATTGTTCCTGATCCCAGTGTCTCATATTGTCCCTGATCCCAGTGTCTCATATTGTCCCTGATCCCAGTGTCTCATATTGTCCCTGATCCCAGTGTCTCATATTGTCCCTGATCCCAGTGTCTCATATTGTCCCTGATCCCAGTGTCTCATATTGTTCCTGATCCCAGTGTCTCATATTGTCCCTGATCCCAGTGTCTCATATTGTCCCTGATCCCAGTATCTCATATTGTCCCTGATCCCAGTGTCTCATATTGTCCCTGATCCCAGTATCTCATATTGTCCCTGATCCCAGTGTCTCATATTGTCCCTGATCCCAGTGTCTCATATTGTCCCTGATCCCAGTGTCTCATATTGTTCCTGATCCCAGTGTCTCATATTGTCCCTGATCCCAGTGTCTCATATTGTCCCTGATCCCAGTATCTCATATTGTTCCTGATCCCAGTGTCTCATATTGTCCCTGATCCCAGTGTCTCATATTGTTCCTGATCCCAGTGTCTCATATTGTTCCTGATCCCAGTATCTCATATTGTCCCTGATCCCAGTGTCTCATATTGTCCCTGATCCCAGTGTCTCATATTGTCCCTGATCCCAGTATCTCATATTGTCCCTGATCCCAGTGTCTCATATTGTTCCTGATCCCAGTGTCTCATATTGTCCCTGATCCCAGTATCTCATATTGTCCCTGATCCCAGTGTCTCATATTGTCCCTGATCCCAGTATATCATATTGTTCCTGATCCCAGTGTCTCATATTGTCCCTCATCCCAGCGTCTCATATTGTCCCTGATCCCAGTATCTCATATTGTTCCTGATCCCAGTGTCTCATATTGTCCCTCATCCCAGCGTCTCATATTGTCCCTGATCCCAGTGTCTCATATTGTCCCTGATCCCAGCGTCTCATATTGTCCCTGATCCCAGTGTCTCATATTGTCCCTGATCCCAGTGTCTCATATTGTTCCTGATCCCAGTATCTCATATTGTCCCTGATCCCAGTGTCTCATATTGTCCCTGATCCCAGTGTCTCATATTGTCCCTGATCCCAGTATCTTATATTGTTCCTGATCCCAGTGTCTCATATTGTCCCTGATCCCAGTATCTCATATTGTCCCTGATCCCAGTGTCTCATATTGTCCCTGATCCCAGTGTCTCATATTGTCCCTGATCCCAGTGTCTCATATTGTCCCTGATCCCAGTGTCTCATATTGTTCCTGATCCCAGTGTCTCATATTGTCCCTGATCCCAGTGTCTCATATTGTCCCTGATCCCAGTGTCTCATATTGTCCCTGATCCCAGTATCTCATATTGTCCCTGATCCCAGTATCTCATATTGTTCCTGATCCCAGTGTCTCATATTGTCCCTGATCCCAGTGTCTCATATTGTTCCTGATCCCAGTGTCTCATATTGTCCCTGATCCCAGTATCTCATATTGTCCCTGATCCCAGTGTCTCATATTGTCCCTGATCCCAGTGTCTCATATTGTCCCTGATCCCAGTATCTCATATTGTCCCTGATCCCAGTGTCTCATATTGTCCCTGATCCCAGTGTCTCATATTGTCCCTGATCCCAGTATCTCATATTGTCCCTGATCCCAGTGTCTCATATTGTCCCTGATCCCAGTGTCTCATATTGTCCCTGATCCCAGTGTCTCATATTGTTCCTGATCCCAGTGTCTCATATTGTCCCTGATCCCAGTGTCTCATATTGTCCCTGATCCCAGTGTCTCATATTGTCCCTGATCCCAGTGTCTCATATTGTCCCTGATCCCAGTATCTCATATTGTTCCTGATCCCAGTGTCTCATATTGTCCCTGATCCCAGTGTCTCATATTGTTCCTGATCCCAGTGTCTCATATTGTTCCTGATCCCAGTATCTCATATTGTCCCTGATCCCAGTATCTCATATTGTCCCTGATCCCAGTGTCTCATATTGTCCCTGATCCCAGTATCTCATATTGTCCCTGATCTCAGTGTCTCATATTGTTCCTGATCCCAGTGTCTCATATTGTCCCTGATCCCAGTATCTCATATTGTCCCTGATCCCAGTGTCTCATATTGTCCCTGATCCCAGTGTCTCATATTGTCCCTGATCCCAGTATCTCATATTGTCCCTGATCCCAGTGTCTCATATTGTTCCTGATCCCAGTGTCTTATATTGTCCCTGATCCCAGTATCTCATATTGTCCCTGATCCCAGTATCTTATATTGTCCCTGATCCCAGTGTCTCATATTGTCCCTGATCCCAGTATCTCATATTGTCCCTGATCCCAGTGTCTCATATTGTCCCTGATCCCAGTGTCTCATATTGTCCCTGATCCCAGTGTCTCATATTGTCCCTGATCCCAGTGTCTCATATTGTCCCTGATCCCAGTGTCTCATATTGTCCCTGATCCCAGTGTCTCATATTGTCCCTGATCCCAGTGTCTCATATTGTCCCTGATCCCAGTGTCTCATATTGTCCCTGATCCCAGTGTCTCATATTGTTCCTGATCCCAGTGTCTCATATTGTCCCTGATCCAGTGTCTCATATTGTCCCTGATCCCAGTGTCTCATATTGTTCCTGATCCCAGTGTCTCATATTGTCCCTGATCCCAGTGTCTCATATTGTCCCTGATCCCAGTGTCTCATATTGTTCCTGATCCCAGTGTCTCATATTGTCCCTGATCCCAGTGTCTCATATTGTCCCTGATCCCAGCGTCTATCCTGTATCGGGTATCTTAGAAACTGACTGATCAGAACCCAGCAGAGGCGTCCTTCGCGCATCAGATCGATGTGCATTCAATTAATAAATGCTTCAAAAAACAGACTCTGATAAAAATTTAATTCTTCTAACGCAGACACTGAGACGGTTTTTTATATTTTTGAATGGAAAATTAGATTGGTAAAATCAGGAGAGAATCCTACTGAGGGTGGATTCTGTGAATTGAAATTAAAACGACTGGGGTGGGGATCTGCAAACTGTTGGAATGAGGGGAAGAAAGGAGAATTAGGAGGCTGCGGGCTGACTGGGAATGGGAATGTAGAGATGCTAGAGAGACAGAGAGAGACAGGATTTGATAATCGAGAGATGGTGAGAGGGGATCTGAGAGATGGTGAGAGGGATCTGAGAGATAGGGAGAGGGGATCTGAGAGATGGTGAGAGGGGATCTGAGAGATGGGGAGAGGGGATCTGAGAGATGGTGAGAGGGATCTGGGAGATGGGAGAGGGGATCTGAGAGATGGTGAGAGGGATCTGGGAGATGGGAGAGGGGATCTGAGAGATGGGGAGAGGGGATCTGAGAGATGGTGAGAGGGATCTGGGAGATGGGAGAGGGATCTGAGAGATGGGGAGAGGGATCTGAGAGAAGGTGAGAAGGGATCTGAGAGATGGGAAGAGGGATCTGAGAAATGGTGAGAGGGGATCTGAGAGATAGGGAGAGGGGATATGAGAGATGGTGAGAGGGATCTGGGAGATGAGAGAGGGATCTGAGAAATGGTGAGAGGGATCTGGGAGATGGGAGAGGGGAGCTGAGAGATGGGGAGAGGGATCTGAGAGATGGTGAGAGGGGATCTGAGAGATGGGAAGAGGGATCTGAGAGATCGTGAGAGGGGATCTGAGAGATGGGGAGAGGGGATCTGAGAGATTGGGAGAGGGGATCTGAGAGATCGTGAGAGGGATCTGGGAGATAGGGAGAGGAGATCTGAGAGTTGGCAAAGGGAGGCATTTGACAGATGATGAGATAAAACAGCAAGGAGAGGCCCCGCTGCTTGCCCTAGAAATCGCAGGATGTCAATTTCGAGCTGTGTCGGCAGCCTGCACGCACGCGGGTGACAAAGCGGCGCAGCTCTGCTTTAATTCCCCTTCGCAGTTGCGTGAAGCTCCCCTAGCAGCACCGATGCTCACCTGTAGCACCTGCAGCCCCCGCTCAGTCAGGGGGGGGTGGAGAGAGAAAGAAAGGTGGGAGAAGGAAATACTGAGGATCAGTGATGAAGCTTCCCCGAGCCCAGCAGCCAATCGCCCCCGTGATTATTGTGCTCATTCAGCTCGATGCGTGAAGCCTCAGTCAGTTGCTGCAAAGCCTTCCTTCCTTTAACAAGCTGCTCTCCAGCCTCCCCACCTGCACCCACCCCCTCCGTCTGCCTTTTGTGCCCTCCTAAATAAGAGGCAGAGCGGGCGGTGGCGCAGGCCTGCCTGTTCGCTTCTTCCTGCTTGTTGACAACCGGGACGGGAGCAGGGTGCCCAGGTGTCCCAGGTGCGTTGCAAACGAACAAAGAAATACAGTTATATATGATTTAGTAGCCTCTGCCTGCTGCCGTCCACTCGGTGAGTTGCTTGGCCTCTTTAATCCCCTCTCCCCCCTGAATACTCGAAGTGATTAGCAGTGATTATCGCCGGTGATTCCGCTGCTAATACCGTCGCCAGTTCGAGCTCCGAGTCCCCCGCGTATCAGCAGTTGAACCACTGACGATTGTCGCTTCGAAACTCGGCCTCCCCGCGGCCTCTCCGCAGTGCCAGAGGCGGCCACGCCCTCGCCACAATTTTCTCCGCCATTCATACTGGCGCTACTCTACTGATAAGTAGTGCGAGCCAAGATTGAAGCGCATTTAGCTTTAATTTTTGTTGCACAGTCAAATAAATACCGGCCGTCTCTGCCCCCGAAGGGCATTTTGGTTTTTATTGACAGTTTTTTACAAACAAGCAACCCCCCCCCCTCGTGAAAGATCAGAAACAGACCGGCCGGGCGGGGAGGTGACAACGCGGGGGAGAGGAATTGAAAGGAACTTTTAAATTGAGGACCGAGTAAACGCGTACAAAGTGACATTTGTCAGGGCAGAAAAATAGCAAAAAAACAAGGTTTATATATATAAGCTGCAGAATGGGGTACGTAGCGCTAACACTGGATTTATGTGCAGACAAATAAAAGCACTGCCTACTACTCGTTAGTAATATATATACAGGTATTAAATACGCTTCTTTATTTATTGTATTATAGAGATCTTTCTAAGCCAGAGCAAGTTTAAATTGAGTTAGGCGGTACATACTACTACTAGTAATAATAAAACGATAACACAAGCACTGAGCCAGGCTAGCAGAGAGCATTGTCAGATCAAGCGGACGCATTGCGGTGCAAAAATAATTATACAAGAAAAACAAGAGAAAACATGTACACCGAGAGTACAGCGGAGCTGCTGTACCAGTATAGAACTAACAGAACCAAACAGTTCCAATTAGGACAAACAGATAAACGCACACAAAAGTTCGACTGTCTTTACAGAGTAGAGTAGTGGCTATTGATGAGGGCGAAAATGTCTGCAAAATATGGCTCAGGGTTCTTGTGGTTGGTTGTGTGTGTTTTTGTGTGGTTGCTATGCTGTTTCTATGTGGTGCAATGCTGTTTCTATGTGGTTGCTATGCTGTTTCTATGTGGTTGCAATGCTGTTTCTATGTGGTTGCTATGCTGTTTCTATGTGGTTGCTATGCTGTTTCTACGTGGTTGCTATGCTGTTTCTATGTGGTTGCTATGCTGTTTCTACGTGGTTCCTTACCTGTTTCTGTATGGTTTCAACGCAGGTTTACGCAGCTATAAGTGGTTGCTATGCGGTTGCTATCCAGCTGCAATAGTCTAGAGAAGGTTGTCAAGCGGGAAGCGGTTGCTTTGCAAGCTACGAACTAGAATCAAACGGTGATAATTTCGATTTCGTCGGCGGTAATCTCCGGTTTTCGCTCAACGTCAACCACGTGGTATTTCATGTGCAGCTTGAGGCTCAGCCGGTGCGTGAAACTCTTGCCGCAGATCTGGCACACGTGCGGCCGCTCGCCAGTGTGCAGTCGCATGTGGTCCTCCAGGGTGTTGGCCTGGCGGAAGCGCTGGCCGCACAGGTCGCACTTGTGCGGCTTGTCGCCCGTGTGGGTCAGCAGGTGATGGTTGAGGTGGGCGAGCTGGCGGAAGGCCCGGCCGCAGAGCTCGCAGTCGAACGGCTTCTCGTCACGGTGTATTCGCATGTGCACCTGCGGGCACGCGGTGGACCCAAATCAGCCTACTTGTTAGTAGTCGCAAGACTCGCAACGGATATGAACGAAAACAAAAATAAAAACAGCCTTAAATCATGACTACCGTAGTATTCTCAATACAGGAGAGGGCGACTCTAGGGTGGGCGAATCTAGGAGAGGGTGAATCTAGGGAGGGCGAATCTAGGGGAGGGCAACTTTAGGGGAGGGCGACTCTAGGGAGGGCGAATCTAGGAGAGAGCGAATCTAGGGGAGGGCGAATCTAGGGAGGGCGAATCTAGGAGAGAGCGACTCTAGGGGAGAGTAACTCTAGGGAGGGCAACTTTAAGGGAGGGCGACTCTAGGGGAGAGTAACTCTAGGGAGGGCAACTTTAAGGGAGGGCGACTCTAGGGAGGGCGAATCTAGGGGAGGGCGAATCTAGGGGGAGTTAATTAGATGGGAGTAGACGGGATCTTTACTTCAGCGGTCCACTCAGGTGCCCAAGTTGATAACCCCTTCACAATGCATGTCATTAGTGACACGTGTAAAATTGAACTCGACACGCACCTTCAGATAGCCCTGGTTGGCGTAGGTCTTGGCGCACACTGCGCACTGGTGCTTCTTGTCCGAGTGGTGCACCGGCAGGTGGCGCTTCAAGCTGGTCGGCGTGGCGAAGCTTTTGCCGCACTGCTTGCACACGTACGGCTTTTCTCCCGTGTGCGTCTCCAGGTGATTGCGCAGGTGGGCAAACAGGTGGAACCGGCGCTGGCAGACGTAGCAGGAGAAGCGCTTCTCCCGGTCCATGCTGAGCATTCGAGCGCGAACCACGGCCACCGATGCTCGCTGGTGCTGGTGCTGCTGGTGCTGCTGAAGCAGCTGGCGTTGCTGCTGCTGGAACTGCTGCTGCTGTTGCTGCTGCTGGCGGCTCATCAGCAGGGTTGAAGCAGCTGGGGACGCTGACGCTGCCATGACCGTCTGCTGCTGCTGCTGCTGCGAAGGCCGACTGGTAGAGGCGGCAGCGGCAGCGGCGGCGGTCTTCTGTATGGCAGCGCTGACGGGGCCGAAGTCCTGGCCGTGCTTGTCGGACAGGTAGTTGGCCAGCCGGGAGATGGTCGAGTTCAGCGTTGGCGCGTTGCTGCCGCGGCCGGCGCGCATCAGAGCCGCTCCGCTGCCGGCGCCGTCGTCGTCCTCGTCGGCAACGATCTCTTCCAGCTCGTCGAGTTCGTCGTCTGTGGCGGCCGAGGTGACCACAACCTCCTGGCCGGCCAGGGTGAACAGCGAGTCCACGGCGGCGTCGTCCACCGAGTCAACCGCAGCCGCCGCCTCCGCCGCTTCGGCCGCAGCCGCAGCCGCCGCAGCAGCAGCCGCCGAGTTCGCCCCGACAATACGTCGGCCACCGCCAGAGCTCGCAGCCGCCGACACCGCGGTGGGTGTCGCAACATCGAGCGGCTCCTCCTTGACCAGCATGCGAGAGCCGCGGCCGGTGCGGACCTGCGGCCCGCCGGACAAAGACAGGTAGGTGGCAGCTCCGGCCCTGGGGGCGAACCGGTGCTTCAAGTTGTCCAGCAGCCTGTTGAACTCTTCGTCGTTGCAGCCGGGGCCCCCGCCGCCGCCGCCGCCGCCGGCGCCAAAGCCGGGGTAGGCGAAGTCGTCAAATACAATCTCCACTTCAGGCTCCTCAATGGGCCGCAACTGCGACTTCCGACTGCTCATTTCGGGTAGTTAGAATTGAAATAGTCTTCAAATTAGGGTACTTTGTTATTTTAACAGATTTGCAGCTTGAGCAGAAACGGCAAAAGTTGTTTAAATAAGTCACTGGTATGGGATGCGCTGCCATAGACACAGAGGAGCACCCACCCGGATGCGTACGCAAGGGACCCTTTATCAATAAATTAGGGTCCCTTGCAGTAGTCAGTAGTTTATCTGCGCATTGTCACTTAAAATTTAGTGTCGCAGCTAAAAATTAAGCTTCTTCCTACGGGCTTGTGGGCCTGGGGTTATGAAGGAACAGCAAGTTATTCATTTAATTCGATGTACACAAGTGACTGCAAGACGGACGAAACTCAGACTAGGGGGCAGGCCCAATCTAGCTCAGCCAATGAGAGAGCAGTAAGGAGAGAGGTCAAAGTTAAACAGACGAAACACAGACTAGAGGGCAGGCCCAATCTAGCTCAGCCAATGAGAGAGCAGCGAAAAAAGAGGCGAAAGTCGGACACATGCACAAAAGAGAAACAAATAAACTCGCACTTTGCACACGCACTAGAATTTGGGTTTTTCTTAGTTTTCCTGCAATCTTCAATATTAAATTGATTTTAGAGAGTCAACCCCTGAGGCCCGGAGTCTGTACATCCTGGCGATAATAAGAAAGTCAAAGGGCCTGCCAGAAAAGTCAGACTCGTTTACCGCCGAGCTGTTCCACCCCTTAAGACTCTGAACTCCCAGATTTCTGAGCTCAACGCGCAGTTAACGCCTATTCCTATTACACGAAAAGATAATGAAGCAAAAAGATGGCTGACAAAGCTGCAATGCCCCTCCCAAAGTCAGCCATCATCCGTCATCCATCAGCCAACTCATCAAGAGTCCCCCCTCGGTCACCCGACCACCCTAGCCATTAGCATAGAGAGCAGGGTGATCAAGGACGAGCTCGGGATCCGAGAGGATCAGCCCAAGGGATTGGCCCCGCGCCCATTTCTAACAGTGTTTTTTAATCCAGATGAGAGAAAAAGCCTCTGAGAAATGCATCCTGAGCTTATGGGATGAAAATCTCCAAGCGATATCCCAATGCTGAGTCTGGGATTCTGTCTAGATTGGACTCTGCTTTGACAGACAGGCCAGCGTTTGGGGAATAAAAATATTGGGGAAGCGAGCAGAACTGACCCTCAATTCTAGATATTTCTGGAAAATAACAATTGGCTGCGATAGAGAGAGTCAGAGCATAGTTAAAATACTAGCAATAAATGATGAGATTATTTATGCAAATAGAGGCATGTGGCGAGGCGATAATGAAGTAAAGCTTGTGGGATTCTCCAATACAGTAAGGACAGGAGGAGCGGCACGAAATGTTTTTGCGTCTACCGAGTATATGGGCTGTTAGTGGCAAAACAGTTCTTGCAACTTCTAGAACGTATTATTTATAATATGCTTGTCTAGCTCGACTCAAATCTGAGCACTCAGACAACCAACTCAAATCTGAGCACTCAAATAACCAACTCAAATCTGAGCACTCAGACAACCACATCAAATCTGAGCACTCAGACAACCACATCAAATCTGAGCACTCAGACACACAAACTAAATAACAGCAGAACCGGACTGAAAAGGCCTGTCAACTTTAGCTCATAAAGTGGAGCCCGAGAAACTTATGTACACAAATGATATGTCATTCTGCTCACAGTGCCACCAGAAAGCTGGGCTTGGCGAAAAAGTGACAAAAAATAGACTTGTAAATAAGTTAGGGACTTTTTTGTCAACTGAAACTCATAAAGAAGAGTCCCGGGCGGCTCCACTTTAAAGGGCTTAAGTTGACAAGCCCTTTGTTTTTAGAACCTGATCCTAACTCTTACCTAACTAGAGATACTCGTAAAACTTGACTGTGGGTAGAGACTATCCTCAATTATATTGGATTTCACTCTCTTCAAAGAGCGTTGATGGACAAGAAACAAGACAAAGGGTTGTTAACAACACACTATAACAGACTCGATATTCAAGTAAATTCAATTGATCGCTATCGGTATAGTGACATTCGAGAGCATTCTCTTTGAGCAGATGAGCATAGTTTTGAAGGCACGCCATGGGCTCCACATACACACACTGATGGATTTTTTTTCGATTTATTCCCATATAGAGAGGCTGCACAAGGCAGCTTCATCCGCTAGACTAAATTGATATTCCCAGCCTTCCTGTCCCCAGTAACTACTGCAAATCCCACACTATATAGCTGCGACTCTCGCCGAGTTCGATGGGAGAAACTAGGGAGACCCCCCTCCCTCCTACAAGCAGCGTAGTTTCGAACTGTGCGGCAAAATCGATCTAGTGAGCAAATGAACCGTGACGAGATCTGGGAGGTGCAGCGGTGCGCGCGGGACCTTCTTATTCTACTTAAAGAGAGAAAAAAGTCAGAGAAGACATAAAGGCCCGTAACAATCATAGAAAATGAGTCAAAGTTTACAGAAAATATAGTAGGACCTAGCTAAATGATGAAATTGCTGCTCCCAGAAGTCTGCTGCGCCACAGGACTTTTTACCATAGACAAACTTTTTTGCCTGATTTTTGCGCTTTATGAATACATTGAACGCTTGCAGTGCCAAAAGACTGCCAACAAAACCATTTAATCCACACGTTTTACTACGTGTTATATATATATATATATTATTTACAGCCAGTTCCTGATGCTAAAGTACAGAGTACCGCAGCGTGTGTATGAGTGCGAAATGGGCAGAATTGCCCCAGCGCTGGTTGAGATGATGTCGCCGAAGCCCTCCCGTAAATACACTTTACGTGTTTACCGTAAGTGAACACGGTAACTTACCGTAAATACAATATTTATCTATTAAGTAGAAATTTTAATTTTTTTAGACCTAGCAGTGGATGCAGGGGCTTGTAGATGGTTGGAAAAAAACTTATACTATTGTATATTCATTCCTGTGATTAAGGGCTATGGTACAGCAATGACAATATACCTATGCTGATTTTCCATTACCCTTTAAGACATGGGACAGAATTAATTGCATATAGGCAACCAAGAAAATTTTTAGGATTTTTTCCACCAGAGAAGCAATAAAAAAGCATAAGCCCCCATCTGTAGCCACTTCGGACTAAACTGGGAACATAAAGCGTCAAGTAAGATAGAAATTTATGACGGTAAAAAGCTGCGCGAAGATATTTTGCTTCGCCTTAGGAGGTCATAATAATCCTGCTGAAGACCCATCCAATGCTGTCATGACCCCTACCGCGAAGAAATAATAAAAAAGTATTCATCGTTTCTGCATCAGCATTGCAATATTCAACTTTTTTTAAACCGAATTCCCACTGATCGCTACAAACGGGGAAGAATGGGTTGTTTGATAAAACCCCCAGGTGTGCAAGAGCAGGCATTGTCGAAACTCTCCCATTCGCTCTTAGGAAAAATTCTTCTGAATAAATTTTGCATAAATTCCCTCACAACAATCTAATAACCTAATAATCCTGCCTATATACTAAAAAATGGTTTGTCGGTAGCTATGCAATCGAATAAAAAAACGGATAAAACGATTTTCATCATGATTTCATGTCATTTTCATGTAATTTTATCTTATTTTTAAAGAGATTCCTGTGTTTTTTGTCGGATTGCGCTTGGGGAAGTTGACCCCGCTAATATTGTGCTTGGGGAGGACATGACTCCGCTAAGATTGTGCTTGGGGAGGACATGACCCCGCTAATATTGTGCTTGGGGAGGACATGACCCCGCTAATATTGTGCTTGGGGAGGACATGCCCCCGCTAATATTGTGCTTGGGGAGGACATGACCCCGCTAATATTGTGCTTGGGGAGAACATGACCCCGCTAATATTGTTGCTTGGGAGGACATGACCCCGCTAAGATTGTGCTTGGGGAGGACATGACCCCGCTAATATTGTGCTTGGGAGGACATGACTCCGCTAAGATTGTGCTTTGAGAGGACATGACCCCGCTAATATTGTGCTTGGGGAGGACATGACCCCGCTAATATTGTGCTTGGGGAGGACATGACCCCGCTAAGATTGTGCTTGGGAGGACATGACTCCGCTAAGATTGTGCTTTGAGAGGACATGACCCCGCTAATATTGTGCTTGGGGAGGACATGACCCCGCTAATATTGTGCTTGGGGAGGACATGACGCCGCTAATATTGTGCTTGGGAGGACTTGATCTCAATAATACTGTGCCCTAATCCTTAATCTGAAAGGTCAAGACTCCATTAATCCAACGGAGCATCGGTTCTGCCTAATAATTGCATCACTGCAGAGTTTGATTGCAATCTCATTAACCGCGCACACGTGGCCCTAAGGGTCAAATGCTGAGCAAACTGAGTAGAGAAGAGAGGGGAATAGGGAAGGAGAGAGAGGGGGGAATGAGGATTTGCTTTCATAGCCACGAGAGGAAATTTTTCCCTTCGGGGTCGGGTCGGGGCCCTACTGGGTTACATAATATGCAATAGAAAGGTATGAAAGAGGCATTTGGCCCGTCTCGTGGTATAAAGAAGACTGAAAGCGGAATTTTAAAAGCAGAGTGCAGCACAAGCACAGTGCGGAGGAAGCAGCCTAGCTAGTGGATTTCACCCGCTGATTGACACCTGAGAATTCATTAAAATCCCCTCCCCCAACCCATTCACCCATTTCTTCTGCTTCTGCTTGCGGCTTCCTGGCCGAAACAGCAGCAATCTTTACTACACTTTGCTGGGCATATAAAATCAGAGAGAAACGAAAGGCTTTGAAATATATACACTGGTATGGCGAAATATGTATTTAGCAATAACCATAGGAAACTATTGCATGACAATAAGCAGAGGGGCATAACGGTGCCAACAAACACAGAACGATACATTTCGTATGCTTTTATAAAACATGGAACCGAAAGCGCTGCGGGCAGGCTTCAACAACAAAATCATTGCAGTGAAAAAGCAGACTTGTTGCGGAAATCTCTACTATTACATGTATATAACTATCTAGTTGCCGTGAAAAATGACTGAATTTTGTGTCACCAATTAGCATTGTGAATCCAAGGAGAAGTACAGGCACTAGATTGATTAATAGAGAGATACACGTGGCTACGTACTACTGTGTCTAACTGCGTTACAACCGGGTTTCATATCTGGGTCAAACTGGGTCACACTAGGCTTCATATCTGAGTCAAGCTGGGTCACACCAGGCTTCATATCTGGGTCAAACTGGGTCACACCAGGGTTTCATATCTTAGTCAAGCTGGGTCACACCAGGCTTCATATCTGAGTCAAGCTGGGTCACACCAGGCTTCATATCTGGGTCAAACTGGGTCACACCAGGGTTTCATATCTTAGTCAAGCTGGGTCACACCAGGGTTTCATATCTTAGTCAAGCTGGGTCACACCAGGGTTTCATATCTTAGTCAAGCTGGGTCACACCAGAGTTTCATATCTGGGTCAAACTGGGTCACGCCAGAGTTTCATATCTGGGTCAAACTGGGTCACGCCAAAATTTCATATCTGGGTCAAGCCGGGTTATACTAGGGTTTCATATCTGGGTCAAGCTGGGTCACACCTAATTTTTCAACGTGGGTCAACAATAAGTCACGGCCGAAGGTCACTCCAAGGTGAGCAGAGCTGATTGCAGTGAGCTGCACAACGCCGCCAGAGCGAGCAGCAGGCAGGCGGGGCAGCCACTCAACACAGCTGACCGGTTTGGTCGCCAAATGCCGTCGCTAAACAAACCCGAAGCTTCGCCGTTGTCATAGCGACAATCGGCTTCATCTGACGAGATTAATGAAGTAGAATTGCTTCTCCGAGTGCCGCTGCTATTGCTGCCTCTGTTGCTGTTAAAGCAGTCGTCCAGTCCGTTGCAGCGGTGCGTGCTGTACACGCATTCCAGACTGCTGCCGCCGCCGCACCAGAAGCCACCGCGACTCTCGCAGAGGAAGGCCCGCTCAGCGGCGGTGGACACGTCGGCTCTGAACTCTGCGTAGACGTGAACGGAGATTCGGGTCACGAAAGGCGAGGACGCTGGAGACGGTGGCGACGGCGAGAGGGCCACGGAGGCTCCGTCGCTGCCTTTGCCGGGACGGTCCGGCGCAGTGCGGTGCCAGGTGAGGCTGGTGAATCTGCAGAGGCAGGGGGAGGCGCGATGGAGGGTAGAATACAGAAAGACAATGCAGAAAGTATTTCAAGGTGACAGTTTGTTGGAGCTACTCAGTTTGACAAAGGATTTGTGTGAATGCTAATTAGGATTTATGTGAATGCTAAGCAGGATTTGTGTGAATGCTAAGTACGATTTATGTGAATGCTCAGCAGGATTTATGTGAATGCTAAGCAGGATTTGCGTGAATGCCAAGTAGGATTTGCGTGAATACCAAGTAGGATTTGCGTGAATTCCAAGCAGGATTTGTGTGAATGCCAAGTAGGATTTGCGTGAATGCCAAGCAGGATTTGCGTGAATGCTAAGTAGGATTTGCGTGAATGCCAAGCAGGATTTGCGTGAATGCCAAGCAGGATTTGTGTGAATTCTAAGTAGGATTTGCGTGAATGCCAAGCAGGATTTGCGTGAATGCCAAGTAGGATTTGTGTGAATGCCAAGCAGGATTTGCGTGAATGCCAAGCAGGATTTGCGTGAATGCCAAGCAGGATTTGCGTGAATGCCAAGCAGGATTTGTGTGAATGCCAAGCAGGATTTGCGTGAATGCCAAGTAGGATTTGCGTGAATGCCACGCAGGGTTTGCGTGAATGCCAAGTAGGATTTGTGTGAATGCTAAGTAGGATTTGTGTGAAGGCCAAAACTTGCTTCAAAACTAGGATCAGGTATTGCCAGAACCAGCCTCACCTGTATCGCGGCCGGTACACAACCGGGTAGGCGTGCGATCGGCAGGTGAACTCTGCCAGCCGGTCGGGCGGGCTGCCAACTAGCGACTGTCCGAGCAGCGGGCTGGCCGAGGCCGAGGCCAGGACGAACCGGTGGCCGCAGGGCACGCCGGACAGGCGGAAGGCGAGTCGCCAAGCCAGGCGCCCGACGTCATCGCGCTGACAGCCGAGAGCCGCCCAGCTGTTGTTGCACAACAGGAAGGCGTCAAGCAGAGTCTCGTCCGGATTGGCGTCCGCTCCTAGGAGCAGACTCTGGTCCAAGCAGCGAAGCCGGCTGGCAGCGCCGCGGCAGCGGGGATGGCCGGCCGGGAGCAGGTAGAAATTCACCACCGCGGCAGACAATAGAAGCGGCAGTAGAAGCAATAAAAGCAGCAACAGACAGGGCGGCATTCCGACGCTTCTGTTGACTTTGCTTAGTTATAAGCTGTCGGCATTGCTCAGTGCTCTGCTCACACTAAGCATATTGTATATATATGTCTCTGCAGGCATACAGTAAGCCAGGCTAACAACTATCTCGAATGTAGCGTTCCGTGTTTTTTGGCAGACGGAGCTTTTCACGCTGCTAAATAACAGGCTTGGGGAGGGGGCATTAGATTTGATGGCCACACAATGCCGAGTGATTTATACCCTACACCCAACATAAGCGAATGGGCCACTGCCTCTGCCCGGCCAATAGGGAGGCTGGTAGCCAGCCCCGGCTAACGGAATCCCAACTCCGCCTCTTCCTGTGTACTCGTAGAAGCGAAAATGGGAGGGGAAACTGCCGCAGCCTTTATTATTGCCGCTGGGAAACGGATGGCCGGGACGAAAACTGATGAAGGGGTCAAAAAGAGGGAGAAGAGAGATGAGGCAGCCTGGCCAGAGGATCTGGGATCGGGAACAGACAGACATACGGAAAGTGATGGAGAAAATGGAGGCTGAGAGGCCGAGCCACCAATCACTCAGCCGAGGCGATGCGCACACAACAAGCGCGCAGACACAGCCTGGGCTAGGCCCGGAGGTCTCGGCATCACTCAATGGACAACTGGCACGCGGGCCCTGATAGCAGCAAGGGTATGCAATTGGGGGAACTGAAGCGGGAGGGGAGCAGCAGAGCCTTGCGGCCATTCCACTCTGGGGATAGTTGCAGACTGCTAGCTTAGCAGACTGGTTAGTTGGCAAATGGCGACAGGGCGATGAACGGCGAGATAATAATAATAAACAAACCCGGCCCAAATTTATCAGCCAAGTTTATTCTTCATTATGTAGGCTGAGAGACTTTAGGTCGTGTCACAAGAGAGCAAGAAACCGGACACAAGAGCATCACAATTAATGCAATTTACTACTGAAGCAGTCAAGCAGGTGAAGTGGAGTTTATCCAAACTCAAAATCACCAACTCAGAGTTCTGGAGACTTATTGACTATTGATTTTGCATTGAATTGTACTCGACTGACCCGCCCTTTAGACGAATGTACTGCTCATTCCTTATTCCTTATATCACTGGTTTTTTCGGTTGATTTCTTAAAGTATACGAGCCCTGAATATGTCGTTGTGATAATAATAATAATAATAATAATAATAATAATAATCGCGACAGGAGCGATGTTTAGGACAGAGGCAGACAGTTGCGCACTCATGGCACATGCACCGATCCTCATTGCGGCTTGTGGCAATATGGCCTGATTTCATTGCACGCTTGAGGCAATATGGCCTGACTTCTTTGCACGCTTGAGGCAATATGGCCTGACTTCTTTGCACGCTTGTGGCAATATGGCCTGATTTCATTGCACGCTTGTGGCAATATGGCCTGACTTCTTTGCACGCTTGAGGCAATATGGCCTGACTTCTTTGCACGCTTGTGGCAATATGGCCTGATTTCATTGCACGCTTGTGGCAATATGGCCTGATTTCATTGCACGCTTGAGGCAATATGGCCTGACTTCTTTGCACGCTTGAGGCAATATGGCCTGATTTCATTGCACGCTTGTGGCAATATGACCTGATTTCATTGCACGCTTGTGGCAATATGGCCTGATTTCTTTGCACGCTTGTGGCAATATGAACTGATTTCATTGCACGCTTGTGACAATATGGCCTGACTTCTTTGCACGCTTGTGGCAATATGACCTGATTTCATTGCACGCTTGTGGCAATATGGCCTGACTTCTTTGCACGCTTGTGGCAATATGGCCTGATTTCATTGCACGCTTGTGGCAATATGGCCTGACTTCTTTGCACGCTTGAGGCAATATGGCCTGACTTCTTTGCACGCTTGTGGCAATATGGCCTGATTTCATTGCACGCTTGTGGCAATATGGCCTATTTCATTGCACGCTGGAGGCAATATGGCCTGACTTCTTTGCACGCTTGTGGCAATATGGCCTGATTTCATTGCACGCTTGTGGCAATATGACCTGATTTCATTGCACGCTTGTGGCAATATGGCCTGATTTCTTTGCACGCTTGTGGCAATATGAACTGATTTCATTGCACGCTTGTGACAATATGGCCTGACTTCTTTGCACGCTTGCGGCAATATGGCCTGATTTATTTGCACGCTTGTGGCAATATGGCCTGATTTCCTTGCGCTTGTGGCAATATGGCCTGATTTCCTTGACGCTTGTGGCAATATGGCCTGATTTCATTGCACGCTTGTGGCAATATGGCCTGATTTCTTTGCACGCTTGTGGCAATATGACCTGATTTCATTGCACGCTTGTGGCAATATGGCCTGACTTCTTTGCACGCTTGTGGCAATATGGCCTGATTTATTTGCACGCTTGTGGCAATATGGCCTGATTTCCTTGCGCTTGTGGCAATATGGCCTGATTTCCTTGCGCGCTTGTGGCACTATGGCCTGATTTACTTGCGCGCTTCTGATTCTCCTTGAACTTAAATGTCTTCCCCTTCATTAAGGCTTATAGACTCAAAGCGGCCCCACCTTATAGATATGTTTTCTGAGTCCAGACCGCCAGAGTTCTTTAGTTGAAAAACTTTCCTTTACTGCTAAAGCAGAATAAGAAGACGAGAGAAATATGCAGACAGGAAGGAGTGCAGGAAGGAGCAAGCAATAAAATAGGGACTGTAGTCTAGGTCGAAATTCTATCGAATGCCGAGCTGGCTGCCACAGCCAAGGCACGTCAGGAAGTAGGGGGATCGAGATGAAGCAGACGCTACGAGTCGTGCCTGGAACTAGCCCAGCAGAGAAACCTGCGGGGAATGAAAAAAGCGACAGGAAAGTGAAGGGGAGAGAAAGTGAAGGAGTCCGGAGAGGCTGGGTAAGAAGAGTTGCAGCATCATCAGTATTAGCCGCAAAAAAACTTCAAGCTCGACTCCTCATCAATTTTAACCGAGACACAGGGACGACACGCCGAGGCATTGAGCTCAGGAGCAGAAGCAGCTGGGAGACGGGATTAGAGTCAGTCAGCTTTGGAGATCCCAGCATACTTTGATAATAATAAATGACGCATTGTAAAGCCGAGGGGATTCCAAGCCAAACAGCCGATTACCTAACAGCCGGACGCAAGCACGGGCTGGCAGAATGGATCAGGATGGAGAGATGCCATCCAGATTATGCAAGAGAGGCATGAGGGAGACGCGAGTAAGTGGCCAGTGCATGAGATCGTCACGCAGAGAGAGAGAGAGAGAGAGAGGGGGGGAGTGCATGTCGAGATACGGAATTTGAGCGGTGACTCATTTTTCAGTCTTCTTCTACTAAGTCTTGCTCGCCAGTTCTCTGTGACAGTCAAACGCGCAGTAAAGAAGAGAGAAAAAGTGAGATCTACCAGGTAACTCTGAGCCTTCCAGCTGCAGCAGTTAGCTGAGCAGTCACGCGCCTACTAAACTCAACTAATAAACAGTCTCACTAAGCTCAACTTTTCCCTGTAGCACATGAAAAATATACTGCACAGGAAAGAAATTCACAGTACTGGGAAAATTTGTATCGATAAATCGATGAGGCTACCCAGGAAAGAGTAGAGAAAGTAAAAGTGCTGCAGCACACAGTTTTAAAATTTACTACTATAGCTAAATTGATGAAAAACTCAAGGCAGAAGACAGAAACAGAGAGAGAGTGAGAACAGATATAAAAGTGCTTAAATAGACTGACGCTCGGCAGAAATTGGGATTTGGGAGAGGGGCGCCAGCAGCTGCACCGCGGGGGGGACAGATGGGGTGGAGCCGACGGTCGTATCAATAAAAAATTCAGCCAGGCACCGCTTGGGTGCCGGAGTACTTCTCCCTTTTCCAATCTTTCCAAGCCAGCAGCCTAAATAGAAGGCCTCCTGGCTGGAGAGGAAAGGCAAGCTCTTTAGCTGAGCGCAGACTCTCAAGTGGCGAGGCTCCATCTAGTTAACTAGCTGATAGAATGCGAAATGATATATAGCATAGAATTTTACTAAGTTAGGGAAGTTATCGACAAATGAGCAGGACTGTATTCAGAAAATTTCATCACCGCAATGGAGAGGGCTAACAAAATGCAATCAAAGCTCCTAAGGTATAATTTATGCTTAATGGTAAATCCAAGCTAAAAATCCTGTTCAACATTGCATTGCATCCATACCATACCACATAAAACTAGGGTGGGACCTACAAGTAATAGGTAATAATAGCAAAATGCACATATTGCTGCTGTAAGTAGAGTGGATTGAATTAATAGTTCACATTAACATGAAGTATTACTACTCTCCAATACATTGATGCTTATAACCTACACATGAATGCAAATGAAACTTTGATAGTTGATTGGTTGACACCTTGCATTTTTTTAAAACTATCAAAAACGAGCAAAAATGTAGTAAAGTAAACTATAAAAAATCTATTAAAAACTCTATAGTAGTATATATATATATCCATTCTCATAACTTTCATATATATTATACTACAATAAATATATCATATAATACTAAACTCAGTATTGCTATAAACCATATTAAATTTAATATCATAAAATTAAATAAACCGAAATTCTAAAATAAGCAAATATTAAGTTTAGATATCTACCTTAAAGGTCAGCCCTTTATGGGTATGAATAGCTTAGTCCATAGCCATTTTTTTTCATAACCCTAATTTACTATGTATATACATAAAACAAACTAAGTAAGTCTAAGTAGTATCTACCTTATGCATGCAACTAACCTTGCATCCTTATTAATATAGCCAACATAAATTATGATAGATCAAGGATAGGATAATTTGCAAAATAAGCAACTTTCTTGGCATTTTTGACAATTAATTAAAGTTAATTATCACCAATGTTGGGCACCAGTCCATTAATAAGCATTAATAAGCATTAAGATTTTTATTAACATTAACAGACTGCCATTAAGATTTTTTTGAACTAATGGATTAACAAATTTGTGTTAATAATTTTGTGAGTTAATGACAAATATATTGTTAACATTAATGGCAATGTCAATGACCAAAGACACGAAGAAAGAACAAAAATATAAGTCTGAAAAGAAAATACAACATTACAAATATATTAGAATTTACCTAAATACCTAATTAATCTCTTTGTTTATGACAAATGATCATGCAAATGTAACAACTTCTTACTAAAGAACTTTAATAATGAAAATTTAAATTGTGAACTTTATTACTTGTGTGTGAGCATTGATTGCTTTGATTCATTTCTTTCCCAATCTTTTATAACTTTCTGCTATACCTGCTAATGCTATTGAAACAACCTTCTTATTTGTATCTTATTATTAACTAATTATGAAGTTGGTTGCTAAAATTTTTGAGGTTGCAAAATTTTGAGCGTATGAAGTTTTGGGTTTGTGAAAATGGCTGCTAATATGGTTTTTAAGGTTGTGAATTTCGAGCTTATGAAATTTCAAGCTTATGAAAGTAACTGGTTTCGAGGTTGTGAAATTTTGAGCTTGTGAAAGCAACCCATGCAAATGTAACAACTTCTTACTAAAGAACTTTAATAATTAAAATTAAAATTTTGAACTTTATTGCTTATGTGTCAGCATTGATTACTTTGATTTACTTATTTCCCAATCTTTTATAACTTTCTGCTGCACCTGCTAATGCTATTGAAACAACCCTCTTATTTGTATCTTATTATTAACTAATTAGATTTCAAGTTTCAAATAAATAAGTTACTTCTTTTATCCCATGCTTACTTTTAGTAGTATTATACACACAAGTTTTTAAAATGATTATTTATTACTTTTTAGCTTGTAAATTGCTTAGATAACATTTGTGTTTTGCTAAAAAATGGAAAAGCAAAGACAGTGCATTGAAGTCTGTTTTTTAAAAAGTGTAAGATTTCTTTTTTTGTATGTTAACTTTAATGGATTAATGCTTGTTTATGATTATCAATTAACATTGGGTTAACTTAACAAAATTAAAGTTTAAAAGTTAAGATTTTTCTGCTTTAACACTAATGCTTTTGCCATTAACAGAAGTTAAGATTTTCATTAATGGTGCCCAACACTGATTATCAATATAGTTATAGAGGATTTGCCTGTATAATATATCTAAAAGTAGCACTTATTATCTTATATGCATAACTTTTTGGATTCTATTTAATCTATTCTAAAATTAAAAAACAATAATTTTAAATACCAAATTTATACATTTTTTTCAAATTGAAAATCAAACCCAATTGGAAAGTGACCTATTTATGAATGGCCATCTAGCATGCCAGAGAGGCTGAAAGGTGGCATGTCAGAGGCTAAGGGGTGGCATGCCAGAAGGGTGGCACACTAGAGGGATAGTGTATACTTGAAGAGAGGCCTGCAGAAGTGGAAGCATATCAAAGAGTTAATAGGCTTATACTGTCCTAATGTGTATATGAATGTGTGATGCTTGGTCCATATCTGCAAACTTTGAGAATTTATTCAATAGGGAAATCAAAGTGATAACTTACTATATTTTAGTTTAAAGACAGAATTCTTTAAAGTCTTTTTACTAGTATTCCTTAATACTAGTTAGTTAGGTTCTATTAGTCAAAGGACACTTGTTCATGTTTTAAAAAATAGAATAGACAAGCTGTTGAAACCTGCGGATTTTGAACCCAGGGAATTATAATCCCCGGAACTATTTTTGCCTGTGTTCTAAAGTCTAAAGTCATACACAAACAAAAACTTGTTAATAGTTAGAGGTTAATAGATTTGTCAATGAATGGAGGTAAATATAGAATAGAGTAAATTCGCATAAAATTAAGATTTAAGGCAAGCATTGATCTTGTTGGCTAGGTTAGCTGGCAGAATATCAGGCAATGTCTGTCTAAAATGTATTGAAAAACTCTGACCTCTGCCTCTGCCTCTCTCTACATCCCTTGGATCCTTCGAAACTTCTATCTTTGCTTCTGTTTCCTCTCTTCTCTATCGTCTTTTGTCTCTCTTGTCATCTCTTCTCTTCTTTTCACTCTCCTCTCTCCTCTTCTCTTGTCTCTTCCCTCTCCTCTCTCTTCTCTCTCCTCTTAATTGCTGGAAAAATAGAAAATTTACTTTCAAGTTTTCAATAACATATGTAGTGTACACAACACAGACTTAATAGTTCACAATCAGTTAAAGTATTAAAACAAAATCTAACCACACAACAAAATCATATTTATTAATGACAATAGTTAATATAGTTGATAATTTGATATTAAAATAGATATATTGCATGTTGCTTTGTTTATTTGATCAATTTGATTATTAGATTAGGACCTATTCCTTTTCATAATACATATTTCATCTTACAAATTGTGATTCATGATTCATAATTTGTAAATTACGGTTGAATAGATACAAATCTTGCGTAGAAATAGTTTGTATTAATTACAACGTTCAATATAACAATACAAAAATATAAAAAAGAAGTAAAAAACCCGATCAAAACTAGACCAAAAAACCAGTTTTTGAAAACCCAGTTTTTGGGGCCAAAACCAGTTTTGGTTAACCGGCTAACTGGAATTGGCATTCCTACTCTCAACTGCCCCCTCAGCCATAAGCTAGATTCTTTTCTGGCCTTTGAGATAAAACTCTGCCCATTCCTGCTTGGAAAGCTAGTTTGTGGGACATAGTACTCTCATGGCTGTTCTCATGCTTTGATCATGTCATCTTTCTTGCCAATTTGCAAGCCCTAAAAAGAATATGTGTATCTTCAGCTCCACTGCAGTCTGCATCAGTCTAACAACCAAGGAAATATGGATTTCTTAGGAGGCCATTTAAATTTTGAAGTACTTTTAAGAGAAACCTTAAATTTCCATGGTGTGACTAATTTAGTAGGGCTGTATTGCATTGCATCACCTTTTTATAAATATTTCGCTTTTACAAACCATGCTGGATTACCTTGATTTACCATCCACTGTTAAACTGCTGCAGAGTTTGTCTATACAGAGTGGACAAAGGACAGTGGTTAGAATTTCTTACTAAACTGTTATGGATGGCTAAATGTAGCCTCTCCATAGGGGTGCAGAGAAGGTCATAAACAAAGCTATTCCAAAACACTGTACATTGCCATGTACATTCATCCCTATCGCCTGACCCTTGGTCTGGCTCTGGGGGAATGAGTGAGTGGCACAAACAACAGAAAAAGCAGACAAAATTCACATGCTTATAGTTTCTATTCTAAATGAGTTACAGAGTTGAAACTTTACATTTAGATAGAGAATGAGTCAATGAAGAATTGTTTCAAGTTTAAAGTCAATCACTTCACGTGAAGCAAACTTATGGCAGCTGAAGTTAGTCAACTCTGAAACCCCTTTTACACATCTGGGCCCAGATTGGGAAAGAGAGGCAGGCAGGCGGAGGTTGGGATGGCTGCCTCGCTGAAAAAACAGCCTAACTTTAAAAGTGCACAGCACCATTCAAGATTACCTTTGAGACTCGAAATTTTACATGATTGTGCCAAAATAGTTGAAGATTGTCTGTCAAATTTGAAGAGAATCTGTAGAAGTGGAGCAGCACTATGGAGGATTGTGAAAAAATCGCACATTTTGAGTAGTTTTTTGTACTTTTAGGTAGGAAGACTTGAGTCTAGGAAATTTAAAGCCAAAGGTGGCCTAAGACATTCTCCATAGTAAGTTTAGGGTGGGTATAAAGTTTGGTGTAATTTGGTTGAGCAGTTTGGGAGTCCATAGCGATCAAAATTGTCCACAGACACACACACACACAGACAGAGTTTTGATTTTTATATGTAGAAATATCTATATTATTATATATCCAGGTTAATTTTAAGGTGATTATCTTAAGAGGCCAAGATAAAGACTAAGCACACTTGAACATAGAGACTATAGCCTTTTATATAAGACAAAAAATCTTTGAATATGACAAACTATACTTCTAGCAATTATATAGATTTGGATAATAGCAATTGCTAACAAAATTAAGACTTCACTACCTAGTATGACCCCTAAAAGACTAAATTATTATAAACTAAATATACTAAATATATCTATCTTGCATTTGCATAAACTATTTTTAGTACTAGTCTTTGCATGATTTTCATTTATACCTTATTTCTTTTTTATTAATATACATTTTTAGTTTATCCTACTTCAATTACTTTTTGTATCTATGCTAACCTTTACTTCAAGTTAGCTTTTTTTCTTGCCACAACTTTTATAATTGTATATTTTAAAACTTAAATAATGACCAATCTTATTACAATACAAAGAATCCTTTAAATAGTTTCAAATACATATAAAACACTGCTTTTTTCATTATTTTAGCAAATTATATTAATTACATTATATTATATTACTACTTATTATAAATATTTATTTTATATTTTTTTCTAATTTATTATTTGTTACTAATAGTATTACAAATATTAACTTCGGTATTACTTCAATAAGCCTCAAAAATAAGCCATGATTAGCCAAAAAGTAGCTTTGTTTAAGTAGACTGATATTATTATTTATGTACTAAGAAGAACCAAACTAGGTAATTTATAAATGACAGTAAAACAAAGTCAAAGAAAGGATCCCAAATATGTAAAAGTGCTAAATACAAAATAAATAATAAATATTAAGAAATCAATATTTAAATTTTCTGTCATATGAATTGCAATCAAAACTACATTTAGCATTATTGATAGATTTATATTTATTTAACTAAGTCTTCATAGCATGCTTGCTGAGTGTAGCCTTAAATTTGTATATACAAGATATAGCAAATTCATATAATTAGATTGATTGGATTTTTGAAATTAGGAAACATGCCAGATTAACAAAATTGATATTACTTTTATTAGTGAATATTGAATAGTTTGTAAAATATTTATTATATTGGTTATATATAGGATTACTTTTATATTATCATTTTTGCATCATAAACTGGAGCACCAAAATGCTAAGCACCAAAAAAGCATGGAAACCCTAATTAACTGGCTGACCCCCAGTCTGGTATGCTAGTGTAGTCTAACTCAGGAGGAAAAGGGGCATCCAAAATAGTTTAGACCTTTGCTACAATAAAATTATAGTTAAATTATCAAAAACTTTATAACTTAACTAATATATTTATAAATACAATATTAATCAATATCCATACACATGTATAATGTGGTAATGGCTAGAGTTCTGGCACTAGAACCCATTTTCTAACAGGTAGGGATCCGGCAGTGCCGTATAGAAGGATATAAAGACTATTAAAAGCATATCTTAAGAAGTCTGAATATTAGAAGTATCTTGTCTCAAATCTTATCATATTGTCTTAAATTTTAATCTAGAACAAAATCTCAATATCAGCCACCAGTAGAAAGAAAAATATAATGTTCTATCTATATTATAATGGCACTGCCGGATCCGTAGCCATTAGAAAATGGGTTCTGGTGCCGGAACTCTAGCTATTGCCATATAATGTACTATAGTGACACATGTAATTCTGTACAATTCAGATGAGTCTTACTATTAGATATATCAAAAAACAAAGAAGGATTGAAAGCAACAGAAATGGAAACTATAAAAATAGTTTTATTGAATTGCAGTTTTATATATTCATAATTATTCTTTTCTAATGAGTGACACACAAAGCTGAAGGCTCTGTAAACGGTGAAGGCTCTCATTCACACCACCATCTAAAACAAAACCAAAGTTGTGATTAGGTCAACAAACAAAATACATAAATCTACCACAGAATTTTTACAGCGAAATAAAATATTATGTAGATAATAAAATATGAGTTTTTTAGAGAAATCCACAAAAACATATATACAGTAAAAGCTAGCTACAAAATAAAAAATTTATGGTATTATTATACTATACTATTACTGTCCAGTTATATATGACATAGAATAAGACAACAGATGCGTAATAGGCATAAATTCTGATTTAACACATAGAAATGTTAAAGAATTCACAAATCTTACCGTAGCTTTCCTATGTAATTCCCTGAAACTAGGCCATTTTAAAAATGTCAAGTATTTTCTTGACAAAAGAATTTGTGCTTTTATATTTTTAACAAATTCTAACATTACCACAAAAGCTTGACTAATGCCAAACAATAACTATATTAGGAATAGAAGTAAAATAAAATTTAAAACGTTAATTAGCAACAAAATTATTATTAGTAACTACGATCCAGGAAGAAGAATATTTTTTAAATTACCATTACTACCTACAATCAGGTTCGAAGGGCGATTCACATTGTTGAACGTTTTCGCGTGGATTTTCCATACGTTCGAAAAACTACTGGCCAGTATTGTTTCTTTCCCAGGAAAAATCTAGCACAAAGGCTGCAGATAATGAAAAGCATAGTCGTTTTGCTTTTAGCTGCCTTAATTTTTGATTATTCAGAAGCAGGTATGTTTGCTGGTCTGATAATTTGCTTTTAATTTAAATTATAGTAGTTAGTTGATAGGTAATGCTAAGTTTTTAATGTTAAGCTTAAAGCTAGTGATATAGCATGTCCTAATTTTTAGTTAATATATACAGTGTTGGGCACCAGTCCATTAATAAGCATTAAGATTTTTTATTAATGTTAACAGACTGCCATTAAGATTTTTTTGAACTAACAGATTAACAAATTTGCATTAATAATTTTGTGAGTTAATGACAAATTCATGTTAACATTAATGGCAATGTCAATGACCAAAGACACAAAGAAAAAACAAGAATATGTCTGACAAGATGTTTATTATAACATTACAAATGTTTTTAAATTTACCTAAATGCCTTATTCATCTTTGTTTATAATGATGATCATGCAAATGTAACAACTTCTTTCTAATGAACTTTAATAAAGAATTAAAATCGTAAAATTCGTTGCTTTTGCATGAGCATTGATCGCTTTGATTCACTTCTTTAATAATCTTATGTGACTTTCTGCTGTGCCTGCTAGTGCTAATGAAGCAATCTTCCTATTTATATTTTTATTAACTAATTAGTTTTCAGTTTCAATAAATAAGTTGCTTTTTTATCGTATGCTTACTTTTAGTAATATTATACATACAAGTTTTTAATTATTATTTATTAGTTTT
>NIVC01001762.1:115000-240403 GCA_002269645.1 Macrostomum lignano | reverse complement strand
GTGCATTCCCGAAGCCGCTGACGTAGTCATTCCAGTTCCTGTTGAAGGCGATTTGACCCGTCTGTCTCTGCTGGAACACCCAGAATGTCCGGCCACTGATCTGCTGCTGGTATCCGAAAGCCCGATCAGCATGCCAGTCGGGTTGCTTGAACTCATTCCGGTGGCCTCGGTAGTTTCAGACGTTTCAGTAGCTTCAGATGTTCCGGTAGTTTCCGGCGTTTCTTCATCCGTTTCAGGTGATCCGGTAGGTTCAGAAATTCTGGTAGTTTCAGTAGCTTCGATGGCAGCTGTTGCGTCTGGAGTTAAATAGTACAGCATTGAAAGCATTGAAAGTCGGTTAGAAGGATAATCTGAACTTTAGTTACTCACCGGTGCAGCGCGCATCCGGTACACGGTCGCAGCACCGGATGCGGCGCAGTCAGCATTGTCGGACAGGACGCAGACTCCGTTGATGAAGCTGTAGGAGAGGCTGTCGCCGGCCTGAGCGCATTTCACTGCGCACTCGATGTCGCTGCGAGCGCTCACGGTGACCGAGCTGGCATCGCAGGAGGCTTTCGCGGTGACCGCGTCAAATTCGATGCTGGCGATGTTGTTGTTCAAGTCTGTATTGAAATTTGTTACCGGACCGTATTTGAGTTGTTACGAGTATTAAGTATTTAATGATCGCTTAACAAACCGGACCTGAACTCACCTGAGGCAGCTGCAAAGGCAGCAAAAAACTGCAGACTGAGAAAAGCAAGGAGTTTCATTTCTTCAGGGACAATTTCAATTATTTTCTTTCTGTTGCTTTCTTCCAGGCAACTGGCCTTGTTCTTCTTCTGCTTAAATGCAGCTTGGCTTTCTTGCGTTTCTGTCACGGCCGATGGCTCAGGCTTTATCTGCCTGGCTGAGCCTGCGAACAATGTCCTCATCCCAAACTTCTTGGCTCTCATGGCAGTGAGAGATGCGAGATGAGCTTCTTGACAACCGGCCTTCCAGCAACTGGTGCCTGCAGAGTGGGCCCAGGCGACACCCTCTGGAACACAGAAATAATGTCTCACGCAGTCGCCACGCTTTGTTGCCATTGCGGAAACGTGCAGATATTAAACTGTCTGAATAGAATTTATTGCTGTCAGAGCAGACATGAGAGTTGGGCAGAAGTGCTGATCGAAGAGTAGAACTCATTGCATGTCTGGTTATTGATTAAACATTGAGGCTGCTGCATGCTTCCCTAGGACACTTTATTGTTTTCGTAGAGTGAAAGCCTTGCTCTGACTTAACCAGAAAATACAGGTGATTTATCTTCCAAATAAAATTTGAGACAGATTTCTCTCACCATGACTGTTGGCACAATTTTTTAAAATCAAAATTACGCTCGTACATGACAGTGCAGCAGAGAGCGGAGCAGCTCAGCGGTAAACGCGTCCGATTCTCGAGCCACGACCCCGGGTTCGATCCCGTGCGCGGCCGCATTCTTTGGGGCTTGTGCGTGAAATTGGATGAGAGGTTTTTCGTGCGATTCCCCAGATGCAGGGGAATACCACACTGCCACACTGCCCGCTGGAAGGTGGGCGAGCGAGGTGACAGAGGACCTTGTGTGGCAGCACCTGCGGAGTGGAGACACGGCATTCTGCTTTCGGCTTGAAACAACGCCCGAATCATTTCCTACTAAGCGAGCATCTTGCAGGGCGGCTCCTTTCAGCAGGCCGGTCGAGACGTAGTGCAATGCGCGGGGTCCGCGGTGTGGAGTGCAGGCAGGAAGCGGACGAACCGGTATTGGCCGTTGCTCAGTCTCTTAAGACCCTCGGGTATTCAGAATGCATTTCCTGCATCATTTTAAACTCCTTCCTGCATCCTGTGCAGCTGCTGCTTTTTGTAAGATACTCGGTTGATTTAAGCTCGATAATTCTATATTTTCTGAAGATTTCAAAGCTTTTCATAGCTATAGGTCAGGTAACTTGTGCTATAAAAACATTTGAATGTTTCAGCATAAATCCCCGGATTTTTATTACGTCAAATGCTTTTGCACTCTACGAGTCTGTACAACCGTACCTGTGCGAGCAGCGTGTGCATAGACTTCAGGTCGCTAGTATTGCTCAGCTGATAACCCGGAAAAGGTTTGTAGCGATCGGCTTCCATGCACCAAACCGAAAACAATTGGGTTATATTAGATTTGCAACCTCAATGGTAGCGCTCCTTCAGTAGACCAAGGATCGGAATGTCTAAAGAGCTCAATGTATTAGATTAACCATATTGGACTGACTGAGAAGGCAAACACGGTGTCCTTTTCAATGATTGAATTATATCACATTATTCCCCGCCGGCGTGACGTGCCTGACAATAGGTAAAACATGATTGACAGGTGCGCCTGTGGATCTCCCAACAGTCAAACATCGAGAATTGATACTTTTTATAATCCCTTTATTAGAATACTCAGCTATAAACAAAAACAGCTGTGCAGCAACGAAAAACTAGGAAAATCCATCGCAAACTCGTTGCTAGGAATCGCCGAAAAAAACTGAATCCGCCAACTAGAAGAAAAACCCGAGTTCTCGGAAATCGAGAAAGTTGGAAAGAGCTGCATAGCAACTCGCAACGATGCTCGCACCACTACTCAGTCTGCTGCTGCTTGTGACTGCTGCTGCAGCCGCTAATCCAGGTAAGCAACCGGTAAATTGTCTACCTGTGAATGTAAATTTTACATACCAGATATTGATATCTCACGAACTGATCAATCATCTCATAGTATTCGAGTTCGACTTAGCCGCTGCAAAATTCTCCTGCTCAGCCAGCTCGATCTCCGTGAGCGCTCGAGGCGAAATCGAGTGCGCTATGAAATGCGGTCAAGCTGGCGACATGTTCTCATTCAGCTTCATCAACGGAGTCTGCGTCCTGTCCGACAGCACGAGCATAAGCTGTTCCGCACCATCTGCTGCAGTTGTGTACATGAAGCGCAGTGGCGAGTTTTTTACATTGTAGCCTTGCTGGCTTGGAAAGCATGACCGTCGGCGAACAAAATGGTGATTTCTAATTCATCATTCCCATAAACCGCACTCCTTCCACCATATCATGCAGTTTTTCCCGAAAAAGTCCCGGCTACCAGCAGCAGATCGGCGGCCGGACATTCTGGGTGTTCCAGCGGCGACAGACGGGAGAGATCGCCTTCGGCAGGAACTGGACCGACTACGCTAGCGGCTTCGGGAATGCCGTCGAGTTCTGGATTGGTGAGTCCGCCGTCCGATTGGCCAGTCTTCTTAGGACACCAGAAGCAATCGAAAGGATTCTCTCCCGTCAACTGCAGGATTCGAGAGCATCCGCAGTGTTACTGTGACCGGCGCTAAGCAACTCCGAGTCGAGACCCAGACCTTCGACGGAGAGTTCTACGCGCTCGAGTGGCTCGGCTTCACCGTCGGGGACTTTAGCACGAATTACAGGATGAACTACGCCAGCTTCCTCATCAGCGCCAACTCCACCATTAACTGCGACTTTCTGTACTCAGCTAAAGGCCGGCCGTTCTCCACCTTCGACAGGGACGACGGTGCTTTCGGATCGAGCTGCAGCAGCAACTTCGATGGCGGCGGCTACTGGTGGGAAACGTGCATGAACTCCAACCCGAACGGTCTGCACTCATTCACTAAGGCGTCCGGCGCCTCCTTCATGGCCTCGTCTTGCATTGGAAGATACAAGGCTCTCCATGTGATGCAGATGATGCTGCAGGTGTGCGGAGGTGCTCCTTGATTAACAAAGTCTTGCGAGCAACTTTTTTTACCAAAATAACTGTAGGTCTAACCGATTTGATGATCAGGGGTTCTCGATCCCACTGGAACAATTTGTCCTTGAGCAAGACACTTAACTCTGCATTGCTGCAGTTCATCCAGTTTTAAAATGGGTGCCAGCATTAGCTGAGTTAATTGAGGGTGTGTGTGTGGCAACCCCCAGTCCTTGGACTGAACAGCCGTACGCATGCGCCTTCAGATACGCCTCGCAATAGCTGCGGTTGAGCTCCTGTCGTTTGCACACCTGGCCCAATTGGGGCAGGTGTAATCAATTATTATTATAAATTCAGTCAATTAAAATCGATTGGGATTTTCGCTTACTACGGCTTCAGATTGTGAGGCAAAGACTCATTTTCAGTGTCCGGAGGCTAATCGCGCTCAAGTTCCTGAGTTCGATTCTGGCTGGGATCTTGTCGCGAGAGATTATAACGCCCGAGCTAGGGTCGACCACAAAGACACGGAGTCTGTCAGCCTGGACATAGGAAATCAGGGCCTCTTCGTGTACAGCCAGTGGTGTGTTACTGCATATTCGTGTGCTTTTCCGTTAACCCAACCAAAGTTTCTCCTCTTCATGATCACCAGAATAGTGAATTCCAGGTGATCAATCTAAACAGCTGCTGCTGGCTGAAGCCTTGAGCTACGGATCAAGTTTGAGCAAGAGAAAACACTGATTGACAGGTGCACCAGTGGATGAATTTATATGCATCAGAGAGTAGTGAAGGCGCTGAGCTGTTTTGCAATCCGACTCAAAATCTGAAGAAAAAAACAGAACAAAACTGTCTGCAATTCTTCGTCAAAGCTTGCTTCAAAAATGATGCACACGCTGCATCTCAGACACGTGGAAAACTTTGGGGGGCTGCAGAAAAACCTGACGATGCTCGCCTCCATACTGAGTCTGCTGCTGTGGCTTTTGTTTTCACATCAAGTCAGTAAAACTGAAAGTCACACAAGAGACAGTTATGGTGTGATCAATCTCAATCTAAATCAAGACTAAGTTGCAATGCAGTCTTGTGCTATGCAGCCACACACCAAAGTGAATCTTGTCTTGCGGTCACAATTCAGCCAGTCAACTGAAAAAAAATCAAAGTCTGAGTAGAAAGTGCAAACTGTAATCAAATTTAGCACTGCAAAACAACAGGCGGCTGCTGACCAAAAGATGACGAGCGGAATTGAAATGACTGACGGCCTGCCTGATTTTTTTGTATTTCAACACGATATGGCAACGCGACAAGCCCAGTTATTAATAATGTTCACCTTGCGCTCTTATAGCTGACTAAAACACCGCGTTATTTGGCACAACACCAATATAGGGTGACAGATAGCCATAAATATTTTAGAAACAAAAGGTAATGCGGCTATTTAATAGAATTACTAATCAGGTTACTATAAGCTTTCGCGTCAAATAGAGTTTTGATCGAGCTGAAGCTGGTAGAATTTGAATATTTATTGCAAAGCAGAACAGATACGAGTATAACATAAAGCAACAATGGCTACCATACGAGTACAAACTTATTGAGTCTATTTTTCTAAGAAACAGCTAGCAAGGCGAAGATAAAGCAAAAGTTCTGGAAACCAATTATTTATTTTATTTTTTAATTAGCTAAACAGAGTTGATAACGGCAGAACCGGAACTTATTCTTCTCAGACCAACTATATGAAACTTGGGGCGGCATGGCAGTAAAGAAAGGTAATTAAGGTGCAAATATTTTCACTAACAACTTGAAATCCAGAATCCCGATTTGAAATCCCACGATCCCAATCTAAAATCCCAGGATCCCAATCTGAAATCCCGGCATCCCAATCTGAAATCCCGGCAACTCAATCTAAAATCCCGGAATCCCAATCTGAAATCCCAGGATCTCAATCTGAAATCCCAGGATCTCAATCTGAATTCCCAGCATTCCAACCTGAAATCTCAATCTGAAATCCCAGGATCTCAATCTGAAATCCCAGGATCTCAATCTAAAATCCCAGGATCTCAATCTGAAATCCCAGGATCTCAATCTGAAATCCCAGGATCCCAATCTGAAATCCCGGCATCCCAATCTGAAATCCCGGCAACCCAATCTGAAA
Organism: Macrostomum lignano; assembly: GCA_002269645.1. NCBI lineage: Eukaryota > Metazoa > Platyhelminthes > Macrostomidae > Macrostomum > Macrostomum lignano. The sequence goes on along the minus strand of NIVC01001762.1, from coordinate 234,575 downwards.
TCCCGGCATCCCAATCTGAAATCCCAGGATCTCAATCTGAAATCCCAGGATCTCAATCTGAATTCCCAGCATCCCAACCTGAAATCTCAATCTGAAATCCCAGGATCTCAATCTGAAATCCCGGCATCCCAATCTGAAATCCCGGGATCTCAATCTGAATTCCCAGCACCCCAACCTGAAATCCCAGGATCCCAATTTGAAATCCCAGGATCCCAACCTGAATTCCCAGCATAATAATCTGAAATCCAGGTACAAGTGTATCGGTAGGATGCAGAAGCCGAATATTACTAGCTGACAGTGTTAGCCCCAACAACCACTCAGCGTCAAGCCAGCCCCGGTCCGAGAGCTCGCACCAGTCCGCTTACAGGCCTTCAACCAGCTGCTCGATGCGAGCCACAGCGTCCTCCTTGTTCTTGACGTGCTTGGCGTCGGCGTCCAGGTACTGCTGGCGGGTGATCTTGTTGGCAACCAGAGCCTCAGCCTGACTGGCCGCGGTCTGCAGCAGTTCAGCCAGGCGGCTGTCCTGACGCTGCAGTTCGTCAAGTCGCTCCAGCAGGTCGCCGGGCGGAGCGAAGGCCGGGTCGCTGCGGATGGCCTTCACCAGCTCAGCGACCTTCTTGGTCAGAGCTTTGTGGTCAGTAGTGACCTGCGACAGGGGCAGTAGTTGGGCATCTCTTGGTGTATAAATCTTAAAGGAAATTTCTTAGCGGGGCTCATACACAGGGAAAAGACCTGGCAGGAAATCCCAATTTCAGGGAAATTCCCATTTCAGAGGAATCCCCATTTCAGGGGAATCTCCATTTCAGGAAAATTTCTATTTCAGGAAAATTCCCATTTCAGGGGAATCTCCATTTCAGGAAAATTCCCATTTCAGGGGAATCTCCATTTCAGGAAAATTCCCATTTCAGGGGAATCTCAATTTCAGGAAAATTCCCATTTCAGGGAAATCCCCATTTAAGGGGAATTCTTATTTAAGGGGAATTCCAATTTTAGGGGAATTCCCATTTCTAAAATTGTGGGATATTCCCATTTCGGAAGTAAACAAGTTTTAGTGGAAGAATCCTGTGGATACTGGTAATTTCAATAGACTTCTTGGGCCGAATTCCGTGGATATAAATATTGTATTTTAGGAATTCTAAAAGACGAAATTCTTTTGCAAGGAATTCTTGAGGATATAAAAATCGATATATGGACATCCCCAGAAGCCTGACAGGGAAGTTCCCAGCGCGCCGGTGCTTTCAAAACCCTGAAATCGATCGGTTGAGGTAGAGATCCCACCTTATTAACGTCGGACTTGAACCGGCCGTGGTCTTTGCCGGACTTGAACTTGTTAATGGCGTCCTCGTAGCACTGGTACAGGGCGGAGCGCCTGTCCTGCAGGCCGACAATCTCGGAAGTCAGGCAGCCGAGGCGCTGCTTCATCTCGGTGCTGGCGTCCTGCACGATAGAGAAGTTGAGCCGCACGGCCAGGATGACGGTGAGGAACAGCACGAGGAAGAAGGTGGTGGCCATCAGCGGCTCGCGGATCAGCGACCAAGAGGCGAACTCGTAGCGGACAACCAGCTCCTGGATGTGCTGGTCCACGAGGTTGGCCTGCGGGGTGGGGGGGGGAGCTCACGGCTTCAGATTTGGAGCAGAGTAACTGACAATGTGGGATAGATCAACTAAGGGTTTGGGATAGATCAGGTGTGGGATAGATCAGCTGTAGGTTAGATCAGCTGTAGGTTAGATCAGGTGTGGGATAGATCAGCTGTAGGTTAGATCAGGTGTGGGATAGATCAGGTGTGGGGTAGATCAGGTGTGGGATAGATCAGCTGTAGGTTAGATCAGGTGTGGGATAGATCAGGTGTAGGTTAGATCAGCTGTAGGTTAGATCAGGTGTGGGGTAGATCAGGTGTGGGGTAGATCAGGTGTGGGATAGATCAGCTGTAGGTTAGATCAGGTGTGGGATAGATCAGGTGTGGGATAGATCAGCTGTAGGTTAGATCAGCTGTAGGTTAGATCAGCTGTAGGTTAGATCAGGTGTGGGGTAGATCAGGTGTGGGATAGATCAGCTGTAGGTTAGATCAGGTGTGGGATAGATCAGGTGTGGGATAGATCAGCTGTAGGTTAGATCAGGTGTGGGATAGATCAGGTGTGGGATAGATCAGCTGTAGGTTAGATCAGGTGTGGGATAGATCAGGTGTGGGATAGATCAGCTGTAGGTTAGATCAGGTGTGGGATAGATCAGGTGTGGGATAGATCAGCTGTAGGTTAGATCAGGTGTGGGATAGATCAGGTGTGGGATAGATCAGCTGTAGGTTAGATCAGGTGTAGCTTAGATCAGCTGTAGGATAGATCAGCTGTAGCTTAGATCAGGTGTGGAATAGATCAGCTGTAGGTTAGATCAGGTGTGGGATAGATCAGGTGTGGGATAGATCAGCTGTAGGTTAGATCAGGTGTGGGATAGATCAGGTGTGGGATAGATCAGGTGTGGGATAGATCAGGTGTGGGATAGATCAGGTGTGGGATAGATCAGCTGTAGGATAGATCAGCTGTAGCTTAGATCAGGTGTGGAATAGATCAGCTGTAGGATAGATCAGCTGTAGCTTAGATCAGGTGTGGAATAGATCAGCTGTAGGATAGATCAGCTGTAGGTTAGATCAGCTGTAGGTTAGATCAGGTGTGGGGTAGAGCAGCTGTAGCTTCGATCAGGTGTGGGGTTCAGTAAAATTTTCCCAGCCGCTTACCTTGCTCAGCACAAGCACGGGCCGCCCCACGGTATCCAGGTAAGTCTTAATCAGCTCCCTGGGGCCTTCGATCACAGGGTAAGGCGCCTCGTATCGAATGTTGGTGGCCAGCTCGGGCAGCACAATCTTGAGGGTGATCCGGTCCACCACCATATCGTCGTGCACGTGATCAATGAAGCGAATGCGCAGAGCATACTGGTTGCCGCTACTGAACAGGTACTCGTAGCTGGGCACATTGTACCCGATGATGTAGTCGGTGTTCCAGCCGCCGAACAGTGGGAACCTGGGCCGCAGTTCGATCTCAACGGAGTCGATCAGCTCGCGCAGATTGGACGTACTGATGTTGCCGATGTCGTCGCGGTAGTACACGTCCTTGGCGGCGGCCGGCAGCACGGTCTTGTAGGCTCGGACGCTGGACACGCCATCGTTCTTGCGCTGATACTCGTAGCGGGAGAAGCTGCCCTTGAGCTTGGCGCCGGAGTGGACAACGTGGATTTTCTCTTCAATAGCAACGTTGCCCCAGTGGGACACCTCGACATGGCGCAGCATGTCGACGACCGTGAGGAATGGAGCGTTGTTCTCGTAGTGAACGCTCACCTGCAAATGGGGTGTGGCGGCAATCAATGCTGTCGATTGCGTTAACTAGCCGAGCAGGGTCGGGAAACTTTTTAAAAATTAAGGGTCAGATAAAGAATCTAGCGCATGACTGCGGGCCAGATGAGAGAAGAGAGAAGAGAAAAGGTAGAGATCAAGGAGATGAGAGGAGATAAGAGAGGAGGGATGAGATGAGAGATGAGAGGTGAGAAGAGATGAGAGGAGAGGTGAGAGGAGAGAGGAGAGAGAGGAGAGCAGAGAGATGGGAGAGAGGAGGGTAGAGAGATGAGAGAGAGAGGAGAGAGATGAGAGAGGGGAGGGGAGAGAGATGAGAGAGAGAGGAGAGAGATGAGAGAGGGGAGGGGAGAGAGATGAGAGAAGCGAGGTGAGAAGAGATGAGAGAGGAAAGGTGAGAGAAGGGGAGAGAGGTGAGAGAGAGGAGAGATGAGAGAGAGGAGGGGAGAGAGATGAGAGAAGAGAGGTGAGAAGAGATGAGAGGGGAGGTGAGAGAAGAGAGGGGAGAGGAGAGAGGAGGGCAGAGAGATGAGAGAGGAAAGGTGAGAGAAGGGGAGAGAGGGGAGAGAGGTGAGAGAGAGGAGAGATGAGAGAGAGGAGGGGAGAGAGATGAGAGAAGAGAGGTGAGGAGAGGTGAGAGAAGAGAGGGGAGAGGAGAGAGGAAGGCAGAGAGATGAGAGAGGAAAGGTGAGAGAAGGGGAGAGAGGTGAGAGAGAGGTGAGAGATGAGAGAAGAGGAGGAAAAGAAAAATGAGCTGAGATTCTGACACAAATCTTGAGCGGGCCGGATTGCTATTGTGGATTTCAAAGGACCCGAGGCCCAGATAGAGAGGCTTCGCGGGCCGGAGTGTGCCGACCCCAGTGACCAGTGCCGTGAACTGCACAGCCTGCGGCCCTCGTGAGCCATGGATATTATAATATTAAAGCCTTCATACCCTATTCTTGCTACTTTTTTAAGTAGGCGATTGCAAGCGATAAGTGAATGGAATGAATGATAGAGATTCGCACCTCCTGCTGGGTGAAGGCGGGCACGTTAGCGAAGGGGCCGTAGGTGATGGTGGACTCCTGCTTGTTCACCGGCTGCAGGTTGGTGAAATCCAGGATGTTCGGATTGGCCGTACGAATCTGAGTCTCAACAGAGTCGCTGGGGTAGGGCGAGTAGAAATTGGCATTGCCAGTGAAGCGCAGGTACTGCCTCTCTGACTGGGTGATCTCGCTGGGGTAGGGCGCGAGCTTGTGCGTGTAGTAGGCCGTCACCACCAGGCTGGAGGGCCGCGACCCGATGGAGATTTCGTACAGCCTGGTAGAGGTTGGGGCGAGTGGCGTGCAAGTCAATAGGAACAGCTTTGAGTTATTTCAACTGCAATTCAGCACTGCATCTACAGGGCACACTCACTGCTTTCCATTCTTGGATACAGGCTTGATTGGCAGAGCTGGGCTGTCTTCACCGGATTTGGTCTAAAATGAAATAGTAATTCTATTGTTATATTTCAATCCATTACCCTAAAAAAATAAAGTATTGTGTTATCTCATTTGTTTATTTACTATTAGAGTTCCAATCTTTCACATTTGTGCCTTTTCAAATTGGTGACTATTTTTCTATGCTTTTCTCAGTGATAACTTCATGAGAACAATCCTCCATATTTATATATTTGAATGTTAGCCAGTGAGCCAGTATGTTATCAATAATAACAAAGTGATAAACAAATAAACCCTTAAAAGAATGTTAAATATGTTGTAGCATCATAGAATGTAATAATATAAGATACATGAAGTTATTAAATACATTAGTAGAGTTTTTCTATAATTTTTATTATAGGCCTAGTCAGTTTTGGTTGTAATTAAATTTACCATTTTAACAAATCATTTTATAAAAAATAAGGCTATATGTGAATAATTTGTGCTTTTAAAGATGTTTTTAACTTTTTAAAACTTAAATAAATTCTATAGCTTTTTTGCTTTCAAATCAACAAAAACGAATTTTCAAAAAATTTGCCCTTGATTTTTGGATTTCGCCATATAATAATATAAATATAAATAAATGGAAATCATCAATTGAACAAAGCCAAAGATTAAAAAACTGCTTTAGATCAATTCAAAGAAAATTGAATATAAATAAAAATTGGTAATAAGAAATAAAATTAAAAATTGGTATATATCAGGGGTATACTCTTATACTTGTATAGAACTAATTTTTAATCTATCACTAAATTTGTAATTTATTTTCTCTTTGCTAATTTATTTCTAAAAAAGTCTTAGTCCTAAAACGAACTTACAGTACAAACTATTAATAGGAATATCCTGAATAATTAAATTTGGAGAATTTCAAGTAAAAAATTTAATAAATTTTGGGGTTCATTATTGTTCAAAATTCAAAATGAAATTTAATGCTTACAGAGGCACCAATAAATGCCATGTTGTCCTCATAACCAGGTTCGGCAGCAAAAAGGTATGTAGAGCCAAAACTTTCAGACGAAATAACTGTTTCGATTTTGACGATTTGAGTAGTTAAATCCACTTTCCTAACAACCTTTGAGTTCTTCGCCTGCTCACTGCAGTTTGAGGCAGAAAGCATCAGCAGAAAGTAGGCAATTAGAAGTGTCTTGTCCATTTTCGTTTGTAAGAAAGACAAACGATGTTCGATTAGGTTGGTTTGGTTGATTGATGAGTTGGAATAAAATAAAAAGCAAGTTTCAATTCATGAAATTGTTATTAAATCCAAGCTCAATTTTACGCGGACACGTAGAAGCTTAGAAATTAAAGTTAAATATTGTTAAGAAATTATGTTGAATTATTCCATGCAATAACATAGTTGTTAACAATGTCTTTGAATTTTAAATCATGTGCTTATTAACGTATCGTTTAACTGCAGACGGTGTTTTACTAATATTGCTAGAAAGCGCTAAATTTCAACTTCTTTATTCCTGGAATGAGACACGTTTTAGCCCAACTTTTTGTATGATATCCACGCTTCGTTCATTCGTTCATGCTATCATGACCCTGACGGTCAGCCGCTTGTAAATTAGAGTCACCAGTTTTTAAACCTGACTAACAGTCAGCATCGCATAGATATTCTAGACAAAAATACATTTCAGAGTTGTATTGTAGTACGTTTCCTTTGACGGCTTTGTACTTCTGCTTTTTTAGTTTTAGCTTGAACCTAGCTAAATGACACCAAATTAGTCATAAGACTAGTTTCTTCCAGTAGTTTACTCGAGTAATGTCCGTTGCTATTGCAGAGTCTTCACTTGCCAATTCAATGCAGTCAGTGAGCGGCAGTTCGAACCACATGAATCCTCAGAGTTCATCTATGCTTCCACATATGCACCACTCACCAGGTGGAAGCAGCCAATCATCTCTATCTACTTTAGCCACAGCAGCAAATATCAGTCTCCCAAAAATAACACCAGAATATTTGCAGGAACTGTTAAAAGATAAGAAGAATCTTCAAAGCCTACCAAATTTGTTCAATCATTTGGACAAAATCCTTGAAACAGGTTAGTTTTTTATATCATTGTCTTTTACTTTAGTGTATACCTTTTTATCTTAAAGAAGAATTTATAATTTTAGCTTTAAGTACAGCAATTATATTTTATAAGCTAAGAAATATTTAAATATTACAAAACTCCCTAATATATTTATATATTGACATTGTTATTATCTAGTATTAGGACTATATATTAGGTAGTATATGACAGAATGAAATTTGCCTTCCTAGCTTTTGATTTGTATGTTAGCCACTGACTTATATTACACACAAAATATACCAAGAAAAAAATAAAAAATGGCAATATATATATCTAGGCTAGGGCTTTAACTTTAAAATTAAATCATTACAAAAATGGAACCTATTAAAAATATGCCTAATATTTTACTTAACTATAAATAATTAGTTCTTTTCTTTTTTGTTTTACTTTTGATTTTTTAGAAAAGTAAAATGCAATTTTCAGTTTAGTTGTTTGTTTTTTTATTCCTTGTTCTGTAAATCTATGTTGACAATGTTATATTTAGTCTATTTTTTGTAAAGTCACTTTATTTGAGCCTAAAATATACACAGGTAATCAGGTATGCCATAGATCTTAGCCAAAAAATGACAAGTACCCTTGTTGTTTGCTTAAAAATCTTGGCATAAATGTCACCTTCTAATCTATAGTAGCCACATTGGTCTATGGCTACCTTGGTCTATCATCTATTATATCAATATATATGGAGACTATACTAAATTTGAACTTGGTCATTTTTTGTTTGCCAACTGTATATTGTTGAGACTCAGAACTTTGTCTCATCTGCTATCTTGATGATCTCTATGCCAAATTATATACCAAAAGCTATACTAGATCTCTCTATATGCCTATTTAAATATACTCATTATATATGCATCTAGTATTTGTCTAGATGCAGAGGCAAGGGTCACCCATTCCACGAGCCCCTAAAGGCCCACATATAGACCATAGCTGAAAGCAGGAAGGAGTGAACCGAGTCACAAAAGAAAGAGGAAAGAAGAGAAAGAAAAAAAGGACTGCTAACTACTAGACTACAGGACGAGTACCCCTGGGTCAACTTGCAAGACAGCATGGAGAGTGGGGTCTGTGGCTGCTAGCAGCAAATAGAGGGTGCAGACCTCCCACCAGCCTTAACTTGCTGAAGATAGGGGCAGGTGTAAAGCATCATAGACTATAGCCCATAGGCCTAGTCTGTCTCATACTTCACTGGCATACTGAATACACCTTTGTGTGTATAAATCAGGGGATGTGCATGTATGTAGTTGCCTATTTATATATAGTTTAAATATATAATCCTATATACTAAAAATTTGTAAGCTTATTACTATTTTTACAAATTTTATATTAAAAACAAAATAAGAAAACAAAGGCAAAGGTTCAAATCTGTTATTTTCTTTCTTTTTGAAGTAAGTGGAGTTATTAAAATAGTAAATCAATATTCTTGAACTATTGAAAATCATCTAATTAGGAAATCAACCAATTCAAATTGCATAAAAGCCTATTTCTACTAAACCAGTAACAAAAAAACTAAAAAACTGTTACTTTTGATTATGAAAATGTAAAATTGTTTGTGATCCTACATTATGTAGCTCTATACCTGGGATCAATATATGCTTACACACCTATTAGCATAATAGGGTATTACAATTTTTTTGATGTACTCAAATATGATTATCTCTAATGTCTATGGGTTCCTTGTATAAAACTTTATATCTACTAGGCAAAATCATATCCACTGGAACCTCTGAAACTCTAAAAAAATGTGTTATGCATGGAATTTTTCTTTTTACCATTTTTTGCATACTCATTTAATATTAATAATTAAAAACACTCAAAAAACACCAGAGATCACAAGAGTTCGCAGCCAGCTCTTCCACTTCAATGGCGCCAAGCGAGCATCTGACGATCTGCCTGAAGGCGAGGGCCCCATAGTGACGGTGCAGGAGAAGGTGTTCATTCCTGTGAAAGACAATCCCTCCTACAACTTTGTTGGCCGACTGTTGGGGCCACGCGGCATGACGGCCAAGCAGCTGGAGACCGACCTGGACTGCAAGATCATGGTCCGCGGCAAGGGCTCCATGCGGGATAAGAAAAAGGTTGGCTGGCTTTTCACTTGGCCTTAGAAATGTGTTCTCAATTAAGATCTTAGTCTGACACTCTTATTGTTATGTGGGGTATTAACCAATGCTAATCATCAGGTGGGGTATTAGACTGACACTCTAATCATAATGTGGGATACTAGACTGACACTAATCATCAGGTGGGATACTAGACTGACACTAATCATCAGGTGGGATACTAGACTGATACTAATCATCAGGTGGGATACTAGACTGACACTAATCATCAGGTGGGATACTAGACTGATACTAATCATCAGGTGGGATACTAGACTGACACTAATCATCAGGTGGGATACTAGACTGATACTAATCATCAGGTGGGATACTAGACTGACACTAATCATCAGGTGGGATACCAGACTGACACTAATCATCAGGTGGGATACTAGACTGACACTAATCATCAGGTGGGATACTAGACTGACACTAATCATCAGGTGGGATACTAGACTGACACTAATCATCAGGTGGGATACTAGACTGACACTAATCATCAGGTGGGATACTAGACTGACACTAATCATCAGGTGGGATACTAGACTGGCACTAATCATCAGGTGGGATACTAGACTGACACTAATCATCAGGTGGGATACTAGACTGATACTAATCATCAGGTGGGATACTAGACTGGCACTAATCATCAGGTGGGATACTAGACTGATACTAATCATCAGGTGGGATACTAGATTCAATCAAATCCCAATTCCTGCGCCAATTCCGCAGGAGGACCAGAACCGGGGCAAGCCGAACTGGGAGCACCTGGCCGAGGAGCTGCACGTGCTCATCTGCGTTGAGGACCACCAGAATCGCGCCGAAATGAAAGCCAAGCGGGCGGCCGAGGAGATCAAAGCTTTCCTTGAGCAAGCGGTCAAGATGGTGAGGGTCCCCAGCTCGAACCTGCTAATGGGATTATTATTAATAACCGCGGGTCAGAAAGTGTCGCATCGGATTAGCCGCAACGCCAGCAGGGGGAGGCAATCGGGGCCCTCGTCAGGATGATCGATTATTGGTTGGCTCTACTTCTGCCGTCTTCTGATGTCTTCTTCTTCTGCGAAAGATCGCCAATTGCTGTCAGACCGCTGCCCAGGGGGATTCGGGAATTCTGGACAAGGCTGGGAGAGAAATTCGATACCACTTTAACGATCATTTGAGCGCTTTCTGTAGCTGGAATATAGGATTAGGAACTCGGCACTACTGTGGGCCCAGCCTGTTGCCCGCCTGCCCACTTTTCTGTCGCTATTTTCACTTTCTTGAGTCCTCTGCTCAAGGCTTTCTACAACTCGGCCTCTGTTTTGATCGAATAAGTGGCAGCGTTTTACTTTTCTTATCACATATTTTACACTTAGATTTCTATTGCATTTCTGTCTGAGTCTGAATCCGCCTCATCTGCCTGTCTACCCGTGTGTGTCTGTATGCCTGCCTGCCTGTCTGTCTGTCTGTCTATCTGTCTGTCTGTCTGTGTCTCTGCCTGCCTGTCTGTCTGTCTGCCTGCTTGTCTGTCTGTCTGTCTGTCTGTCTGTCTGTCTGTCTGTCTGTCTGTGTCTCTGCCTGCCTGTCTGTCTGTCTGTCTGTCTGTCTGTCTGTCTGTGTGTGTCTGTCTGTCTGTCTGTCTGTGTCTGTGTGTGTGTGTGTGTGTGTGTGTGTGTGTGTGTCTGTCTGTGTCTGTCTGTCTGTCTGTCTGTCTGTCTGTCTGTCTGTCTGTCCGTCTACCCGTGTCTGTCTGTCTGTCTGTCTGTCTGTCTGTTTGCATCATCTCTGTTTCTGTCCGTCATTTGCTACTTCTGTCATTTCTGTCTCCCCCAGCTCTCACTCCCAGTCAGCCCATCACCATCGGGCGTCTTCCGTGTCAGCTGAGGGCGGCACTTTGCAGTTGCCGAAGCCTGCTTCAGCAATCACATGTGATTACGCTTGATGCCCCGGCCTGCTGCGCTGGTTCTGCCCCTTCACTCGCCTCTCTCTCATTGCTTCTGCCCACTTTTCGACTCCAGACTCCGTTCTTCATCATCATCATATACTCATAGACTTGTAACTTATTCTCTGTCCCTCCGAGCTGCGTATTAATGTATTACTATATAACCGGCCCATGGCTGTAATAGAACTCTTAAAAATGTGTTCTACCGCTATTAGCGGGTATGTTGCGAATCGCTGCCGACTTTAATCTTATCCAAATTTGAGCTGCTAATTTTACTCCCGTTCCTCTCCCTGTCACTGCCTCTTAATATTTTGTCCCAGCTTGCAAAAGCTACTAATCTAGAGGGAGAGAGGCAGGGGAGGCAGCCACGCCCAGGACAGGCCGGAGGTCGATTCGCTGCCAGGCGGCTGCGACTGCCGCTGCCGCTCGTCTCTGGCCAGCAGAAGAAGCAAATTGCTGGCGGAGCCTGTGTGCTAATTAGCTGGAGCTGGGCCGGGCTGGTCCCCCAGCTATCTTCCCCTCTGTCTCCTCGATGCCTCCTATTCCCATTTTTGAGAGAGAGAGGCTCTGTCGATCCCGGTGCCTCATCGCATCAGCTGTTCTATCGAGGCCTAACCGGCTCTGATTATCACGCTTAACCAGCCGCAAAGACTTTCTGGCTGACCGTGATCTGTCTGTCTGTTTGTCTGTCTGTCTGTCTGTAGGCCTATCCTGGGTACTCTTTCAAATTTGGAAAGTTTGTGGCATCTCTATTTAACTGTAATGTGGCAATGAGACGCCTTTTTTAAATAGCTTTTTGCAGCCCATCTGGGCTTGCGCGCATTTAATTTGGTCCAAGATACGTTTGCCAATGCAACGGAGCTTTTGTCTATGGTAGCGAGGCTGGCACGGCGGCATTTGGTTTGGTCCAACAAGAATCAATTTGGTCCATAGCTTCATTTGCAACTGCTGTGATGGAGCAAGATCAGCCCCGCAATTGTGGACCATATGCTAGGCTGTCGAACCATTGGCTTGCGATCGAAGCGCTCGACAGAAGTAAGAACACAAATGACATTGCAAGGCTGCTGAATGTACAAGAAAAGATGGTTTACAGCATCCATCAGCGTGTTGAAACCACTGCCGGCAGAGATCGCCTGCGAAGGGGTGGCAATCGCCAAGGCAAGTTGCGAGAGCCTCAGGTCCAACTGACTACTCGATGCAGTTGAGACGAATCCTTTGTTGACGGTGCAGAAGTGCAGCAGAAGTTGAAAGAACAGCTCCAGTTAGTTATCTGATTTCGAATATCAGCAAAGCTCTGGAAAAGCGACTGAAAATTGTTGGTAGAGACGCTGACATTCCAGCGGTACGCAATGACCGAATTGATGCTTGTTGGACCAAATTGAATGCCGCTGTGCCAGCCTCGCTACCATAGACAAAAGCTCCGTTACATTGGCAAACCTATTTGGGATTAAATTCAATGCGCGTAGGCCCAAATGGGCTGCAAAAAGCTATACCTATTGAAGCTGCCTTATAGTCTACGATAGTCTATGGTCGGTCCTGGTGACCGCGCTTTAGTGTGTGAACAAGGTTGACCCAATGGAAGCCAGGCGCGGTTAGCGGGACTGGCCATAAACTATGACACTGCCAGTTAAACCCATTGTTTCTATACAATGGGTTGTAGCCTAGTGGTTAGAGCGTCAGGCTCACTACTGAAAGGTTGGGGGTTCGATTCAAGACTTGGCTGCACTGGCGCACTTGTCCTACTTGAATCCAACGCAGGGCTTATTCACCCAGTATGCCTTCCATCACTCGCACGCCTTCTCACTTAATAATCACCCGAGTCTGCCGGACTTGCTCGAGGCGTCGAGGACCGGCTGTAAGGAATTATCCAGCGAATCTGAGGCCGCCTCCTCGCATCGAAGGGATTTGGGGTGGGTGGGTGGCGGTGTGGCTGGCGTGGATGAGGACGGGAAGAGACACGCGCCTCCCTCCTGCGGCCCTGTCCTGCCTCGCGGCTGGGAGCCCTCGTGTATCAGCCCTCTCCCTCCCTGTCCAGCTCCCCACGAGAGACAGTCTGGGAGATCTTCCCCAGCAGCAACACTGTTAGTATTAGTAATGAAAGTTTTTTAACCCCGTTGGTGAAAATTTGCTTCAACTGTCCCGAACGGGCCAAGCAGCTCAGCAGATCAATTTGTACCCGGCACTAATTGTCCGCATTGAATTCTTTCGCTTTTGTTGGCCCACATCCTCTCAAGGGAATTCCGAAACTTGGGGTCTCGTTTTATGACGGCTGACTCCGCCGGATACCCCCCCCCCAGAAAAGTTTTCTTCCCATGTTGGCCAAGAAGCGGATGAGGGCGGCCAGATCCCCCAATTTGCGTTGGGGATTTACTCGAATCTGCGCCCCGCCACACTTCTATCTATCCATCGGCCTGGTGGGCCTCTGTATCGATCCCTTTGCAATCAGGGACGGCTCCAGAGTCTGCCTTTCTGTCTCTGTCTGTCTTCAATAATATGGCCCCATTTCTCTGGCCATCTGAGTTGCACAGTTCTATGTTGCACCATTCTCTCTCTCCCTCTCTCTCTCTCTCTCTCTCTCTCTCTCTCTCTCTCTCTCTCTCTCTCTCTCTCTCTCTCTCTCTCTCTCTCTCTCTCTCTCTCCATCCATTGTGTCGCAGGTAGAGCGGCGCTTTGATTCTGCCGCCTTGCAGCATATCTGTTTTCAGTTTCGTGTTAGAATGAATACGATAGCAACAATAGCAGTTACATAATAAATCTTAACTCCTTTTATGGAGGCTCCGTGCTGAAGTGGCGCCAGTCCTGGTCTGGCGGCCCACGCGTTTTTGGTTTTGTTAAATTTCTTTTTCAACTCGAGCCCTGAGGGCACTATAAGATATTTATTGGAAATGTCTCTGTGTTGCATTCGTTTAGAGATGAGATGGGATACGTCAGATATTATTATTATTATGTGCGGGATTTTGCTCAGCCTTTTATTCAGCTCAAGTCGTGCTGAGTAAAGCAGCATTCATCCATTCTTCCATTCATTCCTGTCTGATTCCTAAAAGATCCCATATAGCTATAGAGAGCAACTGCTATCCTCATTTGGCATCAACTTCCTGTTGGAGCGTTGCTTTGGCCTGGAGTTTAAGGAGGGAGGCTGGCTGGGCTGTGGTGGGGTGGCCTAGTCAGGGAGACCCGGGACTGAGGATCTGGAGTGCCGATTCCAAACTCTGTTAAAAGTCAAAAGTTGATATTATTGAATGTTCTTCATTTATTTTAACGACACAGCATGAAACTGGTCTATCCAGCTTGCCAGCAGGCCATTTGTCAGCTTTTATAAGCAGAAGTCTGGCTGGCAAGTGTCTAGCTGGCAAATGTCTGACTGGCAAATGTCTAGTTGGCAAGTGTCTAGCTGGCAAATGTCTAGTTGGCAAGTGTCTAGCTGGCAAATGTCTAGCTGGCAAATGTCTAGTTGGCAAATGTCTAGCTGGCAAATGTCTAGCTGGCAAATGTCTGACTGGCAAATGTCTGACTGGCAAATGTCTAGCTGGCAAATGTCTGACTGGCAAATATCTAGCTGGCAAATGTCTGACTGGCAAATGTCTAGCTGGCAAATGTCTGACTGGCAAATGTCTAGCTGGCAAATGTCTGACTGGCAAATGTCTAGCTGGCAAATGTCTGACTGGCAAATGAGGTACACTGTGTTAGTTCTATAAGCCTGTCAAGGATTGGGAACTCAAGGATGCGAGGGTTCGTAGAGTGAAGAGGCTGGCAATGCCAAATTCTAGTATGCGATCTCCCCTGACCCCATTGCTCTTCCCCTGCTGGCTACTTCCGGTGCCTCATCGTAAAGAAAGACTGGCTATTGTTGTGCAGATTCAATGCTTCAATTTAACTAGTGCCTTATATTATAGTACTGCTGTGCAATCATGATTTTATATGAATGACGTTCTGGCTGTTATAGCAAACTCATCACCGCACACCCGCCCTGATTCTAGCCTGAGAGTGAGGACAGGCTCAAGCAGATGCAGCTCATGGAGGTGGCCGTGCTCAATGGTAAATTGGTTTAACAACCGTCTCAGCTGCTGTTCTGAGCGCTCAATATATACTTACATGTAGATTGGTTGGTCTAACAACACGCGATCAGTCAGTTGTGTTCTCTACTCACTACATGACGTACTCTGCGGTCTCTGTAACCCCAATGTATGCTTCTTAATCTTAATCTTGTTGCTACAAGCATTTATGCAGCGTTAACCCTCTGATTGCGAGATAATGCAACTGGGGGGCCCGTCACCAGTGCTCTGGTTTTATTGCACATTGAATTCCGGAGAGCTTAACAAGCTGTCTCGGTTCAGTGACCAGGCCAAATCTGTTCTTAAACCCTCTGCTTATTTTCAACTAATTTTGAGTGCCATTTTTTGTAAACATTGTAAACTGTTTTTTCAACTGGGACTGCTTCTGGCATTGCATTTTTAAACCAAAATTATTCTCGCTTCATACTGCACATTGTGAGCAGGGTGACCGAGTCTGAAGCCTCTCATTGTTCCACCCGCGTGCCAAGCCCAGCAAGCTGCTCAGGAGACACCAGCTAAAACTATAAAGCCTTCAATTCATTCTCTCTCTCTCCGCAGCGCGCTCAGATGTGCTGCATCATTCCAATAATAAAGATAGAGAGGGAAATTGAGAGAGAAAAGCCTCGAAATTCGTGCCAGCGCCTGCTCACAGCCTGCTTGCCCAGCGTGCCTTTAATAAAACTTGAGCCTGCCTGCTGTGCTTGTTGAGAGGGGTGGGGGCTTGGCAACTAAGCGAATGAAGTTTTAGTTTCTGCGGGTGGCGCCGCTGCGAGGGGGGACACCACAGTGCTGAGAGTGTGGCCTCTCTGTGCGCGTGGGCTGTGTCTGTATGATTACTTGACTCTGCGCTGCGGCTTGAGATTGAGTTGGTTAACAATTTGGGTTTGTGAGAAATAGCATATGAAAGAGAGGGGTTGAGAGGGTCCACTAGGGCCGTCCTAGGTTTACGTATTTGCGACGGAAAAAATGCGAGAATTCATTATTATTAATGAGAGTTTCATTATTTTGATTCACAATATGCCCGGTTTTGAGAGGAAACAAACCGCATTTTAACTTTGCTTTGCTTGTTAATTTACTAAGATTTATTGCTTTTAGTTATTTGTATGTGCCAACTGCATTGATGGGGAGGGGTTGGGCAGTCCAGTTTCTCGCCTAGCTTGTACCGTATCAATCCCAGCGGTCCATGAGCGCGGCCTGAGAGTCAGCAGACTGTCGAATTCATTGCGTGTTTACAGCCAGACGGCGAGGACGACCTGAAGAAGAAGCAGCTGATGGAGCTGGCCATTATCAATGGCACCTATAGGGACACCAGTAAGA
Organism: Macrostomum lignano; assembly: GCA_002269645.1. NCBI lineage: Eukaryota > Metazoa > Platyhelminthes > Macrostomidae > Macrostomum > Macrostomum lignano. Next base: position 218,328 of record NIVC01001762.1, on the reverse strand, counting down.
AAGGCGGCGGCGGCGGCGGCTCGTCCAGCTCTGCTGGAGGGCAGTCGGCGGCTGCTGGCGGCGACAATCCCGCAGCTGCCGCTGCTGCCGCCGCTTCGCTGCACTCAACCGCCTCCTTGGCGTTGCGTAAGCGCTGCATGCAAGACCCCCTTCCCGTGTTCCTCTTCTCTAACCTCAGCATGTGTTGTCCAATGCGACTACCTGACTGCTACAAATGCATGTTGTGCACTCTTCTGCACTTGCGCAAGCCTGTGTAGCTTTTAGTTGTTTCTATGATAAGTGCTCTGAATTTTTGTTCAAGCATTCGGGGCTATTTTCTGCTCCTGTCTCCCTTCCATCTCCCATCTCTCAGCTGTCTTCCTTCCAGCTCTCAGCTGTCTCCCTTCCATCTCTCAGCTGTCTCCCTTCCATCTCTCAGCTGTCTCCCTTCCATCTCTCAGCTGTCTTCCTTCCATCTCTCAGCTGTCTCCCTTCCATCTCTCAGCTGTCTCCCTTCCATCTCTCAGCTGTCTCCCTTCCATCTCCCATCTCTCAGCTGTCTTCCTTCCAGCTCTCAGCTGTCTCCCTTCCATCTCCCATCTCTCAGCTGTCTTCCTTCCAGCTCTCAGCTGTCTCCCTTCCAGCTTTCAGCTGTCTCCCTTCCAGCTCTCAGCTGTCTCCCTTCCATCTCTCAGCTGTCTCCCTTCCATCTCTCAGCTGTCTCCCTTCCATCTCTCAGCTGTCTCCCTTCCATCTCTCAGCTGTCTCCCTTCCATCTCTCAGCTGTCTCCCTTCCATCTCTCAGCTGTCTCCCTTCCATCTCCCATCTCTCAGCTGTCTTCCTTCCAGCTCTCAGCTGTCTCGCTTCCATCTCTCAGCTGTCTCCCTTCCATCTCTCAGCTGTCTCCCTTCCATCTCTCAGCTGTCTCCTTTCCATCTCTCAGCTGTCTCCCTTCCATCTCCCATCTCTCAGCTGTCTTCCTTCCAGCTCTCAGCTGTCTCCCTTCCAGCTCTCAGCTGTCTCCCTTCCATCTCTCAGCTGTCTCCCTTCCATCTCTCAGCTGTCTCCCTTCCATCTCTCAGCTGTCTCCCTTCCATCTCTCAGCTGTCTCCCTTCCATCTCTCAGCTGTCTCCCTTCCATCTCTCAGCTGTCTCCCTTCCATCTCTCAGCTGTCTCCCTTCCATCTCTCAGCTGTCTCCCTTCCATCTCTCAGCTGTCTCCCTTCCATCTCTCAGCTGTCTCCCTTCCATCTCCCATCTCTCAGCTGTCTCCCTTCCATCTCTCAGCTGTCTCCCTTCCATCTCTCAGCTGTCTCCCTTCCATCTCTCAGCTGTCTCCCTTCCATCTCTCAGCTGTCTCCCTTCCATCTCTCAGCTGTCTCCCTTCCATCTCTCAGCTGTCTCCCTTCCATCTCTCAGCTGTCTCCCTTCCATCTCTCAGCTGTCTCCCTTCCATCTCCCATCTCTCAGCTGTCTTCCTTCCAGCTCTCAGCTGTCTCCCTTCCATCTCCCATCTCTCAGCTGTCTTCCTTCCAGCTCTCAGCTGTCTCCCTTCCAGCTTTCAGCTGTCTCCCTTCCAGCTCTCAGCTTTCTCCATTCCATCTCTCAGCTGTCTCCCTTCCATCTCTCAGCTGTCTCCCTTCCATCTCTCAGCTGTCTCCCTTCCATCTCCATCTCTCAGCTGTCTCCCTTCCAGCTGTCAGCTGTCTCTTTTTTCCTCTGCTTCTATTCTCCCGACCCTCTCGGCCTCACTCTTAAACCTTTTATTCTCAACCTCCGAAAGTGTCTACGTCCGCTGTCTCCGTAATCCACCTTTCCGCAGTTGAAGTGCAGTTCTGGAGTAAGTTACTATAATTAGTAGTTTATTTCCTGCCAACTGTTTTGGACTCAATCGGCGGCTAGCTATCTATGAAGAATATCAGCATGCAGAATTAATGATATTTCGCTTGCTGTCATGCTGTTTTTATGTTGATTTCTTTGCACAGTCAGTGTCGTGTCTGTCCAGCTAAATGCTGACAATTTTTAGTCAAAAACTCCCTTTCCGCACCTCCGCATATCCGATCATAAAAATTTTACTTATAACTGTAGTAGACGTGCCATTGCAGGGTATGAACATTTTATACACATTCCTTATGTAGGATTTCACTCATAACTTTGGTACTTTTTATATATTACCTTGCTTACAGCCAGTACTTGAGGTAAGTATCATAATTTGATGGAAGGTAAAATTTTTCTCGTGCTAGTTTCATACCTAAATTTTTTTGGGATGACTTCCACTCTGACTATGCTTTTCCACCGCGTCTCTGTTTTGTTCTGTCTGTCTGTCTGTACCTGTCTGCCTTAGTTTCTGTCTGTGTGTCTGTCTGTTTGTCTGGCTGTCTGTGTGTCTGACTGTGTGTCTGTCTGTCTGTCTGGCTGTCTGTGTGTCTGTCTGTCTGTCTGTCTGTCTGTCTGTCTGTCTGTCTGTCTGTCTGTCTGTCTGTCTGTGTGTCTGTCGGTCTGTCCGTCTGTCTGTCTGTCTGTCTGTCTGTGTGTCTGACTGTGTGTCTGTCGGTCTGTCTGTCTGTCTGTCTGTCTGTCTGTGTGTCTGACTGTGTGTCTGTCGGTCTGTCTGTCTGTCTGTCTGTCTGGCTGTCTGTGTGTATGTCTGTCTGTCTGTCTGTCTGTCTGTCTGTCTGTCTGTCTGTCTGTCTGTCTGTCTGACTGTCTGTCTGTCTGTGTGTCTGTCTGTCTGTGTGTCTGACTGTGTGTCTGTCGGTCTGTCTGTCTGTCTGTCTGTCTGCCTGTCTGTGTGTCTGACTGTGTGTCTGTCGGTCTGTCTGTCTGCCTGTCTGTGTGTCTGACTGTGTGTCTGTCGGTCTGTCTGTCTGTCTGTCTGTCTGCCTGTCTGTGTGTCTGACTGTGTGTCTGTCGGTCTGTCTGTCTGTCTGTCTGTCTGTCTGTCTGTCTGTCTGTCTGTCTGTCTGTCTGTCTGTCTGTCTGTCTGTCTGCCTGTCTGTGTGTCTGACTGTGTCTGTCGGTCTGTCTGTCTGTCTGCCTGTCTGTGTGTCTGACTGTGTGTCTATCTGTCTGTCTGTCTGTCTGTCTGTCTGTCTGTCTGTCTGACTGTCTGTCTGTCTGTCTGTCTGCCCGCGTCGCACCTACTGCACAGCCCCATCATTAGCGGCGCTGCATGGCGGATGAAGATGGTGGAACCTCAATTCCCGAAGACAGGCGACCGCTGCCCTGGCTGTGCAATATTGGCCCCGCTTTAAAAATTAGGGAGCTTGCGCCCCTTCCCTTTTTCGTCATCAGCGACGGCCGTGCGGCTTCCCGCGGCCCGTTCCGGTTGCGGAGGGGATATTTCTCCCAAACCCCATCAACTTTTGCCTGTCCAGCCTCTCGGATTCCAACAGCCCGCCATCCGCCCCTCCTGTTGCCGCCCGAAAGAGGGGGGTTAAAGTTGTCCCTCTCCACAGCTGTTTCCGGGGCGTTGCTATGGTTGGGGAGCTAAACCGTGAGAGAGGAGGTGAGGGCCCCGGATGAAGCACCGGGGAGGCTGCCCGATTTTTTAACGCCGCTCTTTTCGAGCCCGACTGCCGCCGCCACGCTTGCCTGGGCAGCCCAACCCCCCTCATTTTCAGCCTATTAGTGTTAAAAACACCGCGATGGCGGGTCCCCCTGCAGCCTGGGTGCTTCTTCTGCGGGTGAAACCCCAGCCTGCCTGCCAATATTGCCGATTTTGCTGAACATGAACCGGGCAGGAAGGGCCAGCTGACGTCGCGACTTTCTCCAAAATAATAGATGCCTATATATGGCTGGCTACGAGTGCCGCTTGTCCCCGTCCGTCCCTGGGATCCCCGACTTCTCCCCCTTGTGGCAAAGTCTTTTCCTGGGCTTTCAACTCGCCCCCCTCCTCTGGTCTTTGAAGTATTTTAGCAACTGGTCCGACTGGCTGGACTCTGGCTTCTTTTAGCGTGCAATGGCTCAGTATCTGATTGCGAGCCACAGAAAGCAGATATGATGCTCTGAGGAACTTTGTGTGAAAGATCTGGAGAGGCTTAGGGTGACAGTATACTGGATAAAGTAACAGACCAGATAAGTTTAGAGCGACAGTACACTAGATAAGCTTGGAGTGACAGTATACTAGATAAGCTTGGAGTGACAGTATACTAGATAAGCTTGGAGTGACAGTATACTAGACTAGATAAGCTTGGAGTGACAGTATACTAGACTAGATAAGCTTAGGGTGACAGTATACTAGACTAGATAAGCTTGGAGTGACAGTTTACTAAACTAGATAAGCTTGGAGTGACAGTATACTAGATAAGCTTGGAGTGACAGTATACTAGATAAGCTTGGAGTGACAGTATACTAGACTAGATAAGCTTCGAGTGACAGTATACTAGACTAGATAAGCTTGGAGTGACAGTTTACTAGATAAGCTTGGAGTGACAGTATACTAGACTAGATAAGCTTCGAGTGACAGTATACTAGACTAGATAAGCTTGGAGTGACAGTTTACTAGACTAGATAAGCTTGGAGTGACAGTATACTAAACTAGATAAGCTTCGAGTTACAGTATACTAGATAAGCTTGGAGTGACAGTATACTAAACTAGACAAGCTTCGAGTTACAGTATAATAGATAAGCTTGGAGTGGCAGTATACTAGATAAGCTTGGAGTGACAGTATACTAGATAAGCTTGGAGTGACAGTATACTGGATAAGCTTGGAGTGACAGATACCTGATAAGCTTAGAGTGACAGAAGCCAGATTGGCTTAGGGTGACAGAGACCCAGAGAAGCTTAGTGAGAAAGCAGACAGCTCCAGAGGCCAGGGAGAGTGGTGCAGAGCAGGTCAACCTTGACTGGCCGTGGCTGAGGCTCGCCGCCCCAGTCCAGAAGAATTGGTTTCGCGCGGCCTGTGCAATTATTTTAGCAAAGGAATTAATTAAAGGTTTCGCCGCCCACACCAGAATGCACGGGCGGTGGGGAACTGTCAGCTACTAATAGTGTAAGAAGTTTTAGGTTTTGCCAGAGCTTAAGGGCAGTCCGGCCACCCCAGCTGGGGTCGGTTTGCCGATTTTCCAATTTCACATTTCAGCGGCTCGCTGCCGCTATGCCAATTTTCATAGATCTGCGCGTTTCTTTTTTGTCCTCTTCCGCCCAGATTTGTCGGCGCTGGACTGAAACGGATTTCTTTCACTTTGCGCATGAACTGGCGGCGGAATTGGCGTCAGAATGCATTCGATTGTTTAAATTCAATAATCGTTGATTCGCTTTTTCGACATTGCAATGCGGATTACTTTTTACTGCGCTACTGTTAGTAGGCTTCATGCGCGCTTTGTCAGTATTTTCTATCAGTAGTAGAATTAAATAAATGCAGACACTCAGTGAGCCAGCAGCGCCAAGTCCGCGCCCCCATTCGCGCCATCCGCAGAGACCAACCGGGCGCCCTCCCTGATGCCTGCAGGCCACGCCGGGCTGCCCCTGTCGGCTGCCGCCGCGCCGCACTTCCTGCGCCTGCCAGCCAACCACCCGCTGGCCGCCGCAGCAGCGGCCGCCGCCGGCGGCTCCCCCATCATGCTGGCGCCGGGCCTGGCGCGAGGCCTGCACGGCTTGACGCCGCAGCAGCAGCAGGCGGCGGTCCAGGCGCACCACCACCCGCAGGCGCAGCTTCTCCAGGGCGGCGGCGGCGACTCCGCTGCTGCCGCCGCGGCAGCCGCCCAGCTGCTGAACTACCCGATGGTGTCGGCAGCCGACTACTCCTACCTGCTGGCTGTCAGCGCCGCGTCCGGCCTCATGGGTCCTGGTGGCTCCGACCCCACCATGGCCGCCGCTGCCGCCGCCGCAGCCGCCGCAGCCGGTGGAATTTATCCCGGTGCCGGCGCCGCGGGGCTCGAGCTCAGCCAGTCAGGTACGGCCGCCGCTCCCGCTGGCTTCTTTTTACCCGCCCTGTCCCAGCCGCAGGGCCAGCAGCAGCAGCCGCAGGGCCTGCAGCAGCAGCATCACCAGTCCATGCCGCCGCCCCCGCTGCCTCCGCCCGGGTTCGGCCTGAACGGCAGCGGCCCCGGCCTGCCGAAGCCCGCCAGTCAGGCCCGCCTTCGTTGGGCCGGCCTTGGGGCTGGCGGCATGGCCTGAGTGGGCGGTGCGACTCAGGGCGCTGGGGAATAGAGCATACCATTGGTAGACAGTGTCACACTCCCCAGACCATTGGTAGACAGTGTCACACTCCCCAGACCATTGATAGACAGTGTCACACTCCCCAGACCATTGGTAGACAGTGTCACACTCCCCAGGCCATTGGTAGACAGTGTCACACTCCCCAGACCATTGGTAGACAGTGTCACACTCCCCAGGCCATTGGTAAACAGTGTCGCACTCCCCAGGCCATTGGTAGACAGTGGCCACACTCCCAAGACTATTGGTAGGTAGTGGCCACACTCCCAAGACCATTGGTAGGTAGTGGCCACACTCCCAAGACCATTGGTAGACAGTGTCACACTCCCCAGGCCATTGGTAAACAGTGTCGCACTCCCCAGGCCATTGGTAGACAGTGGCCACACTCCCAAGACTATTGGTAGGTAGTGGCCACACTCCCAAGACCATTGGTAGGCAGTGCCACACTCCAAACCATTGGTAGGCAGTGCCACACTCCCCAGACCATTGGTAGGCAGTGCCGCTCTCCCCAGACCATTGGTAGGCAGTGCCGCTCTCCCCAGGCCAGTGGTAGGCAGTGCCGCTCTCCCCAGGCCAGTGGTAGGCAGTGCCGCTCTCCCCAGGCCAGTGGTAGGCAGTGCCGCTCTCCCCAGACCATTGGTAGGCAGTGCCGCTCTCCCCAGGCCAGTGGTAGGCAGTGCCGCTCTCCCCAGACCATTGGTAGGCAGTGCCGCTCTCCCCAGGCCAGTGGTAGGCAGTGCCGCTCTCCCCAGACCATTGGTAGGCAGTGCCGCTCTCCCCAGGCCAGTGGTAGGCTCTATATCCCGGACGCCACTGCTGCTGGCTGCTAGAGCTGGGGCCAGTTGTCAGGTTTCAGGCCATAAAAAGTACTGCATGGTCACCGAACAGAATTTTAAGCAGTGTTGCCAGCCAGACTCACCGACTACAAATCGATCATTAGAGTCACGAGTCAAATATATCTATTTTTTCTAAGTTTTTTTTCTCCGTCAGCCTTTCCTTGCCATTGACGACTCGAGTCCGGGCTTAGGAGGGAATGGCTGATTTTTTCAGTGTAGTCGTCAGCGTCTGATTTGTCACTTTTAGGCCGAAAATGTCTGCCAGTTTGCTATTAGTAGTACAATTCACTTTTTTAGTTTTGGAATTTCTAGCCTTCCATTAATTTTATTTGACTATACTTTTTACTGTTCTCTAGCGAGTCCTGCGGATCTCGAATGTACTTTTATTTGCGCCACGAGTTTCTACTGTTGCACCTGCCGCCTGTTGCCGTATTATTTGTTTATCCACTCGCATGCCTCACTTACTACTCATTATCGCCCCATATTTAGAACTGTGATTTTTTTTGCTGTCTCAGCATTGCGTCATGTGGCCTTCTATACCATATTTTTATGCTGTTAGTCATGTGAATTTCTGAGTCGGTTTTGCTGATTGATTAAATTATTCCTGAATTTTTGAAATCAATATTTTCGTTCAACTGTAGATTTGCTCTGCTTTTCTTTTGGCTTGCTGTGCTGTTTTTGATCTTCCGTCTCTTATCTGCGTCTGTCTTCCGCTGGCTCGCGTCGACTTGCAGAGCTTTGTGTTGACCTATCTTTGTTATTGTTGAGCTGTAACCCCTGCTGAGCATTGTAATTAATTAATTACCCACGTTGCACTGTGCACCGCCGGCTCCGTGCTGCCAATGTCTGCGAGTTTTCGGCTGGTGTCCCGGATCCCCTCCCAGATATTCAGTTGCTGGGCCAGCCTCCCAGATCCTCAGTTGCTGGGCCAGCCTCCCAGAGTGTCAGTTGCTGGGCCAGCCTCCCAGATCCTCAGTTGCTGGGCCAGCCTCCCAGATCCTCAGTTGCTGGGCCAGCCTCCCAGATCCTCAGTTGCTGGGCCAGCCTCCCAGATCCTCAGTTGCTGGGCCAGCCTCCCAGATCCTCAGTTGCTGGGCCAGCCTCCCAGATCCTCAGTTGCTGGGCCAGCCTCGCAGACCCTCAGTTGCTGGGCCAGCCTTCCAGATCCTCAGTTGCTGGGCCAGCCTCCCAGATCCTCAGTTGCTGGGCCAGCCTCCCAGATCCTCAGTTGCTGGGCCAGCCTCCCAGATCCTCAGTTGCTGGGCCAGCCTCCCAGATCCTCAGTTGCTGGGCCAGCCTCCCAGATCCTCAGTTGCTGGGCCAGCCTCCCAGATCCTCAGTTGCTGGGCCAGCCTCCCAGATCCTCAGTTGCTGGGCCAGCCTCCCAGATCCTCAGTTGCTGGGCCAGCCTCGCAGACCCGCAGACTCGGCAGCCACTTTAATTTAGAAGTTGTAAGTAGCGAGTACACGCATAACACAAAGATTGCACTTGTCTAAAAATTAGAATGTTTAACTTTTTGCCTAATCAGTCACAGCTTTATTTTCTAGCCCAAATCTTTAACCAGACACGCACTAATGCTAATAGAATCTGATAGGCATAACCATCTCAGCCAAAGCTTGGAATAACCCCGATTTCGAATTCATCAATTCAAAATCAAACAGTATTTTTTGCATTGGAAAATTAGTAACTTTTCAAATATTTTTCTCCTTTAAAACACCTGGAATCTTCACCAGTGCATTTAACAGCGGGTAGCTCTTGTGCCTCGGTTGTTTCAGCTTGTCCTATCAAACTACTACTGCAAGTATTATCTGCTGTTCAGTTTTTTACTGTGTCAATCATATGGCTGTGCTCCGGAAATTACCGCAACACGCGTTTTTGTTTTATTAATACAATCAATCTCTCTGCCGAGCACACTGCTGCCACCCCCAGCTCTCTCGCAGATCTCCAGACTTTTATTCATTTGAGTAGCCGCTAGCTGTGACGCAATCATCCTCACGCTCTCTCTCTAATCGTGCTTATAGGTCCGATGAAGGCCAGGCCGGGTGCCTCCGCCAGCCTCAGAGCTCATCCGTATAGCAGGCCGGGAGTGTAGAGGTGCAGCCAAGCTGAGGTACTGCGCTTCAATCTTAATCTCTTGCTAGGCATTGAATTTTAGAGCTGTGAGCGGGGCGACTCGCAGCAAGCCGACCTGCTCAATCTGCCTGTCTCCAATCGATAGCCGTCTCAAGTTCGTCCGATACTACTTAGGAGAAAAATAAGAGTAGTTTGAAACTATGAAATTCTTTCCAAAGCTTTCCCCAGTTCGGTTGTTGCTGCGGACCGGCTGTGTTTTACTAACTTAAGCCTGCCGTTATGAATTAATATAATAAACAGTTGCTAATTGTTACTAAAGAAATTAATTTATAATTATTATATATATTAATAACGAGACTCGAACAGAGCGGGTCGGCTTGCTGTTAATCCATCCCCGTGTGAGCCGCTGCTACTGACCAGCTGATTAAATTCATTTTCATCCATTATTAACCAACAGCAATGTTTATAACGACAGCATATTGTTCTTCATCCTTCAAGATTTCGGCTAACCAACTGCAAACACTCACTGCTGCTGCTGCTGGGGCTGGAGAACCTGTGCGGTTTTAACTTTAAACAACTGACTAAACTCATTTTTTACTGACAGCTCTGCTTATAATTGGCGCTTTATTTAATTAAATATCAACTCAAAATTAACACAATTTTATCCCTTAATTTGAACTTCTAATTAACAGTACCCTAAGTACTATTTTCTTTTGTTTTTTTAGGTGTCGCACTTCAAAACAGTTTAAGAATCTATTAAAACTCCAGTGCTCTCTGTGATAATTTTAACAAGAATTTTCTTATCGAACTGCTGACTTACCAAAGTTTCGCTACACACAATGCTCCGTAATTGCTTTTTATCTACTAATTACTAATAGTAGCGCACTGCGGATTGGAAATCTCAATTCATAATTTCTCTTAGGGCCCAAGCTGGTACTTTTTAACCCTTTTTAATTAATTGTACGCTTTGTAAAAATTCGATTCTTTTAATTCGAGCTTCACGAATCTCATTAATTATTTATTAGATAATTAAATAACAGTACCGTCTGACTGACTGAACTTACTAAGTGCCTATCTACCCTGTGTCCCCTGTAACATAGCGACCCATCCACCGTGTGTTTATCAGCTGGAGCTGGGCATGGGCTCCGCTCCTTTGTTGCTCAACTCAATAACAATAACAGGCCTGCTTCCAATCCCCATTGTAATCTGCTCTGGTTTTTTGTTTTCTGTTTCTGAAATTCTGAAGAAAGCAAAGATTAACAAAAGCCTTATTTGTTTGGCAAAATTTCTAATTTCAACTGCTTTCTGTGTGTAAACTCTCACTTACTACTCGTGAGATTTAGTGAGTAGTGCGAGCACAGGCCAGGCCTCGCCACTGCACGTCACACCCCACCCAAACTCTGTAGCTGCACGAACCGATACTATATTTAGTTTTAACCCCAACTCACTCTACTCACCTCAGTAGTAGCAATTGCTATGCGTGTTTTTTCCGATTGAACAATTCGTTGCTAATTTTATAAAACCGCACCGCAGCAATTGTGTCGGGTTTCTCATTGACGATTTTGCTAAACCAGAACGGAATGTTTATGATATTTCAATCCACAATATTATAATAACAAATACCTTTGCTAACGAGGATCTTCCTTCATTGGCTCCTGTTTTAATCAAAACGATTTTTAAAAACTCGACCAGTGTCGATTATTAACTTTATTTAATCCCGAGCTTAGTAATCCGAGAGGTCTTGCAACTAAAAATGTCGCACCAAATGAGTAACTATTATTAATAATAAAGCTACTAATTTTTGTTGCTAACTGACTGGCTTGCTCAACAGTTGCCTGCACCAGCTGCTCAGAGTTGTGATAAAAATGACAATTTATTGTACGTAACCAACTCATCCCGACTAGCATTTTATATTAGGCCTAGCATTTTTTGTCGCCTACTTCACTACTACTAATACTACTAAACGAGTAGAGTGGCTTGCAGTTTGATGCTATTTTATAATAATTTTAATTTAACTTTATCAGCCGGTCCGAAGTGAAATTGCGTTGGTTGAAAAGTTGCTTAGATGGGTAATTTCGTGCTCAAAATGTCGTCGTCCAGAATCTGCTGAATTCGAAGGTACACGGGTACTGGAGGTTGCTTCCGGAGATAGGCAAAAAAGCAAAGCATAACTATAGCAATTTCCTGAGCCTCGCCTCACTTGGTTGCTTTATGCTCAATTTGTTCATTTTTAGTTTTTAAAACAATCTAAATCTCAAGTTTTAACAATTTGCACGGAGAAAATGAAGAGAACTTCTATATGGCAGTGAAACAGTGACCTGTTTTGGGCCTGACGAAAAAAATTCAAATTGTGGAGCAAACGAAATCACGCTCGTGCCCAAAGTTATTGACGAGTTTTAATTTGCCAAATCAGAGTTACAAAGCCAGGAATTTACCCTCAGAATCTAACTGAGAGGCGTTCTTTTCCGTTGCACAAGGTAGGGTGTACAATTGTACATGCAGTTATTGATCCAGCCAATCAGAGTTGGTCCAGTTCAGTTTGATGTACCTTGTTGCTTACACTTACAACTTGCTGGTTGATATATATATCACAGATATATATACATAGTACTTATAGTATGCTGTCTGCTAATGGATACGAGTGCGGTGGAAAATGTTGACCTGATTTCAATCGCTATTCAAAATCTTCGCTGATGAAGGCGGCCAGTCTTCATCAATTTCTGTCAATCAGAGGGGGCAGCTGGCCGGTCTCAGCCAGCAGGGCGACGACCAGGAAGGCCAGGTACAGCACAATCAGGATTATGCCGTAGACGCGGCCGAGCTTGAACCGCATCACGGTCAGGTACACCATGGAGACAATCAGGCTAGCCGTCACCGACACCACCAGCAGCAGCTGCACCACCGAAGCCTCGATCTGCGGGGCGATGGACAAGGAGTGGGGGAGCCTAATTTGAATTAATGATCAGGGAGGCTCTGAGTCAATGACAAAGGCTCTGAGTCAATGACAAAGGCTCTGAATCAACGAGGGAGGCTCTGAGTCAACGAGGGAGGCTCTGAGTCAATGACAAAGGCTCTGAGTCAATGACAAAGGCTCTGAATCAACGAGGGAGGCTCTGAGTCAACGAGGGAGGCTCTGAGTCAACGAGGGAGGCTCTGAGTCAACGAGGGAGGCTCTGAGTCAATGACAAAGGCTCTGAGTCAATGACAAAGGCTCTGAATCAACGAGGGAGGCTCTGAGTCAACGAGGGAGGCTCTGAGTCAACGAGGGAGGCTCTGAGTCAACGAGGGAGGCTCTGAGTCAACGAGGGAGGCTCTGAGTCAACGAGGGGGCTCTGAGTCAATGACAAAGGCTCTGAGTCAATGAGAGAGGCTCTGAGTCAATGACAAAGGCTCTGAGTCAATGAGAGAGGCTCTGAGTCAACGAGGGAGGCTCTGAGTCAACGAGGGAGGCTCTGAGTCAACGAGGGGGCTCTGAGTCAATGACAAAGGCTCTGAGTCAATGAGAGAGGCTCTGAGTCAACGAGGGAGGCTCTGAGTCAACGAGGGGGCTCTGAGTCAACAACAAAGGCTCTGAGTCAATGAGGGAGGCTCTGGGTCAGTGGGTAAGTCGATGGCGGCAAGCTAAGGTGAGGCAGTGTGTCGGAGTCACCACTGACTCACCCGCATTTCTGTGGTGCCGTCGCTGAGCAGTTTGATGGTGAAGGGGATGCCGACGCCCAGCAGCAAGTTGAACAGCGGGCCGCCGAAGCAGGCCGAGATGGCCACGCGGGGGAAATTCTGCCGGGCCAGCACCGTGTTGGCGATCACGTCTGCGGGATGGCGGCTCCGGCTGTTGACCCAGCTCATTGCGACTGTATGACTCAGCTCATTGCGACTGTATGACCCAGCTCATTGCGACTGTATGACCCAGCTCATTGCGACTGTATGACCCAGCTCATTGCGACTGTATGACCCAGCTCATTGCGACTGTATGACCCAGCTCATTGCGACTGTATGACCCAGATCATTGCGACTGTATGACCCAGCTCATTGCAACTGTATGACCCAGCTCATCGTGACTGTATGATCCAGCTCATTGCAACTGTATGACCCAGCTCATTGCGAATGTATGACACAGCTCATTGCGACTGTATGACCCAGCTCATTCCGTCTGGCTCTCCCTGATTCCATCTGACTCTTCCTGTCTATCTGACTCTCCCTGAGTCTATCTGACTCTCCCTGAGTCTATCTGACTCTCCCTGAGTCTGTCTGACTCTCCCTGAGTCTGTCTGACTCTCCCTGTGTCTATCTGACTCTCCCTGAGTCTGTCTGACTGTCTTTGATTTAATCTGACTCTCATCCGCTAGCTCGATTCATCGGAGGCCCCCCTTCTCTCTCTCCCTCTCGCACCTCCGATGGAGTTCGCCCAGGCCAGCACGGTGAGCCCCAGAATGGTGCTGCTGATCCGAAAGATGGAGCCGACGCTCTCCAGGATGTTGACGACCTCGTTGGCAAACGTGTAGATCCACACGATGGCCGTCAGGAAGCCGATGAAGGCGAACGCTGCGTGATATTTCGGCGGCTCAAAGTCGGACGAGGTGAAGTAGACCAGGATGCCCAGGGCGATGCCAACGATCAGCACGATGACCACGATGGGGAAGCCGCCACCGCCTTCGAATGGGATCATCCAGTTATAGCCTGGGGGAATTGGGGGCGGGGAAACCAGTCAGACAAGGCTGGGTTGTTGATCTCTGCTTGGGTACTGTGGGTGTCTGTGAGTTTCTGTGGGTTTCTGTGGGTTTCTGTGGGTGTCTGTGGGTGTCTGTGGGTGTCTGTGGGTGTCTGTGGGTGTCTGTGGGTGTCTGTGGGTGTCTGTGGGTTTCTGTGGGTGTCTGTGGGTTTCTGTGGATGTCTGTGGGTGTCTGTGGGTTTCTGTGGGTGTCTGGGTGTCTGTGGGTGTCTGTGGGTGTATGTTAGTGTCTGTGGGTTTCTGTGGGTATCTGGGTGTCTGTGGGTTTCTGTGGGTGTCTGTGGGTTTCTGTGGGTGTCTGTGGGTTTCTATGGGTGTCTGTGATTGTCTATGGGTATCTTTATGGGTGTGTATAGGTTTCTATAGGTTGTCTATGGGTGTCTATAGGTGTCTATGTGGGTGTCTATGTGGATTGTCTATTTGTGTCTATGTGGGACTGTGGGTATCTACATGTATGGGTATCTATGTGGTTGTCCATGGATGTCTATGTGGGTGTCTATGGATATGTCTAAGCAAAGCGGATATATAAATAATGTAGATTGATAGGTAGGGCTCGTATCTACCTGTAGTTAATTATCTGTAATTAACATGTCAAATATTCTATAGTAGATCAGCTAGAATGTATCATAGAACAGAAAAGGGTCTTAATGATTATCTAGAAATAGACTCAATAAATTTCAATTCAATTGTGAGACCGTTGTTATTCAATTAACCCGTAGCTTTTGTCACTGAATGTGCACCGTGTCTCTGCTCACCTTTGAATGCCAGGGCGATGAAGACCGGAGCGATAGCGCAGTGCACGGAGTTCAGAATGCGGCTCCACCCGTTTAGCGGCTGGTCATAATCCACGAAGGGGGTGGACAGCAGCAGAAGGAACAGCAGTGGCGCCTGGGGAGACGTGAATCGAGACGAGTCGCGTGCTGAATTGTGATGTGAGCTTGTACGAGCGTACATTTAACATTCCTTCTTTTCCCAGAGGCTAGAGATGTACATTCAATTCCTTCCTTCCCCAGAGGCTAGAGATGTACATTCAATTCCTTCCTTCCCCAGAGGCTAGAGATGTACATTCAATTCCTTCCTTCCCCAGAGGCTAGAGATGTACATTCAATTCCTTCCTTCCCCAGAGGCTAGAGATGTACATTCAATTCCTTCCTTCCCCAGAGGCTAGAGATGTACATTCAATTCCTACCTTCCCCAGAGGCTAGAGATATACATTCAATTCCTTCCTTCCCCAGAGGCTAGAGATGTATATTAAATTACTTTCAACTCGAATCGCCATTCGCACCTTAATAATCTCGTAGACTTTATTGTACCAGGTCATCTCAGGAAACTCCTCCAGATCCACAGGCACCAGGCTGTAGAAAAACTCTTTGATGGGGCTCTGGTTCTCGTCAACCTCATCGTCCTCTCCAGCGTCCTGCCGCTCGGCGGCGGCAGCTTCTTGTGCCGCCGCGGCGGCCTCTCTCTCCTCCCGCTCCCGCTGGCGCTCCTCCATCATGCGCTGCTCGTTGAGGCGGTTCAGCCGGTCCACGGTATCATCGTCCAGGGCCTCGTCAACTGACTCGATTCGGTACAGCTGGCGCTGGCGGTTCTCATCTTCTAAATGGGGAGATTGCAGCAATTCGAGTGCAGATGCTCTTGGCAACAGCTCAGCCTCAGGGTTGAGTAGAGAAGGACGAGCTTTTATGGGTAGAAAAACTTAATGATGCATCATATATTTATATAGATGCTAGACTGGGCTGCCTTGTCAGCTGCAATACAACCAACTATATTGTATTGTATTGTACAATAGACAGAATTTTCTTAATACGTTAATTCCAGAAAAAAAGCACAGCATTAGGACACAGCTCATTGTGACTGTATGACCCAGCTAACCCCCTTTCAAATCTCCCCTGGCTCTCCCCCTGATTCTATTTGACTCTCCCTGATTCTGCCTGACTCTCCCTGATGCAGTCTGACTTTCCCTGATTCTGTTTGACTCTTTCTGATTCTGTCTGACTCTCCCTGACTCTGTCTGACTCTCTCTGACTCTCCCTGATTCTATTTGACTCTCCCTGATTCTGTTTGACTCTCTCTGACTCTCCCTGATTCTATTTGACTCTCCCTGATTCTGTCTGATTCTCCCTGATTTTATTTGACTCTCCCTGATTCTGTCTGACTCTCCCTGATTTTATTTGACTCTTCCTGATTCTGTCTGACTCTTCCTGATTCAATCTGACTCTTCCTGATTCAATCTGACTCTCCTTACTTATAGTAAGAATAGCAGATTATTACATTTATAAAATTAGTAATAAAGCATTTTTACTTGATTCTCTACTGAAAGTAGAAATATAGGAAAAATACCTTAAAATGCCACCAATAATATATAAACTAATAAGTTCCCAATTAGTCGCGACTGAACAATCAGCTATCTAGAAGATGCACTAGCAGAGATAAAAATGTCATGACATACCATCTTCTTCTTGCTGTGGCTGCGGCGCAGGTGGGGATGGCGGCTGACGCGTCTGGCTGACCCTCTGCTGCTGCTTCGAGAGCTTCCTCGCTTGCTGCTCGCTTTCTTTCTTCTGGAAATAAGCTGACGCGGCTGAAAGCACCAGACGGGGCCGGCAGTTCATTTTTAATCTGCGTCAGTTTGTGTCATCGATATGACCATGCAAACAGAGTGCGCAATATTAAAATTTGTTGGCTTCTTTAATTTCGTTAAATATGCATATTCAATCACTATGCTCTAATTTCATTGGCTGTATGTTAAATCTCTCCCCACGAGTCTATGGATGTACATTCAATCCCTCTCCCCCACGAGTCTGCAGATGTACATTCAATCCCTCTCCCTCACGAGTCTGGATGTACATTCAATCCCTCTCCCTCACGAGTCTGGATGTACATTCAATCCCTCTCCCCCACGAGTCTGAATGTACATTCAATCCCTCTCCCTCACGAGTCTGAATGTACATTCAATCCCTCTCCCTCACGAGTCTGCAGATGTACATTCAATCCCTCTCCCCCACGAGTCTGCAGATGTACATTCGAGGCAACTCACCGTCCATTCCGAGTCCGCCGGATAGCTTGTACCCTGGCCGGATCATCGCACTGCCGCTGCTGCCACCGCCACCGCCGCCGCTGCTAGTGCCTGGCCGGTCGGAATCGGACACCCGCCTTTCTGCGGGCTGCTGGCGCGCTGCCTGCGGCGGCGGCCGCGCGACGCTCACCGAGCGGGCCGGGGCAGGGCTCGGGGCCGCTGCCGCCGGATGGCCATCATGGGACACCTGCGAAGAGGATCGGCTGCGGTGCTCCACCTGCTCCAGGTTTCCGTACACTGGGGGGATGACGTGGGCGGTATGGGATATTTATTTTTTACGAACTTACTGAAGAACCACTTTTTGCTGTTTCAAACCCAAGAAAACCCAAGATGGAGTTGAAAATAATCAAGTTTTGTAAGTATTGGACCCATAGAATCTCATACGAGCGATGAGACCAGGAACGAACCCAAGACTTATAGATACGAACTCAAGACTCTCTAAAAAAATTTTGGGACTCGTACTCGCAACTTTATGAAAAATGGGATTCGAACCAAGGACCTCTAGGTAGGACTGGGATTAGATCTCAGGACCTTCATGTAGGAGAAGGATTTGATTTCATATTTTGGTGAGACTGAGATTCGAACCCAGCACCGCCAAATAGATCAACCTGAAGTCCCAGCCTCACCCAGCATCCAGCGCGTCAGATAGTTGGCCCGCCGCTCAACTCCCGTGAAGCTGGCGGTGGACACTTTCCGGCCCACTTGCGACCGCTTCCGGCCGCCGGACACAACACCGTCGGCCTCGCCGAAGGACTCCTGGCCGGTACGGGACAGCTTCTGCATCTGAACGCGGGACACCCGCTTCATGCGCTCGTCCAGGCGGGACGGCTTCCTCGCCACTGAAGTCTTCGGCGAGCTGTGCACATCGAGCTCTTGGAAACGGCGAGACCTGGGCAGGGAGTGAACGGCCTCTCAGTGACCCACTAATCAGCCTGTCAGTGACCTATCAATCAGCCTGTCAGTGACCTATCAATCAGCCTGTTAGTGACCTATCAATCAGCCTGTCAGTGACCCATCAATCAGCCTGTCAGTGACCTATCAATCAACCTGTCAGTGAACTATCAATCAGCCTGTTAGAGACCTATCAATCAGCCTGTTAGAGACCTATCAATCAGCCTGTCAGTGACCCATCAATCAGCCTGTCAGTGACCCACCAATCAGCCTGTCAGTGACCCATCAATCAGCCTGTCAGTGACCCACCAATCAGCCTGTCAGTGACCCATCAATCAGCCTGTCAGTAACCTATCAATCAGCCTGTCAGTGACTCATCAATCAGCCTGTCAGTGACCTATCAATCAGCCTGTCAGTGACTCATCAATCAGCCTGTCAGTGACCCACCAATCAGCCTGTCAGTGACCTATCAATCAGCCTGTCAGTGACCCATCAATCAGCCTGTCAGTGACCTATCAATCAGCCTGTCAGTGACTCATCAATCAGCCTGTCAGTGACCTATCAATCAGCCTGTCAGAGACTCATCAATCAGCCTGTCAGTGACCCATCAATCAGCCTGTCAGTGACCTATCAATCAGCCTGTCAGTGACCTATCAAACAGCCTGTTAGTGACCTATCAATCAGCCTGTCAGTGACCCATCAATCAGCCTGTCAGTGACCTATCAATCAGCCTGTCAGTGAACTATCAATCAGCCTGTTAGAGACCTATCAATCAGCCTGTTAGAGACCTATCAATCAGCCTGTCAGTGACCCATCAATCAGCCTGTCAGTGACCCACCAATCAGCCTGTCAGTGACCCATCAATCAGCCTGTCAGTGACCCACCAATCAGCCTGTCAGTGACCCATCAATCAGCCTGTCAGTGATCCATCAATCAGCCTGTCAGTGACCTATCAATCAGCCTGTCAGTGAACTATCAATCAGCCTGTTAGAGACCTATCAATCAGCCTGTTAGAGACCTATCAATCAGCCTGTCAGTGACCCATCAATCAGCCTGTCAGTGACCCACCAATCAGCCTGTCAGTGACCCATCAATCAGCCTGTCAGTGACCCACCAATCAGCCTGTCAGTGACTCATCAATCAGCCTGTCAGTGACCCACCAATCAGCCTGTCAGTGACCTATCAATCAGCCTGTCAGTGACCCACCAATCAGCCTGTCAGTGACCTATCAATCAGCCTGTCAGTGACCCACCAATCAGCCTGTCAGTGACCCACCAATCAGCCTGTCAGTGATCCATCAACTTGACGCGTCGACACGCAATCGAACTCAAAACTGAACTCATCGAACTCACCGCGCCGTCTTCGACTCGTCCGGCTCGGCCCGCTGGAGGCCGCCTGGGAAATCCAGCGAGGTGTCGTACCCGGCCGCGGCGTCGGCTTCCATCTCGGAGTTGAAGGCCGGATTGTCGTTGGCGTAGACTGCGCCGACGTCCTGCTGGATGTCGCTGCAGGAGCGCATGCGGAAAGCTTCGGAACCTCCCGCCGCCGGGTCCTGGAGGTGAATAGGTTGGTGAATGGATTGGTGAATGTATTGGTGAATGGATTGGTAAATGTATTGGTGAATGGATTGGTGAATGGATTGGTGAATGGATTGGTAAATGTATTGGTGAATGGATTGGTGAATGGATTGGTGAATGGATTGGTGAATGGATTGGTGAATGGATTGGTGAATGGATTGGTGAATGGATTGGTGAATGAATTGGTGAATGGATTTGTGAATGTGTTGGTGAATGGATTGGTGAATGTATTGGTGAATGGATTTGTGAATGTGTTGGTGAATGGATTGGTGAATGGATTGGTGAATGTATTGATGAATGGATTGGAGAATGTATTGGTGAATGAATTGGTGAATGGATTTGTGAATGTATTGGTGAATGGATTGGTGAATGTATTGGTGAATGGATTGGAGAATGTATTGGTGAATGGATTTGTGAATGGATTGGTGAATGGATTTGTGAATGTATTGGTGAATGGATTTGTGAATGTATTAGTGAATGGATTTGTGAATGTATTGGTGAATGGATTGGTAAATTGATTGGTGAATGGATTTGTGAATGTATTGGTGAATGGATTTGTGAATGGATTGGTGAATGGATTGGTGAATGCATTTGTGAATGCATTTGTGAATGGATTGGTGAATGGATTGGTGAATGCATTTGTGAATGCATTTGTGAATGGATTGGTAAGAGGTAGGTGAATAGATTGGTAAGAGGTTGGTGAATGGATTGGTGAATTAATTGGTGAATGTATTGGTGAATATATTGGTGAATGTATTGGTGAAAATTTTTGTGAATAGATTGATGAATGTATTGGTGAACGGATTGGTGAATAGATTGGTGAATGGATTAGTGAATGCATTGGTGAATGGATTGGAGAATGTATTGGTGAACGGATTGGAGAATGTATTGGTGAACGGATTGGTGAATGGATTGGTAAATGGATTGGTAAAAGAAAACATTGAAGGATTGGGCGAAAGAACTCGCCAAAGGAATCGGTGAGGGCAACAGCAGACAAAAAGCGAATATCAGCTGCCTTCAAGCCGGTCACCTCATCCTGGGCCCCAGCGACAGCTTCGGTGCCGGCCTGGCCCTCCTTGCTGCCCGCGCCGATGCCCTGGGAATACAGCGCCCTGGACACCACAGTGAGGATCACGTAGAGCACGTACAGCACGATGAACCCGATCGAGTCCACCAGGGTGATGGTCTGCCTGAACATCACGATGAAGGCCCAGAAGATGGTGAACATGTAGAACACGATGTCCTTCATCAGCGGGCGGGACATCGCGGTGAACGGCTTCACGATGGCGATGGCGCCGGCTGTCACAGCGGTAACGAAGATGCCGGCGCCTGGGAGAGAGGGATTTGGGGTTTGAGATTTGGGATATGGGATTAGGGATATCGATATTGGATATTGGATTGGGGATGTTGGATTGGGGTGTTGGATTTGGGATGTTAGATTTGAGATAGTTGATTCGGGATTTGAGACTTGGGATATTGGATTTGGGATATTGGATTTGGGATATTGGGTTTGGGATATTGGATTGGGGATATTGGATTGGGGATATTGGGGTATTGGATTGGGGAATGGGGATATTAGATTAGGGATATTGAATTTAAGATATTGGACTTAATTCAGAGTTGGGAGTTGTGAGTCGTGGCTTGAGAGTAGCGTTTTGGGATTTAAGATTTTAGATATCAGAGACTTATAACGTTTTGGATTTAGATTTTTAATTTAGGATTAAGGATTTGGGACTTCAGCTTTGAAATTCGATATTTTCTATCTGGGATTACGAGCTAATATTGGGAAAGAATGAAAACTGCGATCTGTGCAATTCTCTTAAGTTTGAAGAATTGGCCGATATGTATCGAAAATAGGCTTTAGTTACCCAGCAGCGCTCCGAAAGCCAAGCCGGCGTCGCCGTCCTTCAGCGTGGTGATGGAGGAGATGGCGCTGAAGATGTCCGGGGCGCCGTTGCCCAGCGCCAGGAGGGTGACGCCCGCCACATTCTGGCTCAGCCGCATGGTGTCCGCCATCACGATGAGGCACGGCCCGAAGCTGGACGCCGGTAAAGTTGGGAGCGATGGATTCTCATAGTTTCTGAGCAGAGCTTTAAGCAAAGTTTCAATACAAAAATTCCGCACTTACAAGACGTCGGCTGTGGTGGCCAGGCCGATGAGCATCATGATGAGCCACAGGAACTGGGAGGGGGGTGCGAGCGAGTGACTGAGTTAGTGACTGAGTGAGTGACCGAGTGACTGAATTAGTGACTGAGTGAGTGACTGAGTGACTGAATTAATGACTGAGTGAGTGACCGAGTGACTGAATTAGTGACTGAGTGAGTAACCAAGTGACTGAATTAATGACTGAGTGAGTGACCGAGTGACTGAATTAGTGACTGAGTGAGTGACCGAGTGACTGAAATAGTGACTGAGTGAGTAACCGAGTGACTGAATTAATGACTGAGTGAGTGACCGAGTGACTGAATTAGTGACTGAGTGAGTGACCGAGTGACTAAATTAATGACTGAGTGAGTGACCGAGTGACTGAATTAGTGACTGAGTGAGTTACCGAGTGACTGAATTAATGACTGAGGGAGTGACTGAGTGACTGAATTAGTGACTAAGTGAGTGACCGAGTGACTGAATTAATGACTGAGTGAGTGACCGAGTGACAGAATCAGTGACCGATTGACTGAATTAGTGGTTGAGTGACTGAATTAGTGACTAAGAGTTGAGTGAGAGGGTGACCGCGTGACTGAATGAGTGACCTGATTTTGTGACTAGATGCGAGTCATTTGTGAGTCAGTGAGTGAAAGACAACGCAACGCATCAGAGCTGCAGCTGCCCCGCAACCCACCATCAGGGTGACGCCAAGCGGCACCACATCCTTGAAGACGCAGTACATGCCTAGAAGGTACTCGATATGGCCGTCATTAAAGATGCAGCTCTCGGTGGCGTTCACCAGCTGGCAGAGGGTGTTCGCGTCGTTGCCCCAGAGCCTGCGATCGGTGGGAATTAAATAATCATGGGCAGGTGAACGGGACCGCTTCAGTGACACCAGTGAGTGAATGAGTGAGTGAGTGAGTGAGTGAGTGAGTGAGTGAGTGAGTGAGTGAGTGAGTGGTGAATGAGTGAGTGAGTGAATGAGTGAGTGAGTGAGTGAGTGAGTGAGTGAGTGAGTTAGTGAATGAGGTAGTGAGTGAGTGAGTGAGTGAGTGAGTTAGTGAATGAGGTAGTGAGTGAGTGAATTAGTGAGTGAGTGAGTGAATGAGTGAGTGAGTGAGTGAGTAAGTGGTGAGTGAGTGAGTGAATGAGTGAGTGAGTAAGTGGTGAGTGAGTGAGTGAATGAGTGAGTGAGTGAGTGGTGAGTGAGTGAGTGAGTGAGTGATTGAGTGAGTGAGTGAGTGAGTGAGTGGTGAGTGAGTGAGTGAGTGAGTGATTGAGTGAGTGAGTGAGTGAGTGAGTGAGTGAGTGAGTGAGTGAGTGAGTGAGTGAGTGAGTGAGTGAGTGAGTGAGTGAGTGAGTGAGTGAGTGAGTCAGCAAGTACACAATATGATGCCCCAAACAGAATCACCAATGGCAACCGCAGTGACATACGTGTTATTGTGAATGACATCCGAGCACGCCAGCTCAGACGTGTCGAAGCCTGAAGTGACCAGCGGCCCCATTCTGAGTGCCGGCAGTCCGCTGGTTGCTCGCCGAGGCCGCAGCAAAAGAAGCAGAAATAACGGCCTAAAGAAATTGCTGCTGCTTTCAAGCCAATCTGCTCAGGCAAGTTTGACGGTTTCGCTTTAATTCTCTCGCCGGTATAAAAGTGTTTTGACTGCAGCCACGGGGCGTTGGCTGAACCTGAGGCGTAAGAAGATTCTAACTGTGTCACTCAATCCCCGCCTTCTCTGATAACGGCTCAGCCAAGCAGTTCGAGGCAATCACAGGGGAAAGGAACACAGGCAATGATAAGCGAGTTGATAACGCACAAAAGTGAGCTGCACACGGGCAGCCAACTGCCTTCAAGAATTCGACTCTGTGCGACCGCAGGCTTCGCTTTGGTTGCTCATATCTTCAGCTCTTGAATCTTGAACTTATTAGACTTTTGAGAAATACTGCCAACCTATTTTGCTTCTGCAGGAGAGCCGGCAGAAGCCTAACATTTTTGTGTCACACCGGCTGCGGGTGATCCGTTGGATGCACCTGACATGCGCCTGTAAGCAGCCAGATGATCCCGTGAAGGATCCCAGAGGTGGGAACAGTCCAGATGATCCCACACATGAAGGATCCCAGAGGTGGGAACAGTCCAGATGATCCCATATGGAGGATCAGTAAGTACAAATTATCCAACAGAACTTCTCAAGCCATCGCAGATCTGTAATTAATATTTTTAACGCAATAACGACAAGCAGGTAAACAGAATTAGTGTTTTTAATTGTAGGCATCAAAATGATTTGGCCATAAAGGAGGTCCACAGTAGTCCGATGCGAATCTATTTCTGCCAACCTGCAGGCATATAAAAATATCCATAAAAAAGGCAAAACAAAAGCAAAATCAAACGAGACCTACTCTTGCCTTACCTACTCTTGACCTACTCTGACGAGTAGGAAGTCATTTCAGAGGCGGTGGGCAACGCTTGCAGATTCAAGCTGCACTGTACAGAGGAATGTTTGTCGGTGTACACAAAAAGTACAAAAACTCTATATGAGATTCAATAGACGCAGCCAAATTTGCATTTTAAATACTTGAGCGAGTAACTACGATAGAGAAACAATCGGATTTGATACATAAAATACAAGCAAACTCTTTACTTGCTACTTACAGTATGCAGGGAATGGCTTAATTCACATTTTTTTTACAAATTTTGAAATTCAGCTCAATGTGTGTGAAAGTCTTCCTGCAATAGTCCTTGTACAGCTCCCTTCTCAATCCCTGCACAGCTCCCTTCTCAGTCCATACACAGCTCCCTTATTAATCCCTGCACAGCTCCCTTCTCAGTCCCTACACAGCTCCTTTCTTAATCCCTACACAGCTCCCTTCTCAGTCCCTACACAGCTCCCTTCTTAATCCCTACACAGCTCCCTTCTTAATCCCTACACAGCTCCCCTCTCAGTCCCTACACAGCTCCCTTCTCAATCCCTGCAAAGCTCCCTTCTCAATCCCTACACAGCTCCCTTCTCAATCCATACACAGCTCCCTTCTCAATCCCTGCACAGCTCCCTTCTCAGTCCCTACACAGCTCCTTTCTTAATCCCTGCACAGCTCCCTTATTAATCCCTGCACAGCTCCCTTCTCAGTCCCTACACAGCTCCATTCTTAATCCCTACACAGCTCCCTTCTCAGTCCCTACACAGCTCCCTTCTTAATCCCTACACAGCTCCCTTCTTAATCCCTACACAGCTCCCCTCTCAGTCCCTACACAGCTCCCTTCTCAATCCCTGCAAAGCTCCCTTCTCAATCCCTACACAGCTCCCTTCTCAATCCATACACAGCTCCTTTCTCAATCCCTGCACAGCTCCCTTCTCAGTCCCTACACAGCTCCTTTCTCAATCCCTGCACAGCTCCCTTCTCAGTCCATACACAGCTCCCTTCTCAATCCCTACACAGCTCCCTTCTCAATCCCTACACAGCTCCCTTCTCAATCCCTACACAGCTCCCTTCTCAATCCCTACACAGCTCCCTTCTCAATCCCTACACAGCTCCCTTCTCAATCCCTACACAGCTCCCTTCTCAATTCCTGCACAGCTCCTTTCTTAATCCCTGCACAGCTCTCTCTTTTTATCCCTGCACAGCTAACTTCTTAATCCCTGCACAGCTCCCTTCTCAATCCCTGCTAGCTCCCTTCTCAATTCCTGCAAAGCTCCCTTCTGGATCCCTCTAAAATATTCATCAAGTCAACAGTTTCATGAATATGAAAAGCAAGTCCCGCCAGTTAATAAATAAATAATACAAAAATAAAATACAACGCACCAACTTTGCTACTCAGTCGAGTAGGCAGCAACGCATGCAAACAAATTATAATGGAAATATTCAGTGAAGGTGAAGTCGAATTGGAATAATGTTCTGTAATACCGCTCAGTCTGGTTTGCAGAGGATGAAGGCAAAGAAGGCCTCATACAGCCGATTCGTTCTGCCTTCGGCCTTGTCTGTCAGGCCGCGCAACCTGCTGATGCTGCTGATGCTGTAACTGATGAAGCTGAAGCTGATGCCGAGTACTGTCGTGGGAGTTCAAGTGCCGATTTGAAGGATACTGGGGTCCCGCGCCTCCAGCCCCGTTTGAAAATCCGTTGCCCACTGGGCCACTCAGCCAGGCTGGCCGCTCCTCTTCAGCGTAGCAACTCTCAAATGCAGTGTTGTAGTGCCCGGTCTCCATGCGGTGATAGACACTGGGGTTCAGGGTGAGTCCGCCTGTCGTGTCTATGCCCCCGCCGCCGCCATTGCTGCAGGCATCGCCAGAAGTCAGGGCCCGATTGATGGAGCGCTGACGGCGGAACTTCCGTCTGCATTGTTATTGAGGGTATCTTAGGACACGAAATTGCTGATCATGTCTGCCCTGCCCTGCGTTCTCTGCCCCTTGTCTGCCCTAGCCCTGTGTTCTCTGCCCCTTGTCTGCCCTAGCCCTGTGTTCTCTGCCCCTTGTCTGCCCTAGCCCTGTGTTCTCTGTCCCTTGTCTGCCCTGCCCTGTGTTCTCTGCCCCTTGTCTGCCCTAGCCCTGTGTTCTCTGCCCCTTGTCTGCCCTAGCCCTGTGTTCTCTGCCCCTTGTCTGCCCTGCCCTGTGTTCTCTGCCCCTTGTCTACCCTGCCCTGTGTTCTCTGCCCCTTGTCTACCCTAGCCCTGTGTTCTCTGCCCCTTGTCTGCCCTAGCCCTGTGTTCTCTGCCCCTTGTCTGCCCTAGCCCTGTGTTCTCTGCCCCTTGTCTGCCCTAGCCCTGTGTTCTCTGCCCCTTGTCTGCCCTGCCCTGTGTTCTCAGCCCTTTTCCCCCTTCTGTCTACTCTACTCGGCTGCCTACCTTTCTGCTCCAATATTTTCTCTTCCTCGTTTTCTACTTCTCTCTCTAACTATGTAAATTCTCTTCCATCGATTATGCACATTTTTGCCTACTCTCACATCCTGTCCACTTTCACATCCTGTCTACTCTGATATCCTGTCTACTCTCACATCTTATCTACTCTCACACCCTGTCTACTCTCTCATCCTATCTACTCTCACACCGTGTCTACTCTCACGTCCAGTTTACTCTCTCATCCTGTCTACTCTCACATCCTGTTTACTCTCTCATCCCCTGTCTACTCTCACATCCTGTCTACTCTCACATCCTGTCTACTCTCACATCCTGTCCACTCCCACCCTGTCCACTCACACCCTGTCCACTCACATCCTGTCTACTCTCACATCCTGTCTACTCTAACTCTCACATCCTGTCTACTCTCACATATACTTTGAGCAGCCGCACCTGATGGAGGCGGAGAATCTTCCTATAGATTGCTGCAGCCTCTCGGCCCGGCCGGGCAGCCCCCGGCCAGTGTGCAGCGGCCTGTTGATTTCGGCAGCCGAGGTGGGCTGGTAGCGCCTGCGCCCCCAGAACCTGGCGCAGCAGCAGCAGACAAGCAGGCTGACAGTGAAGCAGGCAATCAATGCTATGACTGACAGCACTGAGGTCTGCACAGCTGGGTCCATCTCTGCTTGGCAAGGATTAGTTCAGAGAGATGGAAAGGAGAAAGAAGGCCTGTCCAAGTGGCATTAGCTCCTGTAATTGGTAAGAAGGAAAATGAATGAATGAATTAATTAAACTAGGACATCCTGACTTGCATCATATATCCATGATTTTCATGGCTAAACAAAATCACAGTGGCTGGTGGTAAGCCTTTGTTGTGTGTTATTCATATTAATAGATCAGTTCCTTTTTTAAGTAAGCACCCGAACTAGAAAGCTAAGGTACAGTTACATGTAAAATTTTGCTGCTTCTGAAAATAATCTTTTTTTATTTACAATGAGTAGATATTAGGCCTATTCAAGCTTTATTACTCAATAATAATACTCATCTTTTATTTTCCCATGCTGCATACTCATTATTCAACATTTTAAAACCAATATTAAAATCCTTACTTTTGAAAATTAGTCAAGTAATAAAAAGTTACATATAAAAACATTTTTGTATCCTAATTTTTGCTTAAATTTTTGTAATGTATTTTGTCTATTAGGCACTATGATCATTTTCGCCCCAAAACTTTGGCTTTTACTAATAATGTTTATAATATTTTTAGTTAACCAATTTCTAATTGGTTGTTTTTAAGTCTGTTTAGTTTTTTATCCTTTATCTATTGATAAAAGTAAATCTAAAAATGCTAAAATAGTGAAAACCTACTTGGCAACAATGCCTAAAAGTTAGTATTGGGCCTAAAATGCATTGGAGCCATAGAAAAACATTCTATGTTATAACTAGATCCTTTAATTCCTTTTTTGTAGTAGGCCTAGACATAATAATTAATTATAGTCAATTTAATAGTTATAAGGGCCCTAGTCCATAATGTTAGGCCCTAATGGCTATAACCTATAAGCATGCAGCATAGCATAGGGCCTACACATAGCATAATAGCATGTAATAATAATAACTAGGCCCTAGCAAGGATAATAGTGGGTATTCCTAATATGCCCAAAGGCCAAAGGCATTGATAAAGTGTGAAGCTTGTATTATAAGAACTCCTTTAAATGTGAGGAAAACAATGCATCACTGGTTCCTCATATATTGTGAAACTTGGTCTTTGCATGGGCCCAGGTGCCATCAACTAGGTTCATATAAATATGTGGTGCATTGGGGTCTATATTAGGTCTATACTATACTAGGGAAGCTAGGATTTAGAAAAGCCTCTCCTTTAATTAATGTTCCAACTATTTATACAATTATAGTTCAAACAAAAAAGGAATTTTTAAAATGTCAAGAATTTTATGAATAAAATAGGAAAATTGCTGAACAATAAAATTTTCTTGATTTCCTCTCTGACTTTATATTTAGAAATATTTAGAAAGTTAAGAAATTCATTAAAAATTATTCAAATTCATTTTTAATAGTCCTAATAGTTTTAATAGGCTTCTCAATTTAATATTTTTAATAGATAGTCACACACACACACAGACAAACCATTTTTAGTATATGGCCATGGGATATATAACAAACTATAGGGTCTAATTTTCTTTTAACATCATTCATCATACTTTTACATCATGCCAAATAAGTTAATCTGATCTGACAAATCCTCTCTCTTATTAAATCTCTTAAATCTAGCTAAATAAGTGATAATAATAAGCCTTTGTTGTTTGCCAAATGCCAACTATAACTAACATATTATAGACTTAGTATTTTCCTTGGTGTGATACTTCCCATGCATTTCTAAATTTAAAATTTGCCAGTTAAGTATGTAAATTTAAGCAAAAAAACTCCGCGTTTTTATTTATAAGAAGCTTATAATAAAAAAACTAACACTACGCATCTTCGTAGAAACCTTTCTCCTGGTTTCATTTATAGACGTGTTTCATTATTGTAAATTTGATAAAATCTGAGCTTAATGTTAGCATACTATGGCGGTCTCAGCATGCCTGTGTAGTATGAGACAGACAAGGCTCACAATCACAAGCTAAGGTTTGCGATCCTTCACACCTGCACCCTCTATTCTGGTGCAGGAATGGCAGGAGAACTCTCTACAAGTTGACTCACAAGCCGATCTACGTCCAGCATGTAAGGCAGCTCTAGTTCTGCTGGGCTCCGTTGGCGGCAACCCAATCCGTGGCCTTGGCTTCTGTCTTGTCCGATTTGGGTACGGTCTCTGCCCGGTAGTGCACCTGTTCGTATCAGGTACCTCTGGCCACGGTTCTGAGGAACAGGTATCAGTATCACCCTCGATCTGACCTTAACAGGGTATCGGCCAGTCCGCAGGCTCCAGAGACAGCCTTTTTGTCCTCCCTCAAAGACCCATTGTAGCACCGCGCGATGGACCTTTAGTTCGGCCTCTGGTTTCAAACCGAGCTCTTAGCCGGGGAGTTTCCCGGTTGCTAGTGGTCGGGCGGGTAAAGCTAAACCTCCCGGTCGCTATTCTTTTGGCTGTCTGTTGGGTTTGGGGTACGGCCCAGCAGCTTCTCACCTCTTAATTAGTCCCCATTCACCTTTAAGCGACTCATGGAGTATTCATTTACTTCCGACGCGTCCCCTGATGCTGCTGGAGCACTAACTGCGAGGTTGGTACTGCGCAGCCGGACATTCGCAACACCGGAACTTCCGGTGACTCTCAACCAGCCCCTGCCGCCATTCAGGACACTGCCGAAGTGGCTGGATAATAGGACCGGGGACCTCGGACCTCTAAGAAGAAGGCCCATAGCATTGCTCGCTACCAGGGACAACTCCCATGCACCTGGTCAAGATGGCCTTGAGCGGTACCGTCATTTCAAGTCCTTTAGACGAAAGTCGAGGACCAGGCCCTTCACATCCAGCCCGCCGACAGCCAGTCTGGGCAGCAGCTTCTCGAAATGCTGAAAGCCTTCGACT
The DNA here is from genome assembly GCA_002269645.1 of Macrostomum lignano. NCBI lineage: Eukaryota > Metazoa > Platyhelminthes > Macrostomidae > Macrostomum > Macrostomum lignano. The sequence goes on along the minus strand of NIVC01001762.1, from coordinate 188,496 downwards.
GGGATACGGAGCTGGAAAATCTGTTCATCTACAGGGAGGACGAGCGATCCCGGACACACCGGCACCGTGTCTGGATTCCGGCTCGCAGTTCCATCACCAAGGCCGACGAGCTGCACCGCCTGCTAGTGCTCCAATCCAGAGCTGCTGGCCAATGGCGTCGTAGTTCACGAGAACATCTCCAAGCCGGGTGGAGACGGTTTCACGGCAATCCTCGGACTGTCGGATAGCTGGATGCTCTCTGTCTCTGTCAGGCTGATGCGGAATTCTCATTCACGGCCCCGGTGGCGGCCCCGAGGGAGCCGATGGAACTGGAGTCTGGAGCCATCGGCGAGGCAGAAGAGGCAGCTCTCCTGCACAACTCGCCCTGAGCCAGCAGGAAGCTGTGCGGACCACCCGTGGAATCTCTGGAGTGGACATCCTGCAGCTTAAGCTGCACCCACTGCATCGCGGCCTCGGCAAACATGATGCAAGCGGCAAACGAGCTATTCGAAAGCCATATGCCAAGTGTATCAATGCCAAGGGAAAAAAGCCTCAATGTGGGGTTGTGAGGCTGAGCTGTATCTTCTGTTTCCGAGTGGCCTGTGAGGCGTGGTGACAGCGACGGTGACAGTGATGAGTGAAGAGGACCCCCTTTAGGATTAATTAATAAGCAGGTTCCGAATTCGATGGCTAGCGCCTCCCTGCTCAGACCGATCAGGTCTTGAATCTTTCCGCCAGCTCTGGAATAAAACCGGCTGTCGCACTGGCAGAAGCTTCCCTGCGGCCGACCCGGTGGTTAAGACCTCCAGCCAACAGGCTACAGTTGCCGGCATCCTCCTTAGAGGCAGAAGAGGCGGCTTCCGCTCTCCTCTGTTTTCCGCTTTGCGCCGGCGGAATTCCTGGAAGCGAGCGATGCTACGGGCCTTCTTCTTAGAGATGTGGAGCCTGCTGCCCTGTGGTCGTGTCATTTCGGTATTATGCTGAGTGTCGGCGGGGCTATTAGAGTGGGATGCACCAAAAGTTCATAAGTTGCTGCAAAAATCCGCTTGACCAACCGTACCAACCTCGGTTGGCGTTCCAGAATAACGACCGTGAGGTGGCTTAAGCTCTTACCGACCCTACCGCTAGCAACCGAGAAGCTCGCCGCTAGGAGCCCAGTCAGAGGCCGAACCAATGGTCCATCAGCGCGGTGCTTCACACCGGGCTCTTGAGAGAGACGAGGAGGCTGCCTACGGAGCCTGCGGACTTGCCGCATACCAAGCTAAGTATTGTGTAGCCAAGGCTTGAAGTTTTCCAGTTGAGTTGAACAGTAAAGTGCCAGGTGCGCACAGTTGCTTTATTTATATTTTTGTTATTTAAGAAAAACTACATGATCGATAATTTAACTACACTAGAAAAACTGCACGATCGATAAATTCAAGAGCTAGAGATATCACGTGATTAATAATACATTATACAGATAATTTATCAACTACTCTACTTAAAGTGGCAGTATAAGTAATAGACAATAATAATAATATAGGTAGCATTTACGTTATAGTAGAAATATTCGTAAAATATTATCTATCATTAAGTTGGTCAGTCAGGTTACACGACACAACGCTAAGGTCAGAGGGTAGAATCTGTTTCTAAGAGCCGCAGCTCTGAAGAACACGGCTAAGTCAAAAGCCAAGGCCACGGATAGATTGCCGCCGCCGGACCCCTGTCCTACAACTGCCTGAACACGTGCGAAGGGACGCGAACCCTTGGGTCGGCTTGTGAGTCAGTTTGGAACCCAAGCCCAAACTTCTCCGGCTATTGGGTGCAGTTGTGTAGCATCGCAGAAGCCTATCCACAACCCCCTAGCAACTAGTATCCCTTTCTTTCTTCGATTGGCGGATTTCATCAAAGCAAAGTTGATCTCTCTTAAATTAATCTCCTACCTCAGTCCCGTGTCTTCCGTTTTTTTGTGCCATCTCTAGCACTACCATCTGTTATAATGTACATAATGTACAATGCTCTTCTGTCAGATTTGCGTCCAAAAACAATCTTATACAGTCAGTCATATCGACAGAATTAAGTCTCATTGTTACACCTGCAGACAACTGGAGTTTGAGCGGCCTCGTTTTTCGGATGTTGTCTGCTTGGATTTCACTCCATCCATGGCCTGGTAACTTCCAGACCACTGATGCCCATCATAGCAAATTGTAAGCAAAGGATGGTTGAACTTGAAATGGAATATTTCTTGCTGTCTTGTGTCTGCTCGCCTTACAGAGACCAAATAACCACTGATAAAAAAACTTATTCTCAGAATATTGTAAGCAAAACATTTTATTATTGTCTTCAGTTAGTTATTATTTTTTGAAAAATACACCGAAGCGCTACAAGAAAGTCAGTCTGACTAAAATATCTACTTTGAATTTCTCTATTGTTGCTTCAGTTATGAAATTCAGCTCAGTTTGATGTCGAACTCAGCAGGCGCCGCAGACCAAAAGGGTCAAATTCAATTAGCAATTCAGTTTCACACCTGCAGCATCATCTGCATCTTACGGAGGGCCTCCCAGCTTCCAATGCAATACGAGGCCATGTAGGAGGCACCGGTCGTCAGCGTGGTTGAGTACACACTGTTCGGGTTGAACCTCATCCAGCGGCCCCACCAGTAGCCGCCGCTCCCATACTTGGTGCTGCAGCTGTCAGGAGCAGCGTCGTTGTCCCTGTCGAAGGTGGAGAACTGATGGCCTCGATGGTGAAACAAAAAGTCGCAGCTGATGGTGGAGTTGGAGCTGAGGAAGCTGCCGCAGTTCATCCTGTAGTTCGTGCTGGAGTCTCCGACGGAAAAGCCGAGATACGTGAACGCGTAGAACTCTCCCGCGAAGGTCTGGGTCTCGACTCTCAAGTTTCTCGAGCTGGTCGCAGTCATATTGTGGATATTTTCAAGACCTGCAATTTGCGTTGTCACGAAAATGCACGGTTCAAATGAAGAATTTCACCAAGCAGGTAGCATTTGGCACTACTGAAGATACTCACCAGCCCAGAACTCCGTGGCCTCTCCGAAGCCGCTGACGTAGTCATCCCAGCTCCTGTTGAAAGCGATTGATCCGTCTGTCTCTGCTGGAACACCCAGAATGTCCGGCCGCCGATCCGCTGCCGGTATCCGGGACTCATGACGGGAAAAACTGGAGGGGTGAACGGAGTGCGCGTTGGTCGCATGAGTGCGAGCTGTTAGTGCAGTGGCAGTGCTGAGTTGGTAAACTAATTGATTGTATCAACTGCTGGTTTAAATGACTTTCTGGTTCAACTTCAATTTTGTAATGCTCTCGGACATACGCATTATGCATAGCTATGGGGAGTGTGTGAGGAATGTGTGAAGAGTGTGTAAGAAGTGTATCTGAAGTGCATGGACAGTGCATGGACATGGACAGCTTGATTGAAATTCACAGTGCCTAAAGTAGTGACCCTTCTAAAGCAATAGTAAAACTGAATTAGCAATAAGTGTTCACCAGTATTCTTGCGCTTCTACTGCACGGTCGCAGCACCGGATGCGGTGTAACAAGCACTGTGGGACAGGACGCAGACTCCGTTGATGAAGCTGTAGGAGAGGCTGTCGCCGGCCTGAGCGCATTTCACTGCGCACTCGACGTCGCTGCGAGCGCTCACGGTGACTGAGCTCGCATTGCAGGAGGCGGACGCGGTGACTGCGTCGAACTCGAAGGCTGTTTGAGAGAGGAGGGTTGAGCAGAGGATGAGCTAGGACTCAACTATTCCTAGATATTCCAGGAAACTTACCCTGCTCAGCTGCAAGAGCTGCAGCGAACTGAGCAACGAGAAGCAGAGTGAGCATGCTTTTGAGCTGCTTGCAGAGCTGATGAGGATTCTGCAGATCTCGAGCCGGTCTCAGGCCGCCGCTTTCGATGTGGCCGCTAAATAGCCCTGCCGTGTTTGCCGCTCCGCTCCTAGCAACGCAGCGGCAACCGTAGCGCACGACTGTACAGGTAGAACCTGAGTTTCTCCCTGCTCCCGACTATGATTGACTATTTTTTTTATTGAGACCGGGAATAAACTCGCTCTGCTGACACTTCAGCTCAAGATTCCATCTAGTAAAAGGAAGGCAGCGTTTTTTAAACGTTGTGATTTTCGCAATACTGCAACTCTATGTGTCTTTAGTTAACCATCAATCAACACAGCTTTGAGTAGTGGTTGTGTCAACAAGGCCGCACTAACGTATTTCGTCTTGTCTTCAGATTCGAACTGAAGTCCAGGACCAGTTTCTGAGTTCTTACTGACTGTCAGCCGGTCTTAACCGCTGCTTCAGGACGTCACCTATTTTTGCTCACACTGTGAGAGAGTTGCTATCACATTCTTTTCTTGCTAGTCTTTAGTAGGCAATGCCTTATTATGCCCTGTTGCGCGGTACAGCGACTCAAATTTTATAATTACAATACCTAAATGCAGCAAATGGAGCGCAAAACGCAGGCACAGAATTAAAATTACAAGTCAACAACAATGATAAAACGGTATGAACTCCCAACTGGCTTTGTTCCCTGCTTGTTGCTGTCGGAGTCCGCTACAGAGTCCGAAAATGAAGGCTTTCTGCAGTACATCTGCAGTACGTGAGCAGAAAGATTATAAAGTTAAGATTTCTTGTTAGATTTGCATTTGGCTGAAGGTGTACACAATTGGCTGCAGAACCAAGTCAATGAAATCTCTCTCTTCCTCTCTTCTTAAACCCTAAAACCCTCTCCTTCTCTGTACAACTACATCGGGTGAGTGCAGTCTTGGCAAGTCTTGGCAGTTGAAAAGCACAAAATCCGCACCAAACAGGTGAGTAAAGCAAAGCCCACCTGCTCGTCTGGGTTTGTCAACAGACATAAAAGAAAAACATGACTTTGTATGTATAAAATTTATTCAAGAACAAAGCGGTGTTTCTGTGGTAAATGATTTGTTCTTTTGGGCATCTTATTCATTTTTTAAATAAGCCTGTCCGACCCCTCATCGAACCTGCCCCACCCCACCTCTGGGCCTGCCCAATCCCGCCTTCGGGCCTCCCCATCGCTGATTGGTTTCAAATAGTCTCAAGACAGCTGGTGCGGAGATGAGGAGTCAAGGGGAGAAAATGATCCCTCTTTTCTCATCCCTTGCTTCCCTTCTGTCCACTGTTTTCCCTCTGCGTCACCATCGCTATTCTGTCAGCCATGCTAATCAACAAGCTGGCTTCCCTTTTACTAATCCAGCCTCCAGTATCAAAAGTCGCAGTGAGTTGAGGCGGACAGAGGACTGCGCGCCCGGCCTGCAGAGCGGGCTGTCCGATGCCCAAATTATTTATGACTGCTTGACAATGCATTTAATGCATAATATTGAGCATTTTATATTATAGCTGAATGATGCCAGGCTGTATGGGAGGCTGTTAGGAGGGCGATAAACAGCTGAAAAATATCGTGTGGAAAAGTGAAGGACTGGCTGGCATGCGCATCTCAACCCCTGTGTGATTATCTTTGACCAGTCTGTCAACTGATGATGATGCGTATGATTATGATTATTATGATTATGATTATGATTATTATGATTATGATTATGGTTATGATTATGATTATGATTATTATGATTATGATTATGATTATGATTATGATTATGATTATGATTATTATGATTATGATTATGATTATGATTATGATTATGATTATGATTATTATGATTATGATTATGATTATGATTATGATTATGATGATTATGATTATGATTATGATTATGATTATGATTATGATTATGATGATTATGATTATGATTATGATTATGATTATGATTATGATTATTATGATTATGATTATGATTATGATTATGATTATTATGTCTCTCTGGAGCCGTTAACGCCAGGAGCCATTGACTGTTGCACCTCGACGACCCCTGGTTCGATTTCGCAACACCTCATGGCTACGCTTTGCCAATCTTTGTGTCAGACTGCACAGAATTCATAACTGAAAACACCAGGACGAAATACAGAAACAAACTTTTATTGGTTTACTTCGGTGGGACAAAAGCGCATTTTTTAGTAAAACACAGTAACTGAATAGAACAGGTGATGCTGATCTCACTTTATTAACTATGCTCATAAAATTTTGAGTTATTATCAATAGAAAACAAATAGAATCGGAATGCAGCTTTAATGTGATGATTTTAGCTGGCATAGCAAGGTACAGAAAGGCATACTCACGCAAAGGAAATTTCTAGACATCTAAAGTAATGAATATTAACATACATTGTGCCTGAATAAAAATTCATAAATATTTTAAACCTTGCGGCTGAGCTTGGAACCGGATAATTAAAACAGAAAGTCGCAATTTGAATTTTTCAAGTTTAATAAAATTAAAAAACACGCAATGCTGACTAGTAGTCACTGATTACTTTGTTTTCAATAACGTTTCTAAAGAATTTGCCTATGAGAATTCACACCTGCAGCATCATCTGCATCGTGCGGGGGGTCTCGTAGCTCCTAATGCAATTCGAGGATATAAAGGAGTGACCGAACGTCAGCGTGGCTGAGTACACACCGTTCGGGTTGGAGTTCATGCAGCCGCCCCACCAGTAGCCGCCGCTCCCAAACTGGGTGCTGCAGCTGGTGGAATAAGCGTCGTTGTCCCTGTCGAAGGTGGAGAACTGATGGCCTCGAGCTTCCGACAAGAAGTCGCAGTCGATGGTAGAGTTGGCGCTGAGGAAGCTGCCGTAGTTCATCGTGTAGTTCGTGCTGGAGTCTCCGACGGTGAAGCTGAGCCACTCGAACGCGTATAATTGTCCGTCGAAGGTCTGGGCCTCGACTCGCAGGTTTCGAGGGTTGGTCCCAATCATATCGTGGATGTTTTCGAGTCCTGCAATTTGAATTGTCAAAACTTGCAGATTCGCCAAGTTGAGCTCACACAGACATTGTTTTACACCCAGCACATGGGATGCTCACCAGCCCAGAACTCCGTGGCATCTCCGAAGCCGCTGACGTAGTCATCCCAGTTCCTGTTGAAGGCGATTTGACCCGTCTGTCTCTGCTGGAACACCCAGAATGTCCGGCCGCCGATCTGCCGCAGGTATCCGGCCGAAACATCTGAAGTGGTTGGTGCAGTGAGCTTTTTTTCTTCTCAACTTGCAGCTATTGGGCAGCAAGAAGCAAAAGTGTTTAGTCGGAAAAGTTTTCTTCTAAGTTTGATTTTGCAGATTTTTTCAGCTTTAAGAGTAGCGATGCAGGGTCTGCGTGCTCTCAAGCTTCAGAAAGAGTCCACGACTTGACTTGATGTCAGTCGAGTCAAGTCATCAGTCGCTGCCCCTGTTTGCAGGCGAAAAAATAACCTGAAATATTCACCCGGTCCCACGCGTTTCTTCCGGTACACGGTTGCAGCACCGGATGCGGCGCAGTCGGCCCTGTTGGACAGGACACAGACTCCGTTGATGAAGCTGTAGGAGAGGCGGTCTCCGGCCTGAGCGCATTTCACAGCGCACTCGACGTCGCTGCGAGCGCTCACGGTGACTGAGCTCGCATTGCAGGAGGCGGTCGCGGTGACTGCGTCGAACTCGAAGGCTGTTTGAGAGAGGAGGGTTGAGCAGAGGAGAAGCTAGGACTCAACTATTCCTAGATATTCCAGGAAACTTACCCTGCTCAGCTGCAAGAGCTGCAGCGAACTGAGCAACGAGAAGCAGAGTGAGCATGCTTTTGAGTTGCTTGCAGAGCTGATAAGGATTCTGCAGATCTCGGGCCGGTCTCGGGCTGGGCTGGGGCCGCCGCTCCCGCTGTAGCCGCTAAATAGCCCTGCCGTGGACCAACGGTGTGAAAGTGCAAATTTAAACACGATTTATTTGCACTTTATTTGCAGCTGAAGCTGTAAAAGCAGTTTGAACCAGAAATTCTTGTGCGCTCAAGGATTTTGGAGCCGTGGAAGAAACAGGATTCATGCATGAGGTCCCACCTAAAGTCCCACTTCAGGTCCCATTTCAGGTCCCAATTCAGGTCCCAATTCAGGTCCCACCTAAAGTCCCACTTCAGGTCCCATTTCAGGTCCCAATTCAGGTCCTAATTCAGGTCCCACCTAAAGTCCCACTTCAGGTCCCATTTCAGGTCCCAATTCAGGTCCCAATTCAGATCCCAATTCAGATCCCAATTCAGATCCCAATTCAGATCCCAATTCAGATCCCAATTCAGGTCCCAATTCAGGTCCCAATTCAGGTCCCAATTCAGGTCCCAATTCAGGTCCCAATTCAGGTCCCAATTCAGGTCCCAATTCAGGTCCCAATTCAGGTCCCAATTCAGGTCCCACCTAAAGTCCCACTTCAGGTCCCAATTCAGATCCCAATTCAGGTCCCAATTCAGATCCCAATTCAGGTCCCAATACAGGTCCCAATTCAGGTCCCAATTCAGGTCCCAATTCAGATCCCAATTCAGATCCCAATTCAGGTCCCAATTCAGATCCCAATTCAGGTCCCAATTCAGGTCCCAATTCAGGTCCCAATTCAGGTCCCAATTCAGGTCCCAATTCAGGTCCCAATTCAGGTCCCAATTCAGGTCCCAATTCAGGTCCCAATTCAGGTCCCAATTCAGGTCCCAATTCAGGTCCCAATTCAGGTCCCAATTCAGGTCCCAATTCAGATCCCAATTTAGATCCCAATTCAGGTCCCAATTCAGGCCCAATTCAGATCCCACTTCAGGTCCCATTTCAGATCCCAATTCAGGTCCCAATTCAGGGATCACAATTCAGGTCCCACTAAAAAATTCTAGGGATTTCGAGATCCAAAAACCTTGTGAATCCTACGTGGTTACTTTTTATAATGAATTAACTGCAAAACTATATTAGAATACACAGCAAAGGTAGCCGTACAACTCCAGGGGTTCGGCCACCCAGATCTGTTGCCCATCTCTCTCGCTCGGTCCTTCACTCCCGCAATCCGACTGAGGCGGCTGATCAAAGCCCTGGGCTCGCATATTTTTTTAATCGCAGTTTCTGATAGCCCTCGGGCCTCTTCAGCCGGGGTCATCAAAGTCGTTTTCGGCGGAGAGGTCGACTCTGACTCCGCCTGTAGCGCCATCAAAGGCTAATTAATCTGACTTTTGCAGAGGCGCGGCTTCTCCGCGTAGAAGTTCCGGAGCAGGAAGAGACTGAGGAGAGGACAGCTGACGGTAAGAAAAAATTCACGAACAGATGAGGCAGTTGAAAGAAATAAAAAGATTGGCTGCAATGAATTCAAGAGGGGGGTGAAACGAGTTTGAATTAATGACTCGGGGGAGAGAAGAAGATTCTCACGGATTGAGTCCTGGCCGGGCAGGCTGCTGAGCAGGGAGAGCGGCGCCACGCGGAGCAGCGAGCTCGGAGGCACGTTGTACAACAGCCAGCTCATCCCCGTGTCCGGCACGCACTGGCTCTGCACCAGCGTGAAAGTGTTCTCCTGCACTGTGCCCAGGCCGGAGCGAAGGTTCTGCGGAGTTGGGGTGGGTGTGCGAAGATGGGGTGGGTGAATGAAGTTGGGTGGGTGTGCGAAGATGGGGTGGGTGAATGGAGTTGGGTGGGTGAAGGGAGTTGGGGTGGGTGTGCGGAGTTGGGGTGGGTGTGCGGAGTGAGGTGGGTGTGCGGAGTTGGGGTGGGTGTGCGGAGTTGGGGTGGGTGTGCGGAGTGAGGTGGGTGTGCGGAGTTGGGGTGGGTGTGCGGAGTTGGGGTTTGTGTGGTGTGCAGACATGTCTGGTGTCTGGTGGAAAGTATCAACTCCAGCCAGCACAGCACTCTACTGCACGAGTACAGAAGGGCGGCAGTTCAAGATCAGGCTGGGGCACCAACCACAGGCCGCGGACGCGCGCGGTCCCTGGCGTCGATCCAGTCCAGCACAGCCCGGTAGGAGAAGGTGAACGGGCACGGGATGTCGTGGAAATTCCCGGTGCGCGGCTCGGCTGAAAATTTCAAGCGTCAATCTTGATATATTTTTTAAAGCTCAAAAACTTATTTGAGGTGCTGCAGGATTCGAACTCACGGATCCAGGCCCATTTATCGCTGAGCTCTCCTGCTGGGCAGTTGGCAACGGGAAATCTGTGCGGCTCGACTTGGCCTAAGAATGTCAGGAATCCCACTCCGCGTCAGAAATCCCACAGCTCCTTGGTCAGAATTTATTGCTCATTATTCAACTCACCAAAGTACACGGTGACTGCAAACACAGCTCGACTTCGCTCATCAGCCTTCGCTTCGAATGTGATGCACAAATAACCCGACAGCTGCTGGGAGTCTCTGGGGGCGGGGCGGTTTGGGCAGTGGCCAGTAGTATGACCAGACTGTATATCATAGAATGACCAGAATCTATGATGATCAGCAGAATGACCAGACTTCATGATCAGCCGAATTACTAATAACCAATTAATGATCAGAGACCGGACCCGCTCACCCATCCGAGTGGTAGTGAGCCGCCAGGAAGGTCTCGGACGGTCTGTAGTTGGCCGCCGCCGCCTCCAGGCACTCCAGAGCCTCCAGCGGCTCGTCTGGCGCCGACTCGCGGTAGCCTCCAGCGCCGGGGTCGCCCGCAGGCAGCACCAGCCGGCGACGGATGTTCACTCGGCCCAGCGGGTGCTCCGGTTGTCCGGTTGCCGTAGCAACGCTGGCCAAAGCGAAGCGCAGCTTGTCGGAGGGCGAGGCGGCGCGGGCGCCAGTGGCGGGTCCCTGGCCAGGTGGTGCTGGAAGGCCCAGGGGCCGTGGCGGCGGAGGACTTCGGGAAAGTCGCAGCCAGCTTTGGGATGGCGAAGCTGGCGCTGCGGCTCGGCGGGCTGCACCGCGGCTGACTGGCGGGCTATGGGAAGAAGTTGATGAAGGGACTGAGGCTGGAGGGAAGAAAGAAATGAAGGGAAGCAGTCAGGCCGAGGAGGAAATGAGGGAAGGAGATGAAGGGAGGGAGATAAGAAGGAGATGAAGGGAGGCAGATGAGAAAGAGATGAAGGGAGGCAGATGAGAAAGAGATGAAGGGAGGCAGATGAGAAAGAGATGAAGGGAGGCAGATGAGAAGGAGATGAAGGGAGGCAGACGAGAAGGAGATGAAAGGAGGCAGACAAGCGGAGATGAAGGGAGGCAGATGAGAAGGAGATAAAGGGAGGCAGATGAGAAGGAGATGAAGGGAGGCAGATGAGAAGGAGATGAAGGGAGGCAGAAGAGAAGGAGATGAAGGGAGGCAGAAGAGAAGGAGATAAAGGGAGGCAGATGAGAAGGAGATAAAGGGAGGCAGATGAGAAGGAGATGAAGGGAGGCAGATGAGAAGGAGATGAAGGGAGGGAAACTCGCGAGAGGAGAAGGGAGGTGTGCGCTAGCAGCCAAGCCGGCAGACATGGCTGGGAAGTCGTACAGAACTCCGCGCCAGCAAAGTGTAGCGAGGCGGCGTCTGACTGATCGCTTTTCTCTGTTCCTCGGCGAGTCGCCATTGAGGTGCTCGCGTGACCGGAGCGGCGCAGGGGAGGTCCTGCCGCCCCCGGGGGTCATCCGTTTGAATTCCTCCACCCCGCTATCAATGAATGATTCCACAGCGCTAACGAAAGCTTTGCAAGGTTCCGCATGCGAGCTCGGAGCAGATGATGGCAAAGTGAATGATTACATTTTTAGAAAGGAAGATCTGCTGAGCTCATGATTAGTTGATATTTTGTCTCCCTGAATATCGCAATTAAATTTGAATGTTCCGACTTCAGTTAGGATATTCTAGATCTATGTCATACACACCTGTCTATTCTAGATCTATCTCACGCACACCTGTTCTATTCTAGATCTATCTCACGCACACCTGTTCTATTTTAGATCTATCTCACGCACATCTGTTCTATTCTAGATCTATCTCACACACACCTGTCTATTCTAGATCTATCACACACACACACACCTGTTCTATTCTAGATCTATCTCACGCACACCTGTTCTATTCTAGATCTATCTCACGCACACCTGTTCTATTCTAGATCTATCTCACGCATACCTGTTCTATTCTAGATCTATCTCACGCATACCTGTTCTATTCTAGATCTATCTCACGCACACCTGTTCTATTTTAGATCTATCTCACGCACATCTGTTCTATTCTAGATCTATCTCACGCACACCTGTTCTATTCTAGATCTATCTCACGCGCACCTGTTCTATTCTAGATCTATCTCACGCGCACCTGTTCTATTCTAGATCTATCTCACGCACATCTGTTCTATTCTAGATCTATCTCACGCACACCTGTCTATTCTATCTCAGACTCAAAGCCAGCTGACATGAGAAATTGCTGCAGAAACCTGTGTTGTGTAACTCGGATTTCGTCGGGTTCTCAGCAATAAAAAATGCAACAGAGCCAGGGCAGGAAGACGAGGAAAAGAAGTTGAGAGTCAGAGCGGGGAGGGGGTGGCTGAGCGAGTGGCTCCACCGCATCCGGGATGCAGCAGCAGCAGCGGCAGCAGCAGCCTGCAGAAAAAAAGCAGATCGGAGCGCGACAAGCCGACCGTGTAATGACGCCAGCTCATTGAGTTTATCTTGCCTTCTCACTTTCCCCGACTCTCCGAAGCCCGCAGGCGACGGCGGCAGCCGGGGTATTGACCGGCCAGCCGCCCGCTTTGTAGGGGAGAATCCGGGAGTTTTGCCCAAGCAAGCGGCGGCTTGCCAGCAAGGAAACTGGAAGAAAAAGAAAGCGCCTACCAGAGGAGTGGGACGGACGAGATAATTCCTGCCTGTCAGCGCCTTGAGCGGCCTCCCTTGGGGCCATCGGCTGCGGCCAGAAATCATTCCATGCAGGCCGGGCGGTCGGGGCGGCCTCCCCGACTGCTTTCTCTGGCAGCTGGAAACCCCGGCTAGCAACGAGGCCCGCTGCTTCTGCTGACCTGGAGCTCCGGCTTGCCATGAGCGGCTTCTGGTTAGCTCTGCGTCTCTTCTAGCTCTTGTGTCTCTTCTTCTAGCTCTTGTTTCTCTTCTTCTAGCTCTTGTGTCTCTTCTTTTAGCTCTTGTGTCTCTTCTTTTAGCTCTTGTGTCTCTTCTTCTAGCTCTTGTGTCTCTTCTTCTAGCTCTTGTGTCTCTTCTTCCAGCTCTTGTGTCTCTTCTTCTAGCTCTTGTGTCTCTTCTTCTAGATCTTGTGTCTCTTCTTCTAGATCTTGTGTCTCTTCTTCTAGATCTTGTGTCTCTTCTTCTAGCTCTTGTGTCTCTTCTTCTAGCTCTTGTGTCTCTTCTTCTAGCTCTTGTGTCTCTTCTTCTAGCTCTTGTTTCTCTTCTTCTAGCTCCTGTGTCTCTTCTTCTAGCTCTTGTGTCTCTTCTTCTAGCTCTTGTGTCTCTTCTTCCAGCTCTTGTGTCTCTTCTTCTAGCTCTTGTGTCTCTTCTTCTAGCTCTTGTGTCTCTTCTTCTAGCTCTTGTGTCTCTTCTTCTAGCTCTTGTGTCTCTTCTTCCAGCTCTTGTGTCTCTTCTTCTAGCTCTTGTGTCTCTTCTTCTAGCTCTTGTGTCTCTTCTTCTAGATCTTGTGTCTCTTCTTCTAGCTCTTGTGTCTCTTCTTCTAGCTCTTGTGTCTCTTCTTCTAGCTCTTGTGTCTCTTCTTCTAGCTCTTGTGTCTCTTCTTCTAGCTCTTGTGTCTCTTCTTCTAGCTCTTGTGTCTCTTCTTCTAGCTCTTGTGTCTCTTCTTCTAGCTCTTGTGTCTCTTCTTCTAGCTCTTGTGTCTCTTCTTCTAGCTCTTGTGTCTCTTCCTCTAGCTCCTGTGTCTCTTCTTCTAGCTCTTGTGTCTCTTCTTTTAGCTCTTATGTCTTTTCCTCTAGCTCCTGTGTCTCTTCTTCTAGCTCTTGTGTCTTTTCTTCTAGCTCTTGTGTCTCTTCTTCTAGCTCTTGTGTCTCTTCTTCTAGCTCTTGTGTCTCTTCTTCTAGCTCTTGTGTCTCTTCTTCTAGCTCTTGTGTCTCTTCCTCTAGCTCTTGTGTCTCTTCTTCTAGCTCTTGTGTCTCTTCTTCTAGCTCTTGTGTCTCTTCCTCTAGCTCTTGTGTCTCTTCTTCTAGCTCTTGTGTCTCTTCTTCTAGCTCTTGTGTCTCTTCTTCTAGCTCTTGTGTCTCTTCTTCTAGATCTTGTGTCTCTTCTTCTAGCTCTTGTGTCTCTTCTTCCAGCTTTTGTGTCTCTTCTTCTAGCTCTTGTATCTCTTCTTCTAGCTCTTGTGTCTCTTCTTCTAGCTCTTGTGTCTCTTTTAGATCTTGTGTCTCTTTTAGATCTTGTGTCTCTTCTTCTAGCTCTTGTGTCTCTTCTTCCAGCTCTTGTGTCTCTTCTTCTAGCTCTTGTGTCTCTTTTAGATCTTGTGTCTCTTCTTCTAGCTCTTGTGTCTCTTCTTCTAGCTCTTGTGTCTCTTCTTCTAGCTCTTGTGTCTCTTCTTCCAGCTCTTGTGTCTCTTCTTCTAGCTCTTGTGTCTCTTCTTCTAGCTCTTGTGTCTCTTTTAGATCTTGTGTCTCTTCTTCTAGCTCTTGTGTCTCTTTTAGATCTTGTGTCTCTTCTTCTAGCTCTTGTGTCTCTTCTTCTAGCTCTTGTGTCTCTTCTTCTAGCTCTTGTGTCTCTTCTTCTAGCTCTTGTGTCTCTTCTTGTTCTCTTTTATGTCGGTCTCGCAACTCATTTCTCTTCCTCCCCTTATCTCTCTATCTCCCCTTATCTCTCTATCTCCCCTTATCTCTCTATCTCCCTTTATCACTCTGTCTCCCCTTATCTTTCTCTATCTCCCCTTATCTCTCTATCTCCCCTTATCTCTCTATCTCCCCTTATCTCTCTATCTCCCCTTATCTCTCTATCTCCCCTTATCTCTCTATCTCCCCTTATCTCTCTATCTCCCCTTATCTCTCTATCTCCCCTTATCTCTCTGTCTCCCCTTATCTCTCTATCTCCCCTTATCTCTCTATCTCCCCTTATCTCTCTATCTCCCCTTATCTCTCTATCTCCCCTTATCTCTCTATCTCCCCTTATCTCTCTATCTCCCCTTATCTCTCTGTCTCCTCACCTCTAATTTTGCGGCGAGGCGGTGACTATCAGAATTATTTAACAGTCGATATCTTGGATCGTCTCGCAGTCGCTCGGGGGATAATTCTCCCCAACCGCCCGCTGCTAAAGTGATTATTCTGCGCCCGCTGCCTGGCGTCTGGCCGCCATCGACCAGTGCAGATAAAAATCTTTGCCGGGCACGAGACGCCCGGTTGAAAATAAATGAGAGATGAGTTACTCGTCCGGTTGACGCCCCGAGCCATCGTTTGACGAGGCCAGTTCGGGGTCGATGGGGACTTTTTATTGAGCAAGCCGCTGCAGATCTATGAGTAAATGGATAACGTACTACTAAACCAGTTTAATTGGTTCACGGAATATAGGGCGTCTTTGGATCCTTCTCGAGGACAATTCGAGGAGGTTGTTTGGAGGTGTTCGTCAGAGAGGTGTCTTTAAGAGAGGTGTCTTTTACAGAGGTTTTTTTAGAGAGGTGTCATTCATAGAGGTGTCTTTTCACGGAGGTATCTTTCCGAGAGGTGTCCTTTTATAGGGATGTCTTTCAGAGAGGTGTCTTTCAGAGAGGTGTCTTTCAAGAGAGGTGTCTTTTAAGAGGGGTGTCTTAAGAGAGGTGGCTTTCAGAGAGGTGGCTTTCAGAGAGGTGACTTTCAGAGAGATGTCTTTCAGAGAGGGGTCTTTTAACAGAGGTGTCTTTTAAGAGGGGTGTCTTAAGAGAGGTGGCTTTCAGAGAGGTGGCTTTCAGAGAGGTGTCTTTTAAGAGAGGTGACTTTCAGAGAGCTGTCTTTCAGAGAGATGTCTTTAAAGAGAGGTGTGTTTTAAGAGAGGTGTCTTTTAAGAGGGGTGTCTTAAGAGAGATGTCTTTTAAGAGAGGTGTCTTTTAAGAGGGGTGTCTTAAGAGAGGTGTCTTTTAAGAGGGGTGTCTTAAGAGAGGTGTGTTTTAAGAGAGGTGTCTTAAGAGAGGTGTCTTTTAAGAGGGGTGTCTTAAGAGAGGTGTGTTTTAAGAGAGATGTCTTTTAAGAGGGGTGTCTTTTAAGAGGGGTGTCTTAAGAGAGGTGTCTTTTAAGAGGGGTGTCTTAAGAGAGGTGTCTTTTAAGAGAGGGGTCTTTTAACAGAGGTGTCTTTTAAGAGAAGTGTCTTTCAAGAAAGGTGTCTTTCAGAGAGATGTCTTTAAAGAGAGGTGTGTTTTAAGAGAGGTGTCTTTTAAGAGGGGTGTCTTAAGAGAAGTGTCTTTCAAGAAAGGTGTCTTTCAGAGAGATGTCTTTATAGAGAGGTGTGTTTTAAGAGAGGTGTCTTTTAAGAGGGGTGTCTTAAGAGAGATGTCTTTTAAGAGGGGTGTCTTTTAAGAGGGGTGTCTTAAGAGAGGTGTCTTTTAAGAGGGGTGTCTTAAGAGAGGTGTCTTTTAAGAGAGGTGTCTTTTAAGAGGGGTGTCTTTAAGAGAGGTGGCTTTCAGAGAGGGGTCTTTTAACAGAGGTGTTTTGAGGGGTCTTTTAACAGAGGTGTCTTTTAAGAGAGGTGTCTTTCAGAGGGGTGTCTTTCAGAGGGGTGTCTTTCATAGAAGTGCCCTTCAAAGTGGGGAAGTCTTTCAGGATGTCATACAGAGCGGTGTCTCAGTGAGCGCGGCAGCCATTGCATAGCTGTTGAAACGCTAGACATGAACAGACAGGGCTGGCAGTTGTCAACTCAAGCCCTCTTAGCGGGAGGTAATTGGCACTGACTGATCCGCCTCGTCTGCGTAATAAAATAAGAAAAACTACTCAGCGGAATCTGCTGACAAATTCACGCCATCACTTTGAGTCCGCATATTCCCGGTCAAGCCAGATAGAGTTTTCAAGTTCCAGTGATTGAGGGCTTAACTCGAGCAGCGCTCAACACGAGAGCCAAGCGGCTTAGCTGCCGGCCCAGCGCGCTCTCCCCGTTTTTAGCTGCAAATCCGTTTGGGGGGAGGGGGCTTAGCCCGAGTCCTGATCTTTTGCCGCCCCTAATTAATGAGGTTAGAGTCGAGTAGCTGGCAGCCACTTCGTCTCTCCTGCCCCCCCCCCCCCGACCACCCAAGCTGGCAATCCTCAGCAATCTTAACTCTTCCGTTTTTCTCACAACTCTGCTTGCAGCGGGGGTCGCATCGGTGAAATTCTGTTGTTGCTGCCGAAGTCACTGCGAATGGGAGGAAGGAGAGAAAGAGAGGGGGAAGGGGGAAGGGGGCAGAGCCTGGCATTTTCCCACGGCAACAACGAGTTGAGACGGTCCGGTACTAATGCGCTTAGCATTCGGGGATGGGGGATTTGGAGCAGGCGGAGAGCAAATGCCGGCCATTTAATGCAAACAGGAGCCCAGAGCAAGATCATCTGAAGTTTCCTGCCTCTTTTCGGTGACGTTTTCCGCATCAACTGCCGGCGACAGTCAAGTAAGAGAAGAAGAAAGTGCAAAAGCAACACGACCGAGGGGAGGCATTTGGATTGTGCGCAGACTGCTAGCTTCATTCAGAGAAGACTTGGGATGGGTGTGCGGAGTTGGGGTGGGTGTGCGGAGTTGGGGTGGGTGTGCGGAGTTGGGGTGGGTGTGCGGAGTTGGGGTGGGTGTGCGGAGTTGGGGTGGGTGTGCGGGGTTGGGATGGTTGTACAGAGTTGGGGTGGGTGTGCGGAGTTGGGGTGGGTGTGCAGAGTTGGGGTGGGTGTACAGAGTTGGGGTGGGTGTGCGGAGTTGGGGTGGGTGTGCAGAGTTGGGGTGGGTGTACAGAGGTGGGGTGGGTGTACACCCACCCCAAACTCTTGGGGTGGGTGTGCGGAGTTGGGGTGAGTGTGCAGAGTTGGGGTGGGTGTGCAGAGTTGGGGTGGGTGTGCAGAGTTGGGTTGGGTTGCAGAGTTGGGGCGTGTGTATGGAGATGGGGTGGGTGTGCAGATTTAGGGCGGTTGTGCGAAGTTGGGGTGGGCGTGTGAAAATAAAGCGAGTGGGCAGAGTTGAATGGTGGCTCGCACTAACGGTAGAATTGGCCTAACTTACCAAACGCCCAGGAGATGCCTATACCTATAAATGTTGGTACATTTTACATGTGTTTTTCTAGTTGATAATTGATCTGAGAGCGATTTTAACGCTGTACGGTTCAAACTCTGCGTGCACGATCGGCACGGCAGTGGTGAGGGTGCGTGTTTCCAGTACTATTTACCTGCGATGCAACCGCGCCCCAACCCCAAAACATGTAGTAGCAGGGAGCGGTCACGATTGCCCGTGTAAGCAGTAGAACAGCGGTATAGCAGAGTTTGCGACTCATGGCTGGAGGGGCTGCAGCTGCAGGGGGGTTCCAGAATACAAAAGGAATCTGCAAGTGCTGCGGGTGGAGGGAGAGAAGACAGCTGCAGACAGTGGCAGGCAAGTTTGCCACCTTTTCTGCTCCTCCCACTGTCCGCCTTAGCGGCCTTTGTATTCAGCGCGGGTCTAATGAAGCACGATTAATTAGGCATGTGCGGATGGCAGTCTCTGCAGCTTCTTCAGCATCATCATCAACGTCTTCATCGCACCACACTGCAGTTGGACTTCTTTTTCCGCTCTCTCAAGCAATTAGGCGCAAAGAGCAGCGGCAGTGCCAATAGCAGGCAGCCACGCAGCTCATTAGAGATGCATTTCTAAGAAAAAGTGGCAAATACAGAAGTACCAAAGGGGTGGCGAATTTTTGAACTGTACAAAACATTTCAGACGCGACACTCACTTTTCCAAACGACAAGAAGCAGCAGCAGAGAAAGCAGAGTCTGCAACAATGTTGGCAGCATTTTCTTTTAAAGACCTGAATTAGGATTAGCTGTGGTTTGAAAATTTACCGACTGATCCAGAGCCGGGTCAGGGGTAGCGTCTCTGCATCGCTTGCAGTTCAAGTAATAGAGACGGGGCTGGGCCACCGGCCTGCGATTGGCTGAGCACTCCGGCCCAGGTCCTGTGGGCTGCTTTCAGGTGCGAGAATTCCATTGGATTCAGCGGAGAACGGGGCTGCTTATATACTATGCTTTTCATCTGCATGAGGCGCTGGAATGGATTGCTAATCTAGCCAGTCTTGGATGCAGGAATAGAAGGGATTGCTAATCTAGCCTATCATGGATGCAGGAATAGAATGGATTGCTAATCTAGCCAGTCTTGGATGCAGGAATAGAATGGATTGCTAATCTAGCCTATCATGGATGCAGGAATAGAATGGATTGCTAATCTAGCCTATCATGGATGCAGGAATAGAATGGATTGCTAATCTAGCCTATCATGGGTGCAGGAATACACTGGATTGCTAATCTAGCCTATCATGGATGCAGGAGTAGAATGGATTGCTAATCTAGCCTATCATGGATGCAGGAATAGAATGGATTGCTAATCTAGCCTATCATGGGTGCAGGAAGAGAAGGGATTGCTAATCTAGCTATCAATGGAAAAGGAAGAAAAGGGGGTTGTAGCTTGTTGATTAGAGTGTCGGACTCACGACTGTAAGGTCGGGAGTTCGATTCACCACCCACTCGTAACAATGTGTCCTTGTGCAGGACACTTAACTCTGCATTGCTACAGTTCAACCAGCTGTAAAATGGGTGCCAGCATTAGCTGGGGTAATTCAGGGTGTGTGGCGACCCTCCCCAGTCCTTGGACTGAACAGCCGTACGCAGCCTTCAGATGCGCTGCGCAATGGCTGCGGCTGAGCTGTCGGTTGCACATCTGGCCATTAGGACAGGTGTAATCAATTATTATTATTATTAATCTAGCTAATAAGGATACAAGATTGAGGAACGAACAAAGGGGACAGCCAGATTAACCGTCTAGGGGAAGAACTCTGGCTGGCTCCGGGGAATTGAAGTGCCATGTTGTTTCTCTCCGAACATTTCTCTCTTCCGAAGTTCAGGACTGCTCTGACTGAGTGAGAAGCGCGCCAGCCAGCCTCGCAGTGAATGGCTTCAGCCAGCTCATCATCGCTGCTAGCATAGCTATGCACTCAAATTCCGCGCAATAGCCAAACCAACGCAGCATCAATCCTTCATCAACTCTCACCTAGCCAGACGCGCTCAAGCCCCTGAGTCAACAAGGCCGAATGCCAAAGTTTGCAGGACCGTGGGAAATCCATCCCCAGCTCGCCCTCAGCCGCCCGCCGACTTGGCAAATTGGGAAGACGGCAAGGGGGCCAGAGTGAAGTGGGTGTAATTTCACGCCTCGGGACTCCAGTGCGAACTCCGTGTTGACATTGCAAGGTGTTGCTGGCACGGCGGCCCCCGAAATAACATATGTAGGATCCAGATTGGCTCCGGTGTCTAACAGATGGTCCCGGTGTCTAACAGATTGGCTCCGGTGTCTAACAGATTGGGGCTCCGGTGTCTAACAGATTGGCTCCGGTGTCTAACAGATTGGGGCTCCGGTGTCTAACAGATTGGCTCCGGTGTCTAACAGATTGGTCCCGGTGTCTAACAGATTTGTACCGATGTCTAAAAGATTGGTCTCGGTGTCTAACAGATTGGTCCCGGTGTCTAACAGATTGGTCCCGGTGTCTAACAGATTGGTCCCGGTGTTTAAAAGGTTGGTTCCATACACGAGCGTACTATCCAACAGAATTGACCTGCCATTCTATTCAAATTCAAACCAGCTTACTACTAGTAGGCAGGCCAGAATTTATTTTTTGTGTAAAGAAACTACATCCTTGACCTTAGATGATGCATTCAGTTAACAGGTTGAAAATTTAGACATTGAAGAGCAACTTCGCGGCAATTTAAGCTGCAACTGAGAGCATTTACAGCAGGTTCCAATTTGCAAACACTTGGCAATAGATCGGAATAAGGACCAGGATTTTATATTATTATGATTCTATAGACATCATAAAAATACGTAGACAAGCGCAAGGAGTATAAGAATATATTTTACAGGAAGGCGAAAAGTACAAAACGATGCCCATTGTCCGGCCCTCGACAGCTCGGCAGGCAAAAAACTCGGCGATAAAAAGTATTGATACCGGTTAATGTACGCAGATAGGAGCGCGAGGCAGTTAAAACTCAAGAACCAACGCCATCTGAACAGGTGGACCAGGTTGGCTGTAAACAAAGTAATTTCTCTCTAATTTATCCTCATCCTTCAGTCGTGGCACCCCGATGAAAACTGTACTCAGAGTCGTTGTAGGTAACACAGGTAAAATGGGAAAGAAGTGGCTCTGGAGACGACTCTAAAACAACGAGATGTCACGGTACAAGTCGCCAAAAAGAGTCCGAGTTGCTGTGAAATCACTGAATTGCATCTGAAGCACATCTGCGTCATTTAATGAATTAGAATTGCATTTCGCATTCATAACAATTCTATTTATTCTAATTGACTTAGTAGACTTTTTCAACAGTCGCCACTCCGTTGCATTGAAGTCTTTACAAGAATCGCTCCAGAGTTGCTAGAGTCACTATTGAGTTGCTTGCGGTGACTCTTTAGCGATTCTTGTCAACAGTAACGTTTTCACCGGGTCCACTCCGCTCTTCATCCACCAGTTGTGGGCCACCAACACCTTTCTGATTGTACAGACAGGTCCAAGAAATAAAACGATTTCACAGATAAGAAATTGCATGCTTCGAAAGCAAACACAAACACATTGATGAGGAAAAAATCTAGTGGAAGTAAAATTCAGTGTAATAAGTAATCCCTTCAATATCAGTCTTGAATAATAATTAACTATTAACAAAGCTGAAAAATGAAATTCAAACATTGTGAAAGTAGAGATTGGCGCACACGCACAGCAGAAAAATGGCCACCGAGTTGAAGTAAATTAATCGGCGAAATCTGGGCTCCAGGTCGCCTTGCCTGTACCAGTACACCTGGGCAATGGGAGAGGGGGGTTCACCATCATATGCCTGCATCTATGGGATGGCTATAATATCTACGGGATCTCTAAATTCTCTATGGTTATTTCTATAATATTTATGGGATCTCTATAATCTATTGGATCTCTATAATCTTTATGGGATCTCTATAATCTATTGGATCTCTATAATCTCTATAGGATCTTTATAATCTCTATGGGATCTCTATAATCTCTATGGGATCTCTATAATCTCTATGGGATCTCTATAATCTCTATGGGATCTTTATAATCTCTATGGGATCTCTATAATCTCTATGGGATCTCTATAATCTCTATGGGATCTTTATAATCTCTATGGGATCTCTATAATCTCTATGGGATCTCTATAATCTCTATGGGATCTTTATAATCTCTATGGGATCTCTATAATCTCTATGGGATCTCTATAATCTATTAGATCTCTATAATATCCACGAGATCTCTATAATCTATTGGATCTCTATAATCTTTATGGGATCTCTATAATCTCTATGGGATCTCTATAATCTCTATAGGATCTTTATAATCTCTATGGGATCTCTATAATCTCTATGGGATCTCTATAATCTCTATAGGATCTCTATAATCTCTATGGGATTTCTATAATCTCTATGGGATCTCTATAATCTCTATAGGATCTCTATAATCTCTATGGGATCTCTATAATCTCTATGGGATCTCTATAGACTCTATAATCCCTATGGGATCTCTATAATCTCTATGGGATCTTTATAATCTCTATAGGATCTTTATAATCTCTATGGGATCTCTATAATCTCTATGGGATCTTTATAATCTCTATAGGATCTTTATAATCTCTATGGGATCTCTATAATCTCTATGGGATCTCTATAATCTCTATGGGATTTCTATAATCTCTATGGGATCTCTATAATCTCTATAGGATCTCTATAATCTCTATGGGATCTCTATAATCTCTATGGGATCTCTATAATCCCTATGGGATCTCTATAATCTCTATGGGATCTTTATAATCTCTATAGGATCTTTATAATCTCTATGGGATCTCTATAATCTCTATGGGATCTTTATTATCTCTATGGGATCTCCAATAATCTCTATGGGATCTTTATAATCTCTATAGGATCTTTATAATCTCTATGGGATCTCTATAATCTCTATGGGATCTCTATAATCTCTATGGGATCTCTATAATCTCTATGGGATCTCTATAATCTCTAAGGGATCTTTATAATCTCTATAGGATCTTTATAATCTCTACGGGATCTCTATAATCTCTATGGGATCTCTATAATCTCTATTGGATCTCTATAATCTCTATGGGATCTCTATAATCTCTATAGGATCTTTATTATCTCTATGGGATCTCTAATAATCTCTATGGGATCTTTATAATCTCTATAGGATCTTTATAATCTCTATGGGATCTCTATAATCTCTATGGGATCTCTATAATCTCTATGGGATTTCTATAATCTCTATGGGATCTCTATAATCTCTATAGGATCTCTATAATCTCTATGGGATCTCTATAATCTCTATGGGATCTCTATAATCCCTATGGGATCTCTATAATCTCTATGGGATCTTTATAATCTCTATAGGATCTTTATAATCTCTATGGGATCTCTATAATCTCTATGGGATCTTTATTATCTCTATGGGATCTCCAATAATCTCTATGGGATCTTTATAATCTCTATAGGATCTTTATAATATCTATGGGATCTCTATAATCTCTATGGGATCTCTATAATCTCTATGGGATCTCTATAATCTCTATGGGATCTCTATAATCTCTAAGGGATCTTTATAATCTCTATAGGATCTTTATAATCTCTACGGGATCTCTATAATCTCTATGGGATCTCTATAATCTCTATTGGATCTCTATAATCTCTATGGGATCTCTATAATCTCTATAGGATCTCTATAATCTCTATGGGATCTCTATAATCTCTATGGGATCTCTATAATCTCTATGGGATCTCTATAATCTCTATGGGATCTTTATAATCTCTATGGGATCTCTATAATCTCTATGGGATCTCTATAATCTCTATGGGATCTTTATAATCTCTATGGGATCTCTATAATCTCTATGGGATCTCTATAATCTATTGGATCTCTATAATCTCCATGGGGTCTCTATAATCTATTGGATCTATATAATCTATGGGATCTTTATAATCTCTATGGGATCTCTATAATCTTTAAGGGATCTCGAATCTCAGATGCATCATTTCGATTCTCAAAGGCATCTCAAAATCTCAAAAACGTCTAAAAATACCAGAAGGATCGCTATAGTCAAATCTCTAAACTCACTAAGGTCTCACTAAATGGAATCCTTTAATAACATAAACTACCAAAATCCCTAACTATACAGCCTGCCAAAATTAGCATTCCCAAATAACACAAAACCCACCAGCAGCAGATGCGAAGAGGCCAGCATGGCTATGCAGCCGGCGAACATGATGTTGACTCCACGCGGTGGCCACTTGGGAAAGACAAATGCGAATACCAGAGTGAGCAGTACAGAGAGGCTGACCACCCCGGCTATGATGTAGTGCAGCAGGCTGTCTGTTGCACGACTCTCGCCAAACAGCGGCCGCTCAATGGGCTCATAGCGGCCACTGGAACTCATTTGGCTGGAGTTTTATATTTGTCTGCTTTGACGATTTCTGTTGGCTATTAATGTAGTTTCAGTTTTTTTGTGCTGCAATTGAAACCAAATCAGTTAAATAGGATTTATATTTATATGATTTTTGTACCTGAAATTTATTGCAATACAGATTACTACATTAACAGTAGAACTACCAAGAAAGGGGGAATCCCCCCTTGACAATTCTTTGCTACACAGGAATGGAGCAACACAGGCACACAAAATTCAAGAACACAGGCTAAACTTTCTATTGTGCACCTTCTCAAACAAGAATCAAGTCACCAGCCCTCTGGACTATCGAGATATTTGATGATTATGCTAGAAAGTTGAAAATTTTCCATAAGCTCTAGTGTATTTAGTATGCCCCTGTGCACCAATCAGCACCCTTGCACCTCAGTGCAGCCTTGCCAAGTCTCTAAATTTCATCAGCAGGTCAACCACATGTGTCTGCATCAGCTTTGACTTTGCTGGTCACTAGAAGCCTTCACACAGACGGAGCTTCTGGACCTTCAACAGGTAGTACCAAGTGACTATAGACATATTGTTACAAATTTCTCAAGCTTTGCAAATTAAGCCTTGATGGTAGGCCTCAACAAGGCTCAAGGCAAGCCTCAACAGTTTGGACATCCTTAGCTAGTCTCTCAAGCATTCTATCATTACCTGGATACCATTGGTACCTTTAAGAGATTATACCAAGTGACTAAAAACACCCAGATTTGAATTTCTCTAGTTTTGCTAAGCAACCCTCAACAGTGGGCAAGCCTTAACTTTAACTTTTGAAGCCACTAGAGACCCTCTAAATGGTAAAAAAAACAAATAAAATTGTATATTGTTTATAAAATATAGCTTATATTTAAGATCATAATACAAAAAATTAGCACACATTAGGAACAAATAGCATACAGTTAGCATATAAAATAGGCTATATTTAAGGACTTTTGCTACACTTTTTGGTTTGGCATATTGTAACATATCTGCATATCCAATTTAAAAGTAAAGAATTTTGTATTTACTTGTCTTTTGTATTTGTATGATAGTATTTCTTTAGTATTTCTCTTTTATTGTACTTTCCACTGTATGTATTTATGTAATGTTGCATAATTGTTTTATAATTTAGTTTTGTTTAATGAACAATATGAAAAAATATATAATAAATTGTCAATGGTTCACTCATAAGAGGTCCCCGCTCTGATTTGGCACTTTTGGCTAAGAATTTAAAACAGGCTCCTCAGTATTCATTTTGTTACAATGGCGACCACACCAGAACTCAAATTCCAGGAAGGACTCCACTGGATCTATTGATTGACTGCAAATGTATTATTACAATTAAGTTACAGCCAATCAGCAGCGCGTGCCCAGTTAGCTGACATCAGCCTAGCCAATCAAATTGCAGGTGCAGATAATTTTGCTGTTTTACAGTCCAGAAGCTGCATCTTCCCATTTCAATGCTGTGTTGAATTATTTTTAATGTAATTGCACTTAATTTGTACCTAATGTAATTCTTAATATGTACTTTATACTATATTTTGGCAATTGCCATGATGTACTTTACTTTTCAAATAATTTTTTCAATGTTAATATTGTATTTTCTACTTGTTGTGAAGGTCACTTAATGGCAGTGCATCACAAAAGTGTACAAGTAATTCCTTTTGCTTTAAAGTGTTTTGCTTGATTCATGCTGTGCTCTGCGCTAGTTGTGGTAGGGAGAACCCGGGGCTTTGCTAACCCTGTTGGGTTCTGGTTTTTGTGTTTGTAACTGGCTTCTTTTTTGGTACTAGACCATTATTCTTTTAATGTTTTGTTTCCTCATTGCAAATGTCTAGTTGGGAATGCAAGCTCAATATTTATTTCTTCAAATTTAGTATTTATTGTAGCATAGTATTGTATATCTTTAATAGTGTATATCTTTCTTTACTTTGTATTTTTTTGAACATATACTTATATTGACAATGTGGACATTGTCTTTTCTAAGAGGAGAATAATGTAACATATCTGCATATCCAATTTAAAAATAAAGAATTTTGTATTTACTTCATGTCTTTTGTATTTGTATTATGGTATTTCTATAGTATTTCTCTTTTATTGTACTTTCCACTATATGTATTTACATATGTGCGCAACCTTGGGAATCACCCGGCCATTTCTATTGGCAACACACACATGTAAGTCACTATTGGCTGAGAGCAGTCATGTGATTACTATTCTGTCCAATAGCAACATACATGTATGTGTTGCCAATAGAAATAGCCGAGTGAATCCCAAGGTTGCGCCCAGGCATGTGCATTTATGTAATGTTGTGTAATTGTTTTATAATTTAGTTTTGTTTTAATTAACAATATGAAATGGCCCTAATATATAATAAATTCTCAATGGTTCGCTTGTAAGATTTTGCTGCTCTGATTTGGCACTTTCGGCTGAGAATTCAAAAGAGGATCCTTGGCATTCATTTCTTTACAATATATTCAGTATTATTATACTGCATAGTATACATGATACATGTAGCTTATAAGCCTAGCATGCTAGGTCAAGATATAAAATATATAAAAGGTCAAATAAGAAACAGACAATCTATTGAAAAGACATTTTGTCAAAAGATGACTTCTTAAATAAAAAAACATTTCATAGAAGTTGGTATGGATGATTTGTTAAAAAATATGTTTTGTGACTTTTGTTATATATCATTATTGAATGAATGATAAATAAAAAAATAGTTGAATGATAAATGAAATATAGTTCATATTGAATATAGGCCTATATCTACTGGGTCATTCCACAAGAGGGTCCCATCATGTTTCTAAACTTTAAGCACTTGTAACTTTTGAACCATAATAGATAGGCCTAGAACAAACCTGCAAAAAGCAATCTGTGTCAAGTCAAACTTCTAGTTCTATATTTTTCAAATAGCTGCTTATGAATTCTATAAACAACTGAACACATTGCAGAGCATAATCTATGCTGATGGTCGTTTTTTCATCACCAAACTATTTACTACTTGAATTCCAGTTGTTTCGCCCCCAAATGAAACGGTCGAAATGATGGGCAAAACGGTCTGGGGGGTGTCCATTGCCGAAATGGTTTATGGGCAAAGCAAAACGACCGGCTACCTACTAGTACTACTTTAGTGCACAATCAACACAAGTGTAGCTCAGAAACAATCAAAAATTTTAGCCAGCTAATTGCTAAATAAACAATGATCACTGTGATAACAATACATGCAGTGTGGTGTTTGTTTTACTTTATTGCACACATTCCTGTAATTGTAGATTTCAAAGTATTAACAAGCAAATAGGGTTTATATTAACAAATGCTGATTTTTAGAATTAATTGAGAAAGCCAATTCAACTTAACTGAATCGCTCCTTTATCTTATTCTAGTCAGGAAAATTTTGGCGAGAGCTCGAGAGCACGCTTTATGTGATCTAACTAGAGTGGGTAGTCACTAGTCCGTGTTGCCCATTGCAGGTTCAACAGGATGTAATCTCTAACTATAAAAATCAAAACTCTGTCTGTCTGTCTGTCTGTCTGTCTGTGTGTGGACAATTTTGATCGCTATGGACTCCCAAACCGCTCAACCAAATTACACCAAACTTTACACCCACCCTAAACTTACTACGGAGAATGTCTTAGGCTACCTTTTAATTTCCTAGACTCAAGTCTTCCTACCTAAAAGTACAAAAAACTGCTCAAAATGCGCGATTTTTTCACTTAATCCTCCATAGCGCCGCTACACTTCTACCGACCCTCTTCAAATTTGACATGAACAATCTTCAACTATTTTGGCACAATCGTGTAAAATTTCGAGTCTCAAAGTCAATCCTGAACGGCGCTATGCACTTTTAAAGTTAGTCTGCTTTTTTCAGCGAGACAGCCACCCCAACCTCCGCCCGCCTGCCCTCTTTCCCGATCTGGCTGGGCCCAGATGTGTAAAAGGGTTTCAAAATTGACTAACTTTCAGCTGCCATAAGTTTGCTCCACGTAAAGCGATTGACTTCAAACTTGACACAATTCTTCATTGACTCATTCTCTGTCTAACTGTAAAGTTTCAACTCTGTAACTCATTCAGAAAAGAAACTGTAAGCGTGTGAAGTTTGTCTGCTTTTTCTGTTGTTTGTGCCACTCACTCACTCATTCCCCCAGAGCCAGACGAAGGGTCAGGCGATAGGACTGAATGTACATAGCAAATGTACAGTGTTTTGGAATAACTTTATTTATAGCCTTCTCGCAAGTGGAGAGGCTACGTTTAGCCAAAACAGTTTAGTGAGAAATTCTAACCACTGCCCTCCCCTCTGTATAGGCAAACTCTGCAGCAGTTTAACAGTGGATGGCAATTGGCAAATCGAGGCAATCCAGCATGGTTTGTAAAAGCGAAAGATTTATGAAAAGGCGATGCGATGCAATGAAATACAACCCTACTAAATTAGGCACACCATGGAAATTTTAAGTTTCTCTTAAAAGTACTTTGAAATTTAAATGGCCTAAAAAATGCGTATTTCCTTGGTTGTTAGACTGATGCAAACTGCAGTGGAGCTGAAGATACACAAATTCCTTTTAGGGCTGCAAATTGGCAAGAAAGATGACGTGATCAAAGCATGAGAATAACGATGAGAGTAGTACGTCCCACAAACTGGCTTTCGAAGCAGGGATCGGCAGACTTTTACTTCAAAAGCCAGATAAAGAATCCAGCTTATGTGCGGGCCAGATGAGAGTGGAAAGGAGAAGGAATAGACTATTAGAAGAGAGGAGAGGCGAGAGGGGGATAAGAGAAAACATGAAAGATAAGAGGAGAGACAAGTGGTGAGGAGAGAGCAGAGAAGAAGGGAGGAAGAAGCGAGAGGAGGGGAGAAAGGAGGGAGAGGAAAGAGTAAAGCTGAGAAGAGGGGAGAGATGAGACAGAGGATCGATGAGAGGAGAGTAGAGAAGAGTGAGAAGAGAGTAGAGATGAGAGAGCAGAAAGAAGATGACAGAGGGTCAAGAGGAGAGGAGAGAGTAGAAAGGATAGAGAAGAGAGGAGATAAGAGGGGGAGAGAGGAGTGAGAAGAGAAGAGATAGAGATAAGAGAGGGGTGTAAGAAGAGGGGAGAAAGGAGAGATGAGATTGTAGAGATGAGACAAATGAAAGGAGAGATGAGAGAGTAAAGATGAGAGATGAAAAAGGTGAGAGGAGAGTGCAGAGAGACGAGAGAAGATAATAGAGGAGAGAGAGTATAGAAGAGGGAAGAGAAAAGAAGAGAGGAGTAAGGAAAGAGAGGAGTCAGAAGAGGTGAAAGAGAAGAGTACAGAGGAGATAAGTGAGAGAACGTATTAGAGAGTAAAGATGACAGATGAGAGAGCAGAGATGAGGGTGAACAGACGAGAGATGGAGAGTAGAGAG
Organism: Macrostomum lignano; assembly: GCA_002269645.1. Taxonomy (NCBI): domain Eukaryota; kingdom Metazoa; phylum Platyhelminthes; family Macrostomidae; genus Macrostomum; species Macrostomum lignano. Next base: position 158,739 of record NIVC01001762.1, on the reverse strand, counting down.
AACAGAAGAGAGTTAAGAGAGAAGAGATTACAGAGACTAGAGGAGAGAGGAGAGACAGGGAGAGAGAAGAGGAAATAGGAGAATGAAGAGGGGAGAGAGTAGAGAGAAGAAGAGAGATGGGAGAGGAGAGATGAGAGAGAGAGAGAGAGAGAGAGAGAGAGAGAGAGAGAGAGAGAGAGAGAGAGAGAGAGAGAGAGAGAGAGCGCAGAGCAGAGAGAAACGAGAAGAGATAAGAGAGAAAAGATAAAAGAAGAGAAAGGAGAGATAAAAACGCAGACAAGAGAGAAGAGAGGTGAGGGAAGAGACGAGTGACGAGGGGAGAGAGAAGATATAAAACAAGAAAAGAGATGAGAGGCTAGAGAGATTACAGAGATTACAGAGACTAGAGGAGAGAGGAGAGACAGGGAGAGAGAAGAGGAAATAGGAGAATGAAGAGGGGAGAGAGTAGAGAGAAGAAGAGAGATGGGAGAGGAGAGATGAGAGAGAGAGAGAGAGATAGAGAGAGAGAGACAGAGACAGAGAGAGAGAGAGAGAGAGAGAGAGAGAGAGAGAGAGAGAGAGAGAGAGAGAGAGAGAGAGCGCAGAGCAGAGAGAAACGAGAAGAGATAAGAGAGAAAAGATAAAAGAAGAGAAAGGAGAGATAAAAACGCAGACAAGAGAGAAGAGAGGTGAGGGAAGAGACGAGTGACGAGGGGAGAGAGAAGATATAAAACAAGAAAAGAGATGAGAGGAAAGAGGTGAGAGAAGAGGGGAGAGAGGAGAGAGAGAGAGAGGAAAGAGGAGAGAGGAGAGAGTTAAGAGAAGAGAGAAAAGAATAGAGAGGAGAAGGAAGAGACGAGAGAAGAGGGGGAGAGAGGAGAGAGAGGAGAAGAGAGAAAACGAAAAAGTAGAGAGGAGAGAGGAGAGGAGAGAGAAAAGAAAAGGGAAGAGATGAGATAAGAGATATGAAAGAGAAGAGAGATGAGGGAAGATACGAAAGAAGATAGGAGAGAGGAGAGGAGAGAGAAAACGAAAAGTAGAGAGGAGACAGGAGAGAGGAGAGAAGAGAGAAGAGAGAAGAGATAAGAGAGATGAAAGAGAAGAGAGATGAGGAAGATATGAGAGAAGAGAGGAGAGAAGAGAGAGGAGAGACGAGGGACGAGAGAGAAGAGAGGAAACAGAAGAAACGATAGAAATTTTAAAGGATCCAAGGGACATAGGGAGAGTCAGGGAGAGGCCAGAGTTTGCCAATACATGTTTTAGAGTCAGACAGACATTGCCTGACATTCTGTGAAGTAACCCAGCCAACAATATCAATGTTTGCTTCAAATCCTAATTTTACACTAATGTGTTCATTTTATGTCTACCTCTATCCTACTAACTATTAACAAGTTTTTGTTTGTGTATGACCTTAGATTTCAGAATACATGCAATTTAAGTAGTTCCGGGGATTGGAATTCCCCGGGTTCAAAATCCGCGGGTTTCAACAGCTTGTATGAATTAAATATCAACTTCATTTTGGTGGGTGGTCACAGACTGTTCCTAAGTTTTGAAAAAATATGAATAACCAATAACCATGAAGTATGGACCAATAGATAGCTCTTGTAATAGTAGCAATATCTCAACCTGTAATTTTTGGATAACATTGTCATTGGTACCTTGGCAATGGCCGCCTAATCCACCAGTAATCCACATGACCACATTGAAAGTTATGCAGTGGCGTCCCATATTAATAATTAAGGTCATGTTTTTGGCATGGCATCTTAGACTCAGTATTTTTTCAGTAATAGACTTCATCTAGTCTAATTTAATAATCATAAAATGAAATTAGTATTAGTAGGCCTAGCCTTAGACTTAGTATTAGTAAGATTGTCCATAATGCTTGATTTTCAGTCAAATCTAATTTGATTCAACTTTAAAGTAGGCCTAATAATAAATCTGATTCAGTAGACCCTATAGGCTTAGCCATAGGGTATAAATGAGTTTTAACTCATTAAGTCTGAAGAGTTTTTCAATTCATTGAATAGATTAGTCCTATATTGCTTAATAATATAATTATAAACTTATGAAGTTGTTAGGCCTAGGCTTAATCAGTTACATTTTAAATACAATCTTTCTTTGTCCTATTAATAGGCTAATAATGCTCTAGGAATTTTTCAATTTGCTTTTGCAATAAGCTTTGGGTATTCTTAAGTCAAGGCCTTATAAAGCCTTCAATGAATTCTTTAGCTGGACTTTAACAAGAAAATTTGTTTGCGGGGGATCATATATCAAAAATTAAATCAAGGTATTGCACTTATAGATGAAGTAAAGATAGTTCATACACTATCTAATAATTCCACGCCTGACCTTCCCTCATTTTTGTTTTATAATCCCCTTATAGTATAGACAACATTGTTTCACACTGTCAGGGATTGTATAACAAAATTGAAAGGAGGGTTAAAAAAGAGAAGGGAAGGACGCCAAAAAATCACGACTTACTTTTGTGGAATCTCTATTAGGTAGCCTAAACAAGGGTTTAGACAAGACATGGTACATGATCCCCTGCAAACAAATTTTAAACTTGGGGCATCATATTACAAAATTGATGAAAAGCCCAAGTTAGATAAGGGTACCCTTATCTGGAATAGATAAGGGTACCAGGTGCAAGTTACAACATGTTGCACAGTTAGCTAAAGGATACAATTTAGTGTTGTATGGTATTGAAATGATTTTGAATAAGAAATTCAACTTTTAATTTTTTTCACCTAAGCAGCCTGGGATGTAGATAATAAAAATATACTAAATGGTGGTTTGGCATCCTTTTAATTTTCATTTAAGGTTTTCCATCAAAAGCTAAGGCTTTATTTGACACTAATTTCTTAATGTCAAGGTGCTATTTTCAAATTCAAGGCATGATTATTACAAATGTTGCTAACCAAACTTAGGCAAACCTAGGGATAAAAATTCTAAGAAGGGCAGTGTCCCAAACTTAGGTATAATCATGCTTGGGCGCAACCTTGGGATTCACCCGGCCATTTCCATTGGCAACACACACATATAAGTCGCTATTGGATGGAATAGTAGTCATGTGACTGCTCTTGGCCAATAGCAACTTACATGTGTGTGTTGCCAATGAAAACGGCCGAGTGAATCCCAAGGTTGCACATGTATGGGTATAATACCTGTGTCATGACACAAATTGGCACAAAACCATTTCCAGTTTACACCTGAGACTAGGTATCAACAGGATCTTGATCCCAATCTCATTATCTCTAAATCCTGAAGGATCCCAACAATAATGAAATATGATCTGTGCAATTGAAGTTGATGGGCATCAACTTGCTGATCAAACAATGCACCGTGTCAGACTGCGATAATTCATCCCAACTTTGCAGTTTTGAAGTTTTTCTGCACCAAAGAAAATGCAACACCAGCCGGCCCAGCCTTTCAATCCATTCAAATTGCTGGCAGACGAGGACAATCCAGAAGCGGAGGTTGATGTTACCAGCGATGACGAGGATGACGAGGACGAGCAAAGCGGATCCGCGTCCGCCTCGGCTGTGGAGCCGAGAGGCGAGTCGCAGCACATCGGCAGCGAGCCGTCGAGCTCGGAGCACAGACTGCAGTACGCCTACACCCTGTGGTACAACAGAAAATGCTCCACTGTAGCCACCGGCTCGCAGAAGCCTTCGTACGATGAGACGCTCTGTCAGGTGGCCACTTTTCGCTCATTGGAACAGTTCTGGCACCTGTACGCCTACCTGGTCCGGCCCAGCGATATCGACACTCAGACTGATTACTTGATCTTCAAGGTGCGGGCAGCAGGTCGCTGGAACTTGCATTGTTTAAGCGCCTACATGTAGATAGGAAGATAGATAGATAACTTTCTAATTATCAGACATTGTACACTCTGTGCCCTCCTGGGTGTGAATTGCAAGACAACCTTTCTAATTATCAGACATTGTACACTCTGTGCCCTCCTGGGTGTGAATTGCAAGGCAACCTTTCTAATTATCAGACATTGTACACTCTGTGCCCTCCTGGGTGTGAATTGCAAGGCAACCTTTCTAATTATCAGGCATTGTACACTCTGTGCCCTCCTGGGTGTGAATTGCAAGGCAACCTTTCTAATTATCAGGCATTGTACACTCTGTGCCCTCCTGGGTGTGAATTGCAAGGCAACCTTTCTCATGGGTGTGAATGAGAAATGAGTGTGAATGGGTGTGAATCTGGTAGAAAACTGGCAGTTATCTGGTAGAAAAATGATAGTTATCTGGTAGAAAAATGGCAGTTATCTGGTAGAAAATGGCAGTTGTTTTGTAGAAAACTGGCAGTTATCTTTTAGAAAAATGATTGTTATCTGGTAGAAAAATGGCAGTTATCTGGTAGAAAACTGGCAGTTATCTGGTAGAAAAATGACAGTTATCTGGTAGAAAACTGGCAGTTATCTGGTAGAAAAATGACAGTTATCTGGTAGAAAACTGGCAGTTATCTGGTAGAAAAATGACAGTTATCTGGTAGAAAACTGGCAGTTATTTGGTAGAAAAATGACAGTTATCTGGTAGAAAACTGGCAGTTGTCTGGTAGAAAAATGGCAGTTATCCCACTGGGATTTGGGCAGTTGTCCTGTAGAAAATACAGCAGTCATTCTTTTGGGAATTCAAGGCAGTTATCCAGCTGGTGACCTAGTTTTTTCTTCGTGACTTTCAGTTGTAAAAAAGATCTGTATAATTTTCGCTTACAGAGCATCAAAGTGTCTAGTTAATCATTGATGATGAATTGTCCCCCTCCCACCCGCCGCCCGCCAGGAGGGCGTCCGGCCCATGTGGGAGGACGCGCACAACAAGGACGGCGGCAAGTGGATCATCCGGCTCAAGAAGGGCCTGGCCTCGCGCTGCTTCGAGGCCATGCTGTTCGCTCTGCTTGGCGAGCAGTTCGATGTTGGCGACGAAATCTGCGGCACCGTGATGTCTATCCGCTTCAAGGAGGACATCCTGTCCGTGTGGAACCGAACCGCCACTGATGACGTCACCACCAAGCAGATCCGCGATATCATTAAGCGGACCCTGAACCTTCCAGCCAACACCATTATTGAGTACAAGCGGCATACAGACTCGCTCAAGGACAGGTCCAGCTACAGGAATACCGATGTCTATGTGCGGTAGTGAGCACTGGCTGCCTGTGATGCGGCTGCGATGGTTGCGCTGCAGCTGAGTCAGCTGGGCTGTAGCTGAGTCAGTTGGGCTGTAGCTGAGTCAGTTGTGCTGTAGCTGAGTCAGTTGGGCTGTAGCTGAGTCAGTTGCGATTTAGCTGAGTCAGTTGTGCTGTAGCTGAGTCGGTTGCGCTGTAGCTGAATCAGTTGGGCGGTAGCTGAGTCAGTTGGGCTGTAGCTGAGTCAGTTGCGATTTAGCTGAGTCAGTTGTGCTGTAGCTGAGTCAGTTGCACCGCAGCTGAGTCAGTTGTGCTGTAGCTGAGTCAGTTGCACCGCAGCTGAGTCAGTTGCGCTGTAGCTGAGTCAGTTGTACCGTAGCTGAGTTAGCTGGACTGTAGCTGAGTCAGTTGCACCGCAGCTGAGTCAGCTGGGCTGTAGCTGAGTCAGCTAGAGGATCACTGAGTTGGTTTAAGTTCTCTTGGTTTAGCATGATTTATTAGTGTTTGGCTATGGGTAGATAGCCGCTGTGAGTATGAATAGACCCGTTTTCTGTCCTTAACTGTTCTCGAGTCATTCTATAAAGCTCCTCATGCCTTGTCCAATCTCTGTTCGAACTCAATCTCCATCAGTTTTCATGCAATTGATGAAGACATTTTCAATTGGCAGCAGTGCTGGTAGAAAATCAAACATGTTGATAAATAATTATTAATAAAAAGCTTTGCGGCTTTTTTACTTTGATGGTCCGCGTAGCCTCCTACTTGAAAACGTGAATTGAAATTTTTTTACTGACTTATTTTATCATTTGTTAATTTTGCTTTTTTATAGAATTTGATAGCTTTGGCTTTATGCCTGACAGTGCGGCAGTCAGGTGTGAGATTAATTCAGAATAGAGTTGTCATGTGTGAGATTAATTCAGAATAGAGTGGTCAGGTGTGAGATTAATTCAGAATAGAGTGGTCAGGTGTGGGATTAATTCAGAATAGTGGTCAGGTGTGAGATTAATTCAGAATAGTGGTCAGGTGTGAGATTAATTCAGAATAGAGTGGTCAGGTGTGGGATTAATTCAGAATAGTGGTCAGGTGTGAGATTAATTTAGAATAGTGGTCAGGTGTGAGATTAATTCAGAATAGTGGTCAGGTGTGAGATTAATTCAGAATAGAGTGGTCAGGTGTGAGATTAATTCAGAATAGAGTGGTCAGGTGTGAGATTAATTCAGAATAGAGTGGTCAGGTGTGGGATTAATTCAGAATAGAGTGGTCAGGTGTGAGATTAATTCAGAATAGAGTGGTCAGGTGTGAGATTAATTCAGAATAGTGGTCAGGTGTGAGATTAATTTAGAATAGTGGTCAGGTGTGAGATTAATTCAGAATAGAGTGGTCAGGTGTGAGATTAATTCAGAATAGAGTGGTCAGGTGTGAGATTAATTCAGAATAGAGTGGTCAGGTGTGGGATTAATTCAGAATAGTGGTCAGGTGTGAGATTAATTTAGAATAGTGGTCAGGTGTGAGATTAATTCAGAATAGTGGTCAGGTGTGAGATTAATTCAGAATAGAGTGGTCAGGTGTGAGATTAATTCAGAATAGAGTGGTCAGGTGTGAGATTAATTCAGAATAGAGTGGTCAGGTGTGGGATTAATTCAGAATAGAGTGGTCAGGTGTGAGATTAATTCAGAATAGAGTGGTCAGGTGTGAGATTAATTCAGAATAGTGGTCAGGTGTGAGATTAATTTAGAATAGTGGTCAGGTGTGAGATTAATTCAGAATAGAGTGGTCAGGTGTGAGATTAATTCAGAATAGAGTGGTCAGGTGTGAGATTAATTCAGAATAGAGTGGTCAGGTGTGATTAATTCAGAATAGAGTGGTCAGGTGTGAGATTAATTCAGAATAGAGTGGTCAGGTGTGGGATTAATTCAGAATAGAGTGGTCAGGTGTGGGATTAATTCAGAATAGAGTGGTCAGGTGTGAGATTAATTCAGAATAGAGTGGTCAGGTGTGAGATTAATTCAGAATAGAGTGGTCAGGTGTGAGATTAATTCAGAATAGAGTGGTCAGGTGTGAGATTAATTCAGAATAGAGTGGTCAGGTGTGAGATTAATTCAGAATAGTGGCCAGGTGTGAGATTAATTTAGAATAGTGGTCAGGTGTGAGATTAATTCAGAATAGAGTGGTACTCATGCAGCACTCATGCATACTCATATAGCATGACAGCATGACAGCAAATACTCATGCAGCATGATTCGCCTGTTTTTTTCCTCACAATACTAGTATTGTCAGTAGGCTGAAGCGAGCCTATAGCTAGCTTGCATTAATTCAGAAAATCTTTCCAGGCGCAGCAGGTCACGCCCAGCCTCGGTCGGGCGGCACTGTAAGCGCTGGGACCAGAGACTGAGAAAGGGAGAATGCAATCCTCGGTTGGGACTTCCCTGAAGTCCACGGAGCACTTTGAAGAGGTCAACAACAAGTTGATTTTTACAGATCGACGTCTACTATTGAAGCTCCCGTGCAAGTTGCTCGGCGCGCTGGTCAGTGAGTGCGGACTGCCGCGTGAGCTTGAGAACAGTTTCTGCATTGACGATGATGGCACAATGCGGCAGGTGGGTAGCGGAGATCTAAAATCCCAATGGATTGATGAATTTCTCAATGCTATACTTACTAAATCTCTTATATTCATTCCGCTGCAGTTGGAGTCCACGGCTGAGGTGCCAATGAGCAAGGTGTGGAAAGTCGCGCTAGGCTGGCTTCAAGAAAACTATGGCGACAGCTTTGGTGCTGTGTTTGTTAGCGCGATGCGCTGGGATCAAGTCGGCTGTGGCGACATTGCCAACAAGTTTGATAAGGGTGAGTGAGCGCCTTTTCAATACAGGCTTGCCGGCTGCTTGGGGGAGGATTTCAGAGGCGCCAAATTTCGAAAGATTTCAGAGGCGTCAAATGTCGGGGGGAGGATTTCAGAGGCACCAAATTTCAGGGAGGATTTCAGAGGCGCTAAACGTCGGGGAGGATTTCAGAGGCGCCAAATGTCAGGGGAGGATTTCAGAGGCGCCAAATTTCGGAGGGAGGATTTCAGAGACGCCAAATTTCGGGGAGGATTTCAGAGGCGCCAAATGTCGGGGGGGGATATCAGAGGCGCTAAACGTCGGGGGGATTTCAGAGGCGCCAAATGTCGGGGGGAGGATTTCAGAGGCGCTAAACGTCGGGGGGGATTTCAGAGGCGCCAAATGTCGGGGGGGAGGATTTCAGAGGCGCCAAATGTCAGGGGGGGGATTTCAGAGGCGCCAAATTTCGGAGGGAGGATTTCAGAGACGGCAAATTTCGGGGAGGATTTCAGAGGCGCCAAATGTCGGGGGGGATATCAGAGGCGCCAAATGTCGGGGGGATTTCAGAGGCGCCAAATTTCGGAGGGAGGATTTCAGAGGCGCCAAATTTCGGGGAGTATTTCAGGGGCGCCAAATTTCGGGGAGGATTTCAGAGGCGCTAAACGTCGGGGGGGATTTCAGAGGCGCCAAATGTCGGGGGGAGGATTTCAGAGGCGCTAAACGTCGGGGAGGATTTCAGAGGCGCTAAACGTCGGGGGGGATTTCAGAGGCGCCAAATGTCGGGGGAGGATTTCAGAGGCGCCAAATGTGAGATGTCAGCTGTGAAATGTGAAATGTGAAATGTCAGAAAGCACTAATAGAACCTGCTGTCCTTATAGCATGCAGTGCAACAGTGCATATAGGGGTGGTGCAGCTGATGTACCACTCTAAGGTCTTTCGGCTGTGCGGCCGCTCTAGAATTAGTCCATTTAGTGGATTGACGAAGTGCGAATTTGCGAGGCGCGCTAATGTGCATTGGATTTCCTGGAAATGCTCTCAGCCTGGTGTCTATTTTTAGCACAGTCCCCGCACCTGCAGTTAGTTGCGTCATTTTCCTGGAAATTTTCCGTCAATGATTCCTAGAAAAGCTCAAGTGGCTATTGTCGTTTTCTCTGGCTGCGTTCAGAGTACCTCTCTATGCAGAGCTGCCTCCATGGGGCATGGATATATTGAGCTTACAGTGTGTGCCCTTTGTTAGTCAGATATTAGTTCAAATTTAAACTGTTTCTCATTCATTCTTTCAGAACTCAGATTTTGTTATTCACCTATGGAGGTAAAACTGCTAAGAATTCAGTCAAGTAAGTTTGCGCTGTGGCTTGCTGTTTCTCTCCTCTGTCTCCCTCTTGCTTCCCTCCCTTGCCTCTCTTTGTTTCCTCTCTTGTCTCCTTCTGGTGTCTCCCCCTCTTGTCTCCCTCTCGTGTCTCCCCCTCTTGTCTCCCTCTCGTGTCTCCCCCTCTTGTCTCCCTCTCGTGTCTCCCCCTCTTGTCTCCTTCTCTTGTCTCCCTCCCTTGTCTCTTTGTCTCCCTCTCCTGTCTCCCTCTCTTGTCTCCTCTTGTCTCCTTCTCTTGTCTCCCTCTCTTGTCTCTTGTCTCCCTCTCCTGTCTCCCTCTCTTGTCTCCCTCTCTTGTCTCTCTCTTGTCTCCCTCTCTTGTCTCTCTCTTGTCTCCCTCTCTTGTCTCTCTCTTGTCTCCCTCTCTTATCTCTCTCTTGTCTCTCTCTTGTCTCCCTCTCTTGTCTCTCTCTTGTCTCCCTCTCTTGTCTCTCTCTTGTCTCCCTCTCTTGTCTCTCTCTTGTCTCCCTCTCTTATCTCTCTCTTGTCTCCCTCTCTTATCTCTCTCTTGTCTCTCTCTTGTCTCCCTCTCTTGTCTCTCTCTTGTCTCCCTCTCTTGTCTCTCTCTTGTCTCCCTCTCTTGTCTCTCTCTTGTCTCCCTCTCTTGTCTCTTGTCTCCCTCTCTTGTCTCTCTCTCTCTTGTCTCCTTCTCTTGTCTCCCCCTCTTCTCTCCCTCTCTTGCTTCCCTCTCTGGTCTCCCTTTCTGGTCTTTATTTCTTGTCTCTCTCATGCTTGTTTTTTTCCTCTTCGCATTTCTCCTTCATCTCTCATCCTCTCAAGCCCGCCTACGCAACCCCATTGGCAGTCGTCGCCTCCCTGGGCAATCGGCTCGACGTCGACGCCATTCGCGCCGCGGCCTCCGACGCGGCCACCGGCTCGCCCATCCAGCTGCCGACGCCCCGCGACCTGTCCAGGTGCGCCACCGCCCCCGACCTGGTGCAGCTGCTGGTCCGCTGCGATCGGATCGGCTGCCTCACCGGCCTCTGCCAGGACTCTGAGCAGGCCAAGGCAGAGCTGGCCGAACTGGAGCGGCTCATGTCCGAGCTGGCCCCTGCTGCTGGCAGCCGGAGCTAGCGGAGCCTGTCTGTCTGTCTGTCTGTCTGTCTGTCTGTCTGTCTGGCTTGCTGTGTGTCTGTGTCTGTGTCTGTCTGTCTGTCTGTCTGTTTATCTGTCTGTCTGTCTGTCTGTCTGTCTGTCTGTCTGTCTGTCTGTCTGTCTGTCTGTCTGTCTGTCTGTCTGTCTGTCTGTCTGTCTGGCTTGCTGTGTGTCTGTGTCTGTGTCTGTCTGTCTGTTTATCTGTCTGTCTGTCTGTCTGTCTGTCTGTCTGTCTGTCTGTCTGTCTGTCTGTCTGTCTGTCTGTCTGTCTGTCTGTCTGTCTGTCTGTGTCTGTCTGCCTGCCTCGTCAAGCACTCACAGGAGAGACCTTCCCCAGTAATCTTTGCTTGTCTTTCCCCTTGTACAGTCAGTCAGAAGGCTGCCAGATCAGATATGAGCACAGCACGCGCCCATCCCATGCCAGCTGTATGCTGCTGTGTCGGCAAGGAATGCGCGACTCGTCTTTTGCGCTTTTTAATATCTGATCCAATGTTTTATGTGGAGTTTGCAAATTAGCGTATAGCAAATATACGAAATCTATTCTATTTTTATTAAGTGTTTCACTGCTTTCATGTCAAGAAATTAAATAATTCTTTTCTACCCCGTCTTCTAAATCACTTTACAAATATTATGCCCTGACTACCTGGCATCACCTACCCTCACCTGACAAGCATTATCCTGACAACTCTGACATCTATATGTGACTGACACGACTGATATCCCAACCCTGACTCCTGACATCCCAAACCTGTCCCATTACATCTCAAACCTGACCCCTGACATCTCAAACCTAACCTCTGACATCTCAAACCTGACCCCTGACATTTTACATCTCACTCTGACATCCAAATTCTGGCTCCTGACATCTCAAACCTGACCCCCCACAGCCATGAATCACCAAACTTCAGATTCTCCTGAGCCCTCCGGCTGCTGGCAACGCAGCCAACAGCTCACAGGACTGGCACCTGACCCGTTCCTGACACCTTTCTTTGACTTCTAACCGCTAAACACGATGCCAAGTAAAGGCAGCTAATTTACACTTTTGGGGATTTATCCAGACGACAGAACTGAGGGGATTTTATTGCATGTACAAGAGATCGCCTTAGCCTGAACTAAAGAGTAGCAAGAACATAATGCTAAAGTTCGACTACTCATGAGTAGAAAGTATGGAGTGTAGCTCGAAAAGCTGGCATGGCGGGCAAAGAAATGACCCGGGTGGTGTCCTGGCAGTAGCACCCCGGGTTCGATTCGAATATGACGTTTTGGTCGCTCACTTAGCAGTTCAATCATCTATAAACTGTTTGCTGGTTTATTTTTATAAACAGCGATTCAGTCAGTCTGCCGTCGCTATGGGAGCCATTGAGGAAAGCCCGCGCCAATTGGTAAGCAGAGGACAATTATCCAATTATCAGGCATGGGGATCAGCTGCTGTTATTCGCTTGCCGAGGTGCCGCACCGCGGCTCCCAGCGAGTATCCGGGCGGAGACGGCGACGGTGACGCGAGCTTCGAATGGCTTGTCAGACCGCTGCACTGGCTGGCTGGGAGGCTGCGGAGAGGAGATGAGGTGCCAGGGATGCTGGGCCGGCAGGGGATGATGCAAGCAATTGGCGTGAGAGCTGATGAATCTGAAGATGCGGCCATGCAGTGGCGGATCCAGGATTTTCTGGGGGGGGGGGGTCATGGACCCCCTGGATCCGCCACTGCTCTTAACTACGAAAGGGCAAGCCTAAAATTTTGTTTCCGAGGAGAGTCGAGCCCCCCCCCCTAATTTTCTTGGGTGGGAGGTCAGCCCACCCCCTTGACCCTACCCTCTGGATCCGCCAGGGGATACTTACTGGCGTAGATGTACCTAAATCTACGAGCGTACTTACTGGCGGGGTGGTGCAGGTTCCGCGATTATGCCGCCGCGAGGCCCCTATCGCAACCCCCCAAGGTTTAACCCTGTGGTGCGCCCAGCCACCGCCAGTAGTCAGCAGGTTCGCAGAGGAGGCATTGGCGACCTTCATTCGGTCTGTATCTTGGACGAAGGCTAGATCACGGATGTTGTCCGAATTGACCAGCTCGTCCATTCACCGAGGGGGTGGCCGAGGTGTTTGTGCCGGGCCTTATTGAAGTAATGGCAGGGCGAATGTGATGCTTCGCGCGGTCTCCTCTCCTATGCCACAGCAAAGACAGGTGGGAGGGCAACCAGTTTGAAACTATCGATACACTAATAATAATAATAGTATTAATAATATTTATAATTGATTACACCTGCCCCAATTGGACCAGGTGTGCAACCGACAGCTCAGCCGCAGCTATAGCTATAATTGCGCGGCGCATCTGAAGGCTGCGTACGGCTGTTCAGTCCGAGGACTGGGGCCGGGTCGCCACACATCCTCAATTACCCCAGCTAATGCTGGCACCCATTTTACAGCTGGGTGAACTGAAGCAATGCAGAGTTAAGTGTCTTGCTCAAGGACAAATTGTTCCAGTGAGATCGGGAATCGAACCCCCGACCTTCAATTCGTGAATCCAACGCTCTAACCACTAGGCTATAACCCCTCTACTAGGCTAAAACCCTAATTTCTACTAGGCTAAAACCCCCTCTACTAGGCTAAAACCCTTTCTACTAGACTACAACCCCCTCTACTAGGCTAAAACCCCCTCCACTAGACTACAACCCCCTCTACTAGGCTACAACCCCCTCTACTAGGCTAAAACCCCCTCTACTAGGCTACAACCCTTTCTACTAGGCTACAACCCCCTCTACTAGGCTACAACCCCTCTACTAGGCTACAACCCCTCTACTAGGCTACAACCCCTCTACTAGGCTACAACCCCTCTACTAGGCTACAACCCCTCTACTAGGCTACAACCCCTCTACTAGGCTACAACCCCTCTACTAGGCTACAACCCCTCTACTAGGCTACAACCCCTCTACTAGGCTACAACCCCTCTACTAGGCTACAACCCCTCTACTAGGCTACAACCCCTCTACTAGGCTACAACCCCTCTACTAGGCTACAACCCCTCTACTAGGCTACAACCCCTCTACTAGGCTACAACCCCTCTACTAGGCTACAACCCCTCTACTAGGCTACAACCCCTCTACTAGGCTACAAACCCTCTACTAGGCTACAAACCCTCTACTAGGCTACAACCCCTCTACTAGGCTAACCCCTCTACTAGGCCACAACCCCTCTACTAGGCTACAACCCCCTCTACTAGGCTAAAACCCTTTCTACTAGACTACAACCCCCTCTACTAGGCTACAACCCCTCTACTAGGCTAAAACCCCCTCTACTAGGCTAAAACCCCCTCTACTAGGCTACAACCCCTCTTTACACTAGAAATACACTGTATTGCACTGGAAGAATCCACGGCCGGATGGTACATTCGCACATCTCCCTCTGAGTTTAGTCCTTTTAAGTGAGATATTCAGAGACTTTTCTGTTCAGTTTGGCATCGCAGAGCGGGTCTGCCTGTAGTCTGTGCAACTTGCAATGGAGCTGGTGCTGCTGGTGGAGCCAACTTTTGATATGTGGGGGTGACTTGGTGAGATAACCCGCGACCTCGTTGGTGTCCAGATGCTTCTACTCCTACTAAGGACTGAAAACGGTTGCACATTGCGGTAGCATTGTGATACAGTTGCAGTGGAAATTTGGACGGTGAGTTAAGGCTTCAATTTCTAATATTCGTCTGTAGCAGGTGCTGCATGGTCACACTGCTCAATGGCGCAGATTTCGGCTTGGAAAAGCGTCTTACTCTCGCGGAAGATGGTGATACCCGTTCAAGCGCGGCTGTTGAACAGCGAGCAGTCAGTGAAGCAGTGGATGCTCTCCGCCACTTGAATGTCCGCATGAGCTCTTGCAAAAAAACATCGCGTGCAGGGGAACACGGCAATGACTGAGGATATTTCCGATTTCGGGGAAGCGGCAGAGGCAAGCGGAATATTCGAGGCCTGCATGAGCCTCACTGCACCTGCGCCTGTCATTGGCCAGCCCAATACATCTCCCCATCATGCAGAGGAGCAATTCGATTCCGAAGGGCGCAGTTGAAGATCTCCCGCGCTCTTTGTTGGCTCTTTGTGCGCGCAGGCGGCCGGGACGACTGTCGGTCTGGACGGAATGTTGTTGTTTTCCTTTCCCGTGTTGCAGAAATTGCAGGCTGACAGGGTGAGGGGTTGGCGAACCGTCTGGGATCTCTTCTGCCCGATGACAGACCCTGATTACAGTGACATTAATTGACCCTGACCTCGGCTGTTTTCTAGGAACTTGCTAAACCTGTCATGTGATTTCATGCAGCCTGTCAGCCAGAGTTGACAGAGTGATTGGCCAATCGGAGTTGACAACCATCGGTCATGATAAGAGGGCTCCCTGCCGCTAAATTACGAGTATTTTACGTTTGAACAGAAACTGACATATTCATGTTTTACCTGGAAAACTAATTTTTACACATTAAACTGCCTATACAAGTTTGACTGTGCACAGTTTTACAGGTATTTATGACTTTATAAACTTTTAATTGTTTGGCGCACCTTTTTATTGGTAATTAAGTGTGGAATGGGACAATTGTGAATTTCATGATTTCATGATAATGGGTTCTATTTCCATCGATTATATGAATTTATTCTCAAAAAGTCTCAAAAATCAACTGTTACCACTGCAAGTAGAATTTGCTGTATTTCGCCTATTGTATTGAGGTGAGAGGGAGACTGTAAGGTGAGAGGGAGACTGGCTGGTGAGAGAGAGACTGCAAGGTGAGAGGGAGACTGGCTGGTGAGAGAGAGACTGCAAGGTGAGAGGGAGACAGGCGAGGTGGAGCAGATGGGAGGGTGAGAGGCAGAGCATTAGCAGACTTTGGAGTCAATCCAATGCAAAGGATGAGATAAGAGGTGTCGGAACTGAAATCCTCCAAGCGCCACGGGTCATTGTCTCCGTCCGTGAGCTGCAACGAGGCGCAGCGGGTCGCCCGCGATCTCCTCGCGACCTCCTTGCCTAGCTTCATCTGCGCAAAAAACCACGAGATTGGGATATTTTCCCTCTTTGAATTCTTCCCGATGCTCGCAGCGGGAGTCGCGAGCTCTCGCGGATCCCCGCCTTCTCCGCCTCCCACCCGAGCGAGCGAGTTGCGGATTGTCAATTATGCAAATTCGAACTGCCACAACACTGATATTTTATCTCGATTGTCCCCGCAGCGAATTCCTGGGATAAAACTCCCACCAACACCGCGACCTGTGCGGCAGGCGGCTCCCAAAGCCGATCGGTGCGGCGCTTCCCCTGCGGCTCGCGCAGTGAGGAAAGGGAAGACAGGAGAGCTCAGCGGGAGTCCCGAATTTCGGGTGCGCCTGCGGCACTCGGCCTTGGATGGGACTGACTGAGGGTCAGGGGGCTCTGGCTGGGCGAGTGGTGACTGCAGAAACCGGAAACTGCAGGGGTTGGATCTCCTGCTTACTGCTGCCACCCCACTAATCCCTGCCACCCCACTAATCCCTGCCCCCCGCTAATCCCTGCCACCCCCGCTAATCCCTGCCACCCCCGCTAATCCCTGCCACCCCCGCTAATCCCTGCCACCTCCGCTAATCCCTGCCCCCCGCTAATCCATGCCACCTCCGCTAATCCCTGCCACCCCTGATAATCCCTCTCACTTCGCTTGTCACCCTCCACCTTGCAGTCGCCTTGTAGTGTTAATAAACTATTCTGATTATTGCTTTTGAGTCCTCGGCTGTTTCCTGGCTGCCAGCATGCGGGCTGACGCCGATCTCTCAAGCCGTTAATCGAACTCGAAAGCTCGAACTCGAAGATTCGAATCTCCCGCCCGATTTTGTCCGAGCCCCGGCCAGCCGCTGTAAATCAATGCCGCTCAGCCGCTGCCGCATCCCCAGATCCCGCAGCTCCAGCATCCCTAGCGCCTCATCTCCTCTCCGCAGCCTCCCAGCCAGCCAGTGCAGCGGTCTGAACTGTTGCGCTATTCAAAGCTCGCGTCACCGTCGCCGTCTCCGCCCGGATACTCGCTGGGAGCCGCGGTGCGGCACCTCGGCAAGCGAATAACAGCTGATCCCCATGCCTGATAATTGGATAATTGGCCTCTGTTTACCTTGGCCGGCTTGGCAGGGTGGGGGTCCCTGACCACTGCCCTTCGGCACTTGGAACCGACTGCCTCTCACTTTGTCGTCTTGCTTAAAAGCTGCAAGAAGTGAATATTGTGAATTTCATTAATTCAAAGCAGGTCACTCATTTCATTGTTACTGCAAGCAAATGGGTCTGTGCTGACTGGAGGCTGTCAATCAATCATTTCGCTGATTGGAAGTGTCAAAAATCGATATGAGGCGAGGTGGAGTCTGGATGTCTGCTTCCCAGCAAACTCAATCAGCGCCGCCCTCCCCTGTCAGCCGCTCCAGACAGTCTTCTTTCCCATGAAGCAATTTCTGCAACACGGGAAAGGAAAACAACAGCAGCCGCCTGCGCGTACAAAGAGCCAACAGAATCGTCTTTTGCTGACTGCGCCATGGCCACAGCCTTAGAAAATAACCCAAATCAAATTGTCTTCCCACATGGCAATGCTTTTTGATTGCCTGCCGACTGCCCTGATGCCCGCTTTTTTATTTTTTATGAGCTGCGGCTGACACAGGGACAGTCAGACAATGGGAGGGCAGTGTCTCTGGGTTTTCAAAGTTAGGGCGAGTGGCTTCGTGCACCCTGGCGCATTTCAAGCGAAATTGTCACAAAACCGGCGAGAGGCATTACTGCCCATTCCGCCGACTCCCCTGAGCAGGCACACAAGCGCGCGGATACTTTATTTTAACTTAACTTAACTTAACCTAACTTTATTTTTTCAGGCTTGTACATTTCACTGCGCCTTGGGAGAAAGACCAAAGCCGAGATTGCAATTCAGAGACTGCACTTTAACATCCAGCCTCTGTACAGAATCTGAACAGACTTTGTGCTCGTGTCCATGGAGACAACATTTTTGGACTAGAATAAATCCCTACGGTGAAAGTTTAAGCAAGACGACAAAGTGAGAGGCAGTCGGTTCCAAGTGCCGAAGGGCAGTGGTCAGGGACCCCCACCCTGCCAAGCCGGCCAAGGTAAACAGAGGCCAATTATCCAATTATCAGGCATGGGGATCAGCTGTTATTCGCTTGCCGAGGTGCCGAGTATCCGGGCGGAGACGGCGAAGGTGACGCGAGCTTCGAATGGCGCAACAGTTCAGACCGCTGCACTGGCTGGCTGGGAGGCTGCGGAGAGGAGATGAGGCGCTAGGGATGCTGGAGCTGCGGGATCTGGGGATGCGGCAGCGGCTGAGCGGCATTGATTTACAGCGGCTGGCCGGGGCTCGGAAAAAATCGGGCGGGAGATTCGAATCTTCGAGTTCGAGCTTTCGAGTTCAATTAAAGGCTTGAGAGATCGGTGTCAGCCCGCATGCTGGCAGCCAGGAAACAGGCTGGCACTCAATGGCAATAATCAGAATAGTTTATTAAGAGTAGTAGGCGACTGCATGGTGGAGGGTGATTAGCGGGGTGAGAGAGATTATCGGGGGTGGCAGTGATTAGCTGGGATGGCGGGGATTAGCGGAGGTCGCAGAGATTAGCGGAGGTGGCAGGGATTAGAGGGGGTGGCATGGATTAGCGGGGGGGCAGGGATTAGCGGGGGGCAAGGATTAGCGGGGGCAGGGATTAGAGGGGGTGGCATGGATTAGCGGGGGGGCAGGGATTAGAGGGGTGGCATGGATTAGCGGGGGGGGCAGGGATTAGTGGGGGGCAGGGATTAGCGGGGGTGGCAGGGATTAGCGAGGGTGGCAGGGATTAGCGAGGGTGGCAGGGATTAGCGAGGGTGGCAGGGATTAATGGGGTGGCAGCAGTAAGCAGGAGTTCCAACCCCTGCAGTTTCCGGTTTCTGCAGTCACCACTCGCCCAGCCAGAGCCCCCTGACCCCCAGTCCCATCCAAGGCCGAGTGCCGCAGGCGCACCCGAAATTCGGGACTCCCGCTGAGCTCTCCTGTCTTCCCTTCCCCACTGCGCGAGCCGCAGGGGAAGCGCCGCACCGATCGGCTTTGGGAGCCGCCTGCCGCACAGGTCGGGGTGTTGGTGGGAGTTTTATCCCAGGAATTCGCTGCGGGGACAATCGAGATAAAATATCTGTTTTATGGCAGTTCGAATTTGCATAATTGACAATCCGCAAATCGCTTGTTTGGGTGGGAGGCGGAGAAGGCGGGGATCCGCGAGCGCTCGCGACTCCCGCTGCGAGCATCGGGAAGAATTCAAAGAGGGAAAATATCCCAATCTCAGTTTTTTGCGCGCTTGAAGCTCGGCAAGGAGATCGCGGGGAGATCGCGGGCGACCCGCTGCGCACGAGCTGGGCTGGAAGGTGGGGCGGTGCTAATGAGCCTGAGATAAATGGCTGTGGCGATTTTGTCAATACGATAACACAGCAGGGGGGCGGTGAGAGGTGGGGGTGGGCGACCTTGCAAGCCGATCTGTGGGACAAGTGGCTGCCACTTCAGCTATCAGATTGTCCCGCACAGCCTATCTTTCACTCTGCTAAGCTGTTGTTTAACTATCAGGTGTCGCATTAAGCGGTTGGCGGTTCTTAAGTAACCCGCCTTCGAGTCCGCTGGTCCTTTAACTTCTATTGCTAAGACTTGTGTCCATGGCTACTGGGACCACTCGGCTGGACTGGCTCAGGTGTCAACTGCAAACACTGGGATTTCAATGGGATTTCAGCGCCACGGCCGCCTTTTTTATTAATCCTTCGAGTAGTTTAAAAATTTTTTGTGGACACTTTGGGTTTGGGGCCGGCTTTGATTTCACGCCAAGGCAACTACCCTTGTTGGGCGATAAGCGCGCGTTATGCTAGATTTAGGCCCCCATTAAGCGGCCTCAGCCATGCTTTTAGCGCCGCAGCCAAGATTTTAGCGCCTCAGCTTTGATTTTAGCGCCTCAGCCAAGATTTTAGCCCCATTTTAGCGCCTCAGCCATGCTTTTAGCGCCTCAGCCAAGATTTTAGCGCCTCAGCTTTGATTTTAGCGCCTCAGCCAAGATTTTAGCCCCATTTTAGCGCCTCAGCCATGCTTTTAGCGCCTCAGCCTAGATTTTAGCGCCTCAGCCATGCTTTTAGCGCCTCAGCCTAGATTTTAGCGCCTCAGCCAAGATTTTAGCGCCTCAGCCAAGATTTTAGCGCCTCAGCCAAGATTTTAGCGCCTCAGCTTTGATTTTAGTGCCTCAGCCAAGATTTTAGTGCCTCAGGAAAGATTTTAGCGCCTCAGGAAAGATTTTAGTGCCTCAGGAAAGATTTTAGCGCCTCAGGAAAGATTTTAGTGCCTCAGGAAAGATTTTAGTGCCTCAGGAAAGATTTTAGCGCCTCAGCCAATATTTTAGTGCCTCAAGAAAGATTTTAGCGCCTCAGGAAAGATTTTAGTGCCTCAGGAAAGATTTTACCGTCATTTTAGCGCTTCAGCCAAGATTTTAGCGCCTCAGGCAATATTTTAGCCCCTCATCCAAGATTTTAGTGCCTCAGGCGTTTTACACTGAGTCTAATATTTAAAAAACTGAATCTAAAAATTAAATAAAGACAAAGAAAGATAGGATGAATGAATTTCATTGCATAAATTTTTTTTTATCGCTACAGTTCACCTTCAGTTGGTGCGTTTTGTTTTACAGGTTATATTTTCAATTTCGCGGAGTCAGACAGGAAGACGAAATCAATAATGCTTCATCAATACTTATTAATTACGATTAACTAACCGGCACACTGCGGCTCTGTACACAGGTGGTAGGGTTTAATCAAGAAGGAGAGTGTAGGGGAATAGCAAATTAATTATTCAAAGATTGCACTGCAGTTATGTACAGGGAAGAATTCCTGCAACCTGAAGACTGCAGCAATGGCCAAAATATCAAATTTCAGTATTGTTGAGAGTCAGAGCGCATCTGCTTGGGTCAGTTGGCCGCCTCCAGGTGGGTGAGCAGGGTCGGATTGGTCTTCGGCGAGATGTTCTCAACGATGGAGCTCAGCCGGTCGAGGCTGCTCACCTCCTCGGGCGCGGAGCCGCCGCAGTCGAAGCCTGGAATTTGAAATGCCGCCAATGTCGTAACGTGTCGTAATTGATTTTCCAAGAAAGCATGCGGGGTTGCTACTTGAGACCCCCCTGTGCCCTGGGGCGACTCCAGTCCTCATGGAATCTTGAATCGCGCGATAAACCCCCTGCAAAACGTGTCCGACTCTGGCCGCTGAAGGACCCGGGTTCGAATCTGTGCGTGGTCACATTCATTCAGGGCTTGTACAGTTCACGCAAGTCGATTAGAAAGTCGGGGCAGCTGTGCACCCTGTGTGAGCGCGTGTTTGAGTGCGTGCCCCTGCACGCCTAACTAACTAACGTCGCTGCGATGGAGGGGGATTCAAACCCAGGGACCGTAAATAAACCCACATGACATCGAATTTCATGACATCGAGTACTTTGAAAGACTCACCCACGGACATGTAGGCGTCGTGTCGCCGGGACTTCCACTGTGAGGCATCGCCACCGCCTTCTTCAACATCCTCCTCGTCTTCTTCTTCTTCATCATCCTCGTCATCCTCGTCGCCATCCTGATCCATCCTGGCATCGAGGGAGTCCTCGGCGCCGCCTTTGCCTTTGGGTTTGCCCGACTTGTAGCCGACGTCCAGCCCGACGCCGCCGAGGTCGCAGGAGATTTTTGCCACGGACTTGCCAGTCCGGTGCAGCATGTCCTCCAGGCACTCGATGTACTCGATGGCCTGGCGCAGGATCTCCACCTTGGGCATGCGCTGGCTCGGGTTGGCGCTGGTCCGACGTTTCAGCGCCTCGAACGCGTCGTTGACTTTGCGCAGCCGACGGCGCTCGCGCATCGTGGCGGCCTTGCGCCGGTCCACCGTGATGGTCTTCTTCTTGCAGGCCTTGCAGGCCCACAGCAGGCACTTGCCGTGGCCGCCCGGGGCCACCACATGCTCCTCCTGTGATGGCGAATGGCATGTCGAATCAGTGAGAAGCTGAGGGTTTGAGCTGCTTATCAGTGAGCAGCTGAGGGTTTGAGCTGCTTATCAGTGAGCAGCTGAGGGTTTGAGCTGCTTATCAGTGAGCAGCTGAGGGTTTGAGCTGCTTATCAGTGAGCAGCTGAGGGTTTGAGCTGCTTATCAGTGAGCAGCTGAGGGTTTGAGCTGCTTATCAGTGAGCCGCTGAGGGTTTGGGCGGACTTTTTAAGTACGCGTGGTACTTTTAAGTTTTAAATAGAAGTCATTGGGATTTCTTACCTTGTGACCGGCATTCGGACACACCGGCAGCGGGGTCTGATGCTGCAGCTCTTCACTTTGATGCTGCTGAGGCTGTTGCTGAACTTCCAGTGAGTCAGTGGTGCCAGCGGCGGCAGCGGCAGCGGCAGCAGCTGGCAGGAGCTTTCGTGGAGGTTTCGCGTCGATGTCAACTGAATGAGCAGCCGAGGTGGCCGCGCCAGTGGCGGCAGCCTTTGAAGTTGCCGACGTTGAAGTGGCGACGATGCAGTCCGCGGACTTCCTGTCAGCTGGCTGCTGCTGCAGCTGCTGCTGATGCTGCTGGTGCTGATGCTGAGGGTTCAGCTGCGCCTGGCTCTGGTGCTGATGATGCTGCTGCTGCACCTGATGCTGCTGCAACTGCTGCTGAGGCTGCTGCAGGTTAATCAAAGAGCCGCCGATCGTGGGCGAATGGCCGAACTTCGGGCTTAGCGAGCTGAGCGAGCTCGAATAGGAGTTGGCGGGGCTCATGTAGCTCCCCACCGCTGCGTATCCGCCTGCGTAGGCGGCCGCGGCTGCCGGGGCGCCGTAGAACATGTCCGGCTGTGGGGGAGCGGAGTAGATTCTCAGGTGAGTGAGGGTAGATTCTCAGGTGAGTGAGGGTAGATTCTCAGGTGAGTGAGGGTAGATTCTCAGGTGAGTGAGGGTAGATTCTCAGGTGAGTGAGGGTAGATTCTCAGGTGAGTGAGGGTAGATTCTCAGGTGAGTGAGGGTAGATTCTCAGGTGAGTGAGGGTAGATTCTCAGGTGAGTGAGGGTAGATTCTCAGGTGAGTGAGGGTAGATTCTCAGGTGAGTGAGGGTAGATTCTCAGGTGAGTGAGGGTAGATTCTCAGGTGAGTGAGGGTAGATTCCCAGGTGAGTGAGGGTAGATTCTCAGGTGAGTGAGGGTAGATTCTCAGGTGAGTGAGGGTAGATTCTCAGGTGAGTGAGGGTAGATTCTCAGGTGAGTGAGGGTAGATTCTCAGGTGAGTGAGGGTAGATTCTCAGGTGAGTGAGGGTAGATTCTCAGGTGAGTGAGGGTAGATTCTCAGGTGAAGAGAGGGTAGATTCTCAGGTGAGTGAGGGTAGATTCTCAGGTGAGTGAGGGTAGATTCTAAGGTGAAGAGAGGGTAGGCTCTCAGGTGAAGAGAGGGTGGGCTCTCAGGTGAAGAGAGGGTGGGCTCTCAGGTGAAGAGAGGGTGGGCTCTCAGGTGAAGAGAGGGTAGGCTCTCAGGTGAAGAGAGGGTGGGCTCTCAGGTGAAGAGAGGGTAGATTCTCAGGTGAAGAGAGGGTGGGCTCTCAGGTGAAGAGAGGGTAGATTCTCAGGTGAAGAGAGGGTAGATTCTCAGGTGAAGAGAGGGTAGGCTCTCAGGTGAAGAGAGGGTAGATTCTCAGGTGAAGAGAGGGTGGGCTCTCAGGTGAAGAGAGGGTAGATTCTCAGGTGAAGAGAGGGTGGGCTCTCAGGTGAAGAGAGGGTGGGCTCTCAGGTGAAGAGAGGGTGGGCTCTCAGGTGAAGAGAGGGTGGGCTCTCAGGTGAAGAGAGGGTAGATTCTCAGGTGAAGAGAGGGTGGGCTCTCAGGTGAAGAGAGGGTAGATTCTCAGGTGAAGAGAGGGTAGATTCTCAGGTGAAGAGAGGGTAGGCTCTCAGGTGAAGAGAGGGTGGGCTCTCAGGTGAAGAGAGGGTGGGCTCTCAGGTGAAGACAGGGTGGGCTCTCAGGTGAAGAGAGGGTGGGCTTTCAGGTGAAGAGAGGGTAGGCTTTCAGGTGAAGAGAGGGTAGGCTCTCAGGTGAAGAGAGGGTGGGCTCTCAGGTGAAGAGAGGGTGGGCTCTCAGGTGAAGAGAGGGTGGGCTCTCAGGTGAAGAGAGGGTAGGCTCTCAGGTGAAGAGAGGGTGGGCTCTCAGGTGAAGAGAGGGTAGATTCTCAGGTGAAGAGAGGGTGGGCTCTCAGGTGAAGAGAGGGTAGATTCTCAGGTGAAGAGAGGGTAGGCTCTCAGGTGAAGAGAGGGTAGGCTCTCAGGTGAAGAGAGGGTAGATTCTCAGGTGAAGAGAGGGTGGGCTCTCAGGTGAAGAGAGGGTAGATTCTCAGGTGAAGAGAGGGTGGGCTCTCAGGTGAAGAGAGGGTGGGCTCTCAGGTGAAGAGAGGGTGGGCTCTCAGGTGAAGAGAGGGTAGATTCTCAGGTGAAGAGAGGGTGGGCTCTCAGGTGAAGAGAGGGTAGATTCTCAGGTGAAGAGAGGGTAGATTCTCAGGTGAAGAGAGGGTAGGCTCTCAGGTGAAGAGAGGGTGGGCTCTCAGGTGAAGAGAGGGTGGGCTCTCAGGTGAAGAGAGGGTGGGCTCTCAGGTGAAGAGAGGGTGGGCTTTCAGGTGAAGAGAGGGTAGGCTTTCAGGTGAAGAGAGGGTAGGCTCTCAGGTGAAGAGAGGGTGGGCTCTCAGGTGAAGAGAGGGTGGGCTCTCAGGTGAAGAGAGGGTGGGCTCTCAGGTGAAGAGAGGGTAGGCTCTCAGGTGAGTGAGGGTAGATTCTCAGGTGAAGACCCACACCCTTACCTGTTGATAGCCTCTGCCATAGTAAGTCCCATAGTAGTCTGCAGATCCGTACAGGTAGGAGTTGATGGCGACCTGGCCGGGCGGCTGAGCAGCATTGTTGCCCTGGTGGCCGCAGCTACTTATAGATGCAGCTGCCGCAGCTGCCGCAGCCGCCGCAGCCGCCGCTGCCACCCCGCCGCCGCCGCCTCCTCCTCCGCAGCTGAGCGGGTCATGCTGCTGCTGCTGCTGCTGCTGCTGCAGAGGACAAGCTGACAGGCCGGCCGCAGCTGCTTGGTTGGCAGCGCAGCCGTTTGTGAGAACAGTTGTTGAGGATGAGGGATCGCAGGGGAAATAGCCCTGGCCGGCATAGGCGGATTGACAATCGCGCATGGCTTGGCGCGGATGGGGGACAGAGCGGGGCGACAGGAGGCTGCGCGAGAGACAGGCGGTCGGCCGGCTCTGCTGACTTTTTTTCTTCTTTTGCTCGGGAGTCTCGGAAACGCTCTCTCGTCAGCTGCTGCTGCTCAGAGGAAGCTGCTTGGGCAGTTGTTGCAGGCGGCTGGCGACATTTGCTGCCATACATTATAGCCGGCCAGAGGGGAGGCGGACGGCGCTGCAGTTGATGATCCATTGGCCGGCTGTGGCCCGCCTGTCGGGCTCGGCCGCCTGCAATTGGCTGCTGGGCCCTGCTGGACCCCGTGGTGAAAATGGATCCTTGATCCCCTGTCTCCTTGGCGGAGGGGGGGGGAGTTGGGGCTAATGGGATATTCGGGTAGGCTGGGAAATCAATGTCTGTAGCTGCGCCTGCCGGAGATTTTTACACTTGACTGCCTTCTGCTCTTTGCCTGGCGTCTTTTGCTTTACGAAATTGGCAAAATCTTATGATGACTGACTGACAGCGGCCAGCCTGCCTTGGCACATCCTGTGACTGAACGGACTCGCCTCTTCAATACTGTCACCATTTTCATTATTGCTCCCCACTGTCACTGCCCCCGTTGTCACTCCCTCTTTCACCCCCACTGTCACTCCCTCTTTCACCCCCACTGTCACTCCCTCTTTCACCCCCACTGTCACTCCCTCTTTCACCCCCCAATGTCGCTCCCTCTTTCACTCCCACTTTCACTCCTTCTTTCACCCCCAATGTCACTCCCTCTTTCACCCCCAATGTCGCTCCCTCTTTCACTCCCACTTTCACTCCCTCTTTCACCCCCACTGTCACTCCCTCTTTCACCCCACTGTCACTCCCTCTTTCACCCCACTGTCACTCCCTCTTTCACCCCCACTGTCACTCCTTCTTTCACCCTCACAATCACCCTCACCCTCATCTACCCTCAATGTCCCCCCCCTCTTTCACCCCACTGTCACCTCCTTTTTTTACTCCCACCTTCACTCCCTCTTTCACCCCCACTGTCACTCCCTCTTTCACCCCCAATGTCACTCCCTCTTTCACCCCACTGTCATTCCCTCTTTCAGCCCCACTGTCATTCCCTCTTTCAGCCCCACTGTCACTCCCTCTTTCACCCCCAATGTCACTCCCTCTTTCAGCCCCACTGTCACTCCCTCTTTCACCACGTTATCACTCCCGCTTTCACCCCCACTGTCACTCCCATTTTCCAACACGGAGGCCAAGTCCCAGAAAGATTCTATCAAAGATTTTGCTAATACGAGCAAGTTTACGAACAGTTTCACAGGTTTAATTTTTCATTTTTGCAGCAAACTGGTTCCGCGCCATTGGCGTTCGAATTCACGTCATGCACTTCGAATGAAAGTTCACAGACCAACCTGTCAAATTTGATGCAGATTTTGTGGGCAAATTTCTAGCATTCATTCAAAACAAAAGACTATAGGCTTAATAGAATCCCAAAATTGATGGGATATTTGCATAAGGATATTATTTCTGGAGTTGCGTCATTTGCACCTTTTTTATAGCAGACAGGTTAAAAATTGTTTGCTACGGTAAATGAAGCCCTGCGACCTCGCCTGCCCACCCGCCGCGCGAGACCGCGGACTGGACGAATGTGGGCCTCGCCAATCCCAGCGGGGGGAGGGCCGAGTCGGCCGGAACTCGAAAGCCGTTTAGCTGTCCGCTCGGTGCGATTCTGCCATTTTGGATGCGTTGGTTCGAATCTGCCCGACTGCCGTTGCGGGGTGTCCTTCTTAGCGAAATGTTGTGCAGAGTCAGACAGATGGGAGAGTCAGACAAGATGGGAGAGTTAGACAAGATGAGAGAGTCAGACAAGATAGAAGAGTCAGACAAGATAGAAGAGTCAGACAAGATAGAAGAGTCAGACAAGATAGAAGAGTCAGACAAGATAGAAGAGTCAGACAGTTAGCAGAGTCAGAATCAGGGGGAGTCAGAATCACTGGGAGAGTCAGACAGAATCAGGGGGGGGGGTCAGAATCACTGGGAGAGTCAGACAGAATCAGGGGGAGTCAGAATCACTGGGAGAGTCAGACAGAATCAGGGGGGGGTCAGAATCACTGGGAGAGTCAGACAGAATCAGGAAGAGTCAGAATCACTGGGAGAGTCAGACAGAATCAGGGGGAGTCAGAATCACTGGGAGAGTCAGACAGAATCAGGGGGAGTCAGAATCACTGGGAGAGTCAGACAGAATCAGGGGGAGTCAGAATCACTGGGAGAGTCAGACAGAATCAGGGGGAGTCAGAATCACTGGGAGAGTCAGACAGAATCAGGGGGGGGTCAGAATCACTGGGAGAGTCAGACAGAATCAGGGGAAGTCAGAATAACAGAACATTCAAACAGTCCAGTGTGTCAAAAATGGCAAGCCGGCAACAATGACGCGCTGAATTTCAATTCCAACATTCGCTCTCGCATCCCTGTGCCGCGCACCTGTTGCAGAAATTGTCTGCAATAAAAGCAACTGAAAGATGGAAAAAATATTGCTGGAAGATGGAGCTGACACCAAACGACCGAAGCTGCGTCTGACAAGGCTCGGGGCACGCACGAACTGCAGAAATAGAAAAACAAAAAACCCTGTGCACTGCAGCTCCATCCCGCTCCAGCGCACCTGTCAGTCGTGTGTTCCCAGAATCCCTATACCTTCTCCTCAGCCTCCCCGAATCTCACACGAGTCCCCGAGCTCGAGCCCCGGCTCATGCACTGTGGGAAATCGCAGACTTCTGAAACCTTGTTCACCAGACCGCACTGATCCCACAGGCCGGTGACAAAGGGGACATTTTCAATTGCGATCCCTGTTCGCTAATTACTGCTGTCCCAGACTGTGCAAATGAAAGTCTTAGCAAAATATCCCCAAATATCCCCATTGCCGCCGTGTGCGCGGCAGGTGCAGACGGCGGAAGCTGAATATTCCGCTGGCCGCTCCATCAGGCGGTGAGGGGGGGGGCGGCCGCTGCCCCCTGCTGCTTGACACGATCGCAGAGTCAATAAAACTGCAGGGAGGGTGGGGAGGGCGGAACACGCAAGGCAAGATGTTGAACAAGGGGAGAATTCCCGGAGTCTGTGCGGCGGGCCTGACAATTTCGATTTTCTCCCAGCCTCAATATATTTCCCACAGTTCTTCTTCGAGGCAGCGCTTTCTTCTTCTTCTTCTTCTGCTTTGCTTTTTTGCCCCTCGTGTCACTTTATGGACGGCTCGAAAAAGCAAAAGACGGTCGGGGGACATGCGACAAGAAATTGGGGAACAAGCCGCATTGTTGCACCTGTCATCATCTAGCAAAGTGGAGGCGGGGAACAGGGGAGGAGCCTGGGGGTCTGGAATGGGTTCTGTGCATGACTTTTGCAGAATTCGATTATTCGTCAAGTGCTTCGCGGAATTACACGAACCGAAAACTGGAGCGGTGCGTGATGTCTGACATGGGGGCTGACCTGCATCAAGGATGCAGTGCTGTGTATTGAGATGCAGTGCTGTGTACTGAGATGCAGTGCTGTGTACTGAGATGCAGTGCTGTGTACTGAGATGCAGTGCTGTGTACTGAGATGCAGTGCTGTGTACTGAGATGCAGTGCTGTGTACTGAGATGCAGTGCTGTGTACTGAGATGCAGTGCTGTGTACTGAGATGCAGTGCTGTGTACTGAGATGCAGTGCTGTGTACTGAGATGCAGTGCTGTGTATTGAGATGCAGTGCTGTGTATTGAGATGCAGTGCTGTGTACTGAGATGCAGTGCTGTGTACTGAGATGCAGTGCTGTGTACTGAGATGCAGTGCTGTGTACTGAGATGCAGTGCTGTGTACTGAGATGCAGTGCTGTGTATTGAGATGCAGTGTGCTTGGTACTGAGATGCAGTGCTGTGTACTGAGATGCAGTGCTGTGTACTGAGATGCAGTGCTGTGTACTGAGATGCAGTGCTGTGTACTGAGATGCAGTGCTGTGTACTGAGATGCAGTGCTGTGTACTGAGATGCAGTGCTGTGTATTGAGATGCAGTGCTGTGTACTGAGATGCAGTGCTGTGTACTGAGATGCAGTGCTGTGTACTGAGATGCAGTGCTGTGTACTGAGATGCAGTGCTGTGTACTGAGATGCAGTGCTGTGTACTGAGATGCAGTGCTGTGTACTGAGATGCAGTGCTGTGTACTGAGATGCAGTGCTGTGTACTGAGATGCAGTGCTGTGTACTGAGATGCAGTGCTGTGTATTGAGATTCAGTGCTGAGTATTGAGATTAAATGAGACTGAGACTGTGAAATGAAACTGACTGATGCCGTATGAGGCTGTGTGATGCTGTGTGAGTCTGTCCTCAGCTGAACTCAGCTTGCTTGTCACCTTGATTCCACCTGAGCCTTTAACCCTAGCCGCAACGGAGCTGAACAAATAAACACCTGCGGTCGCACTGGGGTGTCTCATGCCGCAGGCAGGCCGTTTAGCACTGCACTGGGGCAGCCAGGGACAGAACTGTTTACAAACGTATTCACCTGTTGAGTTTCAATTACTTTTTTTGACTCGTGCTCACATTGACTCAGAAAGTCTTCACAGGCAACGCTAATTCCTTGTTGCCGGGCAACAATTTAGTGGAAAGTCAGCAGCCGCTGAAATTGCAGACTGAATCCCCGCAGTCTGGCGCACGGAAACAAATGTTTAGTGCAGCTTATAGTTTTCCTGCATTTCCACCCCCTCCCGGAAGATAATTTCCAAGTCGCAAAAGCAGCGACAGCTGACATTTTTCTTCTTCTTCTGCTTTCGCTTAAACTTCGGTATTTTGTGCAGAAGCAAATCCTGCAGTGTTGGATGATGGGGGATTTCCTTTGAACACGGAAGGAAAAAACCGGTGGGCTGGAGGTGCCTGCCGGCCCTGCTCAGGCGGCAGCTGTCGCCGGGGCTCTCGGGTCGGGGGGATTTTATCGGGCAGCCTCCGCTCGGCAACCAGAGGAGGAGGAGGAGGCAGCGGGGCCGATGGGGACACGAGAGCCTTAATGACCCTCTTAGATTCCGCATTCCTCAGGCGGCAGCTGCGGCTCTCTTGACGCCCCGGACGGCCCTTGGATGAGGAACCAGCGGCAGCTGACGCCCGCCCGGCGCATGGCAGCTGCGACTGGACCAAAGGTTTTTTCTTTCTCGAAGCTTCAGCATCTTCCATCTTCCATTTCGGCTGATCCTGCGGAAGAGGCACGCAGGCTGGGGAAGGTCTTTGGCCCCCTCCCAGCCGCGTGCAATTTAACTGTTCAATGTTTCTGGCGCACAAAACTTTTGCAGATTCTGTCTCTGACACGGGGGATCGGGAATATAAAAGGAGGCGCATGGAAGATTATTTTTGTACGAGTGTAGCTCCCGATATTTTTGCCTTTAGAGTTGTCGAGATGTCGCAAACTCCAAACAAGTCTTGGGAGTTTTTGGCTGCTTTGCCAGCTTCAGTCTGCTGCAGTCTTATTCATCTCTTCATCAGCATCTGATCCTCTGCATTTCTCTAATCATTAACTCCGTCCAAACTTCAGAGCCTTGCTCAGGTATTGCTCGGATACCTGCAGATGCTCACGGGGTATTGATCGAATACCTGCCGATGCTCACACGGGGTATTGATCGGATACCTGCTGATGCTCACACGGGGGATTGATCGGATACCTGCCGATGCTCACGGGGTATTGATCGGATACCTGCCGATGCTCACGGGGTATTGATCGGATACCTGCCGATGCTCTCACGGGGTATTGATCGGATACCTGCCGATGCTCACGGGGTATTGATCGGATACCTGCCGATACTCATCGCCGATGCCAAAGCTCAATGGGAATCGCTCATGGAGCATTACATGTAGACAAATGTTTTGCATCATACCACACGACTGGCCATTGTGTCTCATGTTCCGTACCAGATGAAAACACATGGAAAGCGAAAAAGCTTTTGAATAGGCTAACATAAGGCAGGCTAAGGACCCGAGGTCAGCGTCTGTTCTTGAATATGCGGCTTCCTACCAGCCAGCACTTCACTAACAGTCAAACAGCATTCTGAAAAAACAGGCGGGTGAAAACTCTGTTCTGTCGAATAGGTAACCAGCACCCAGAGATAAGTTTGAACTTCATTTCTCCAAGCTTGAAACAACCGGTGCAAAAGAAAACAAGAGATAGAAAAACATTATTGAAAGTCAAATAAACAAAAAAAGTGAAAAGCAGCACAAAGTGGTTGCGGGCACAGCATAAACAGTTCTGTCCCTGGCTGCCCCAGTGCAGTGCTAAACGGCCTGCCTGCGGCATGAGACACCCCAGTGCGACCACAGGTGTTTATTTGTTCAAAGCGTTGCGGCTCGGGTTAAAGGCTCAGGTGGAATCAAGGTGACAAGCAAGCTGAGTTCAGCCTAGGACAGACTCACACAGCATCGCACAGCCTCATACGGCATCAATCAGTTTCATTTCACAGTCTCAGTCTCGTTTAATCTCAGTACACAGCTCTGCATCTCAGTACACAGCACTGCATCTCAGTACACAGCACTGCATCTCAATACACAGCACTGCATCTCAGTACCAAGCACACTGCATCTCAGTACACAGCACTGCATCTCAATACACAGCACTGCATCTCAGTACACAGCACTGCATCTCAGTACACAGCACTGCATCTCAGTACACAGCACTGCATCTCAGTACACAGCACTGCATCTCAGTACACAGCACTGCATCTCAGTACACAGCACTGCATCTCAGTACACAGCACTGCATCTCAGTACACAGCACTGCATCTCAGTACACAGCACTGCATCTCAGTACACAGCACTGCATCTCAGTACACAGCACTGCATCTCAGTACACAGCACTGCATCTCAGTACACAGCACTGCATCTCAGTACACAGCACTGCATCCTTGATGCAGGTCAGCCCCCATGTCAGACATCACGCACCGCTCCAGTTTTCGGTTCGTGTAATTCGCGAAGCACTTGACGAATAATCGAATTCTGCAAAAGTCATGCACAGAACCCATTCCAGACCCCCAGGCTCCTCCCCTGTTCCCCGCCTCCACTTTGCTCGATGATGACAGGTGCAACAATGCGGCTTGTTCCCCAATTTCTTGTCGCATGTCCCCCGACCGTCTTTTGCTTTTTCGAGCCGTCCATAAAGTGACACGAGGGGCAAAAAAGCAAAGCAGAAGAAGAAGAAGAAAGCGATGCCTCGAAGAAGAACTGTGGGAAATATATTGAGGCTGGGAGAAAATCGAAATTGTCAGGCCCGCCGCACAGACTCCGGGAATTCTCCCCTTGTTCAACATCTTGCCTTGCGTGTTCCGCCCTCCCCCACCCTCCCTGCAGTTTTATTGACTCTGCGATCGTGTCAAGCAGCAGGGGCAGCGGCCGCCCCCCCTCACCGCCTGATGGAGCGGCCAGCGGAATATTCAGCCTCCGCCGCCTGCACCTGCCGCGCACACGGCGGCAATGGGGATATTTGGGGATATTTTGCTAAGACTTTCATTTGCACAGTCTGGGACAGCAGTAATTAGCGAACAGGGATCGCAATTGAAAATGTCCCCTTTGTCATCGGCCTGTGGGATCAGTGCGGTCTGGTGAACAAGTTTTCAGAAGTCTGCGATTTCCCACAGTGCATGAGCCGGGGCTCGAGCTCGGGGACTCGTGTGAGATTCGGGGAGGCTGAGGAGAAGGTATAGGGATTCTGGGAACACACGACTGACAGGTGCGCTGGAGCGGGATGGAGCTGCATTTGGGGGGGGGGCCGGGTTGTTCCAGCACGCAGTTCGTGCCCTTGTCGCGTTCAGTTTAAGCTGGTTGTTTGTTTCAACAATAATTGATCTGCTTTCAGTCGGCAGCAGTTTTTTACTAATTGGCTTTGAAAGGAATCATAAAAATATTTGATCCAGACTGGCGCCCGCGCTTTTCAGTTCATCGCTGCCACGGCCCATT
Source organism: Macrostomum lignano (assembly GCA_002269645.1). Taxonomy (NCBI): domain Eukaryota; kingdom Metazoa; phylum Platyhelminthes; family Macrostomidae; genus Macrostomum; species Macrostomum lignano. The sequence continues at coordinate 126,272 of NIVC01001762.1, read as the reverse complement.
AAACAGCTAGCTTCTGAAGCCTCACGACATCGGTTCTGCTGACTCTACCAGAAAGCCAACTTTTATCGATTTCAACTCGTGCTTTTTACATCTTTCAAATGTGGGGCAATGCTACACAGACATTGTTTGTCTCAGATCTTTACAAAAAGTCAAATAAATTATCTATAAAACCGACCACGTTGACAAATCAATGCTTGGAATTTTCTTTCACTTCTGTCGCTTCCGCTGTCGCTTCCGCTGTCGCTTCCGCTGTCGCTTCCGCTGTCGCTTCCGCTGTCGCTTCCGCTGTCGCTTCCGCTGTCGCTTCCGCTGTCGCTTCCGCTGTCGCTTCCGCTGTCGCTTCCGCTGTCGCTTCCGCTGTCGCTTCCGCTGTCGCTTCCGCTGTCGCTTCCGCTGTCGCTTCCGCTGTCGCTTCCGCTGTCGCTTCCGCTGTCGCTTCCGCTGTCGCTTCCGCTGTCGCTTCCGCTGTCGCTTCCGCTGTCGCTTCCGCTGTCGCTTCCGCTGTCGCTTCCGCTGTCGCTTCCGCTGTCGCTTCCGCTGTCGCTTCCGCTGTCGCTTCCGCTGTCGCTTCCGCTGTCGCTTCCGCTGTCGCTTCCGCTGTCGCTTCCGCTGTCGCTTCCGCTGTCGCTTCCGCTGTCGCTTCCGCTGTCGCTTCCGCTGTCGCTTCCGCTGTCGCTTCCGCTGTCGCTTCCGCTGTCGCTTCCGCTGTCGCTTCCGCTGTCGCTTCCGCTGTCGCTTCCGCTGTCGCTTCCGCTGTCGCTTCCGCTGTCGCTTCCGCTGTCGCTTCCGCTGTCGCTTCCGCTGTCGCTTCCGCTGTCGCTTCCGCTGTCGCTTCCGCTGTCGCTTCCGCTGTCGCTTCCGCTGTCGCTTCCGCTGTTTACACCCTTTAGCACTAAAACTATTTTAACCCAACCGAACATGCGCGATCTCCTACTAACAAGTAGAAAATTTGAGCTAGAATACTGTATGATGCAAATTAAAAAAAAGTGTGCAGAATTTTCTGATCGATAGTCAGGCTGCATATTGGCGATATTTATCGCAATTATCAAAGCTGAGCGAGCTACAGACTTCGCCGCAGGTTTATTTGGCAGGTAGTGAGAAGCGGACAGAACAAGGATGGTGCTATCACTTGAAGCATCAGCAAATCAGGCAAACAAAGGGCCCTTTAGGAGCATTAATTCTGATTAAGCTATAGAAGCGAAAAAATTCTGTTTTACAATCAAATCGTTGGCAATTTCAAAGGCCCTGATTTGTTTGCTGTTCTAAACATTGAGAAAATATGCAGCAGAAACCATGGCAACGGAAACCCTCAGATCAGAGCCGCTCTTTGATGAGCCGCTCCAGCTACTCGGCTTAATCTGTCGTGAGAATCTCAGTAGCAAAAGGGCTGCGATGAGCTGGCAAACACTAAAATACCTCAATACTGCATCACTGCAACACTGCAACACCTCAATACTGCATCACTGCAACACTGCAACACTGCAAGACTGCATCACTGCAACACTGCAACACTGCAAGACTGCATCACTGCAACACTGCAACACTGCAATACTGCATCACTGCAACACTGCAACACTGCAAGACTGCATCACTGCAACACTGCAACACTGCAAGACTGCATCACTGCAACACTGCAACACCTCAATACTGCAACACTGCAACACTGCAACACTGCAACACTGCATCACTGCATCACTGCACCACTGCAACACTGCATCACTGCAACACTTCATCACTGCATCACTGCAACACTGCATCACTGCATCACTGCAACACTGCAACACTGCAACACTGCATCACTGCAACACTGCAACACTGCATCACTGCAACACTGCAACACTGCATCACTGCAACACTGCAACACAGCAATGCTTCATCACTGCAACACTGCAACACTGCAACACTGCATCACTGCATCACTGAACCACTGCAACACTGCATCACTGCAACACTTCATCACTGCATCACTGCAATGCTTCATCACTGCAACACTGCAACACTGCAACACTGCAACACTGCATCACTGCATCACTGCAACACTGCAACACTGCAACACTGCATCACTGCAACACTGCAACACTGCAACACTGCAACACTGCAACACTGCATCACTGCATCACTGCAACACTGCATCACTGCAACACTGCAACACAGCAATGCTTCATCACTGCAACACTGCAACACTGCAACACTGCAACACTGCAACACTGCAACACTGCAACACTGCAACACTGCATCACTGCATCACTGCAACACTGCAACACTTCATCACTGCATCACTGCAACACTTCATCACTGCATCACTGCAACACTGCAAAACTGCAACACTGCAATGCTTCATCGCTGCATCACTGCAACACTGCAACACTGCATCACTGCAACACTGCAACACTGCATCACTGCAACACTGCAACACTGCAACACTGCATCACTGCAACACTGCAACACCTCAATACTGCAACACTGCAACACTGCAACACTGCAACACTGCAACACTGCAAGGCTTCATCACTGCAATACTGCAACACTGTATCACTACAATGCTTCATAACTGCATCACTGCATCACTGTATCACTGCAACACTTCATCACTGCAACACTGCAACACTGCAATGCTTCATAACTGCAACACAGCAACACTGCATCACTGCAGCACTGCAGCACTGCAGCACTGCATCACTGTAACACTGCAATGCTCCAATACTTGAAGCACTGGAGCACTGACACCTTGCACCACAGAAGAGTGCTAATACCGGATATTGAATACTGAACGTAAAATCAATATTTCAATCTCTGCATTTTCAATTAAGTGGCATCATCGGCTGGGAATTCTGAACGGAACAAATTATAAATTGGGTGTTGCCGCTTCAGTCGAGCAGACTAAGGAATCGCTGCTGATTTGATTCCTAAAGTCAAAGCCTTGTTTGTCAGACCGAAGACTCCAAGCCTGCCACATTAACCCGCAGTTCAATGAAGCCGTCAAGCCGTCAATTCTTGAAGCTGGCCGTGCCAGCCTGCGCTCTCCTTGTGCTGCTTCCGGCTGCCATCTCCGCCGGCCGGCAGGTAGTCAGCATGAAGTACCTGGGCTGCTACCTGGACTATGTTGGCGGCTTGCCGGAAATCAACGGCCTTGTTGGCCTCCACAAGATTGGCGACTACAGCAAAGGTGGTACAGGACCTTTCTACGTGTCTGGCAGCATGACCTGGCAGCTGTGCTTGGACGTGTGCTCAACTGCCGGCTTCCCCTACATGGGGCTGCAGTCTGCCATCGGCTGCTATTGCGGCAACCACTACGGGGCGTACGGTGAGGCTCCGGAGTCGCAGTGCAACCAGGAGTGCAAAGGCAACAGCTCGCAGGTGTGCGGCGCCGCCAGTCGCAACTCCGTCTTCGAACTGACCTACCAAGGTGAGCGCGTCATGCAGGTCGGTGATGCGGTCGTTTTTAGTTAGAGGCCGGGGGCTGTGTGCACGCCAGGGTACTTTAGGTGACATTGTTACACAACGGGCGAGAGGCATTACTGCCCATTCCGCCGACTCCCCTAAGAAGGCACACAAGCGCGCGGATAATTGCGTTTAATGCATAATTTTTTTTTCAATTTTACTGCCTGATCCCGCCCACGTGATTTCAGAAAATGGGCTGCTCCGACTGCAGGCTGGCAAGCCGATTGTTGAGGCCGTGAGCTCGTACACCCAGCCGCTCTACTCACTTGCTGAAGCTTTTACTGTCCGCCAGTGCGCCAGCCTCTGCTCCATGGCTGACTGCCAGGGTGTGTTATTCAACCAGCAGGCCGCAGGCAGCAACCCCTGCTACCTGCTGAAGTTTCCGCTGGTCCCTACGAATCTGAGCAGCGTCGTGGGGGATTTCTACGCTCTGGTTTAGAAGCCTCTAGCTTAAGCATCTTGAGCGATTGAGCATCTGTGCAATCCCCCCCCCAGCCACGTTGTTGAGCGATGGAAATAGTCTGTCGCAGAAAAAATGGTTGCATGGATTAATCAGTCAGCCTCACGAGTTCATGACCAATTCGAACTGCACTTGATGCTCAATAAAACAAAATCAATTGATGCGCGATTGTTGCACTGCATGGCGTTTTACGAGCGTACGAGCGGTACTTAGGAGAAATACGAGAGAAGTCGCATTGAATTGAGGGTTTTATTGCCTTTTAATTTCTCATTATCTCAATAAGAGTGCGCGTACCTCACTGATGTATCTCACTGACATTTCTCCCTCACTGACGTATCTCACTGACGTATCTCACTGACGTATCTCACTGATGTATCTCACTGATGTATCTCACTGACGTATCTCACTGACATATCTCCCTCACTGATGTATCTCACTGACATATCTCCCTCACTGATGTACCTCACTGACGTATCTCCCTCACTGACGTATCTCACTGATGTATCTCACTGACATATCTCCCTCACTGATGTACCCCACTGACGTATCTCCCTCACTGACGTATCTCACTGATGTATCTCACTGACATATCTCCCTCACTGATGTACCCCACTGACGTATCTCCCTCACTGATGTACCTCACTGACGTATCTCCCTCACTGATGTACCTCACTGACGTATCTCCCTCACTGATGTACCTCACTGACGTATCTCACTGACGTATCTCCCTCACTGACGTATCTCACTGACGTATCTCCCTCACTGATGTACCTCACTGGCGTATCTCCCTCACTGACGTATCTCACTGACGCATCTAACTGATTATCTCTGACGCTTCTCAAATGACGCATGTCAATGACGCATCTCAATGACGTATCTCAATGACGTATCACTGGCATATGGTCTTAGAGCCTGCGCACGGAGGGCTGTTGACGGCGTCAGCATCCAGGGTCAGGGTCCTGTTGTTAGCTCTCTCTCGAGAGCTCAGTATCTACGATGCCCCAGCGGTGTCGGTGAGCCACAGGCAGCAATGCAGGGCAGGCAACGCCTTTCGGCTAGCAAGGTTTATGACATCCAGTTAAGGCATCCAGGTTTGCTTAAGGTGCGGGTAGCATCAGCTGCTCCTGACCTGGTGCGGAACCTGGACGGCGAGGACACGTCGGTACCGCGGAAATCCGGTAAGTACAGACAAGAGCTTGTCGTCTACTGTCTGCCAAGGACTTCTAGACTAGAAGTACTTGCTGTCTGCATGGTAAAAACGCGGTATTTTTCGTTGTTCTTTACAGCGAGTCATTAGCTTGTACTTGTAGCATTAAGCACAAGAGTTCAAAAGGAAAGCAATTTCTGATTTCTGTCTGACCTATGGACAGACAAAATGGTCCGTTCTACTTTAGTTAACTTTAGTTGGGAATCTACTTTACGTCGATACATGTACATGTAGCTGCAATTAACAAGACAACAAAGTACTACTATGCTAATGTGAATTGATGGCCCAATTTTTAAAATGCTACAACCATAGATAATGTAAGATTACTACTAGGCTTTCGAGTGACCCTAGGTTTACGAGTAAGCCTAGTAGTAGGCATATTGTCCCATGACTGAGCGTGCGTTGAAAAAATTCTTCGTCACAGCACTGTACTTTATTATCTGCACGCTTTTTGTTCCTGCAGCTAGGAGTTCCTAACATAGACATTTTCTTAGTGACCATAGACACGCTATTATCTGCACGCTTTTTTCATTATCTGCACGCTTTTTTCATTATCTGCACTCATGGGACAATAAAAACACTAGAGGGTCTGCACTCGCCTAATTTCATGTGAATAAGCTACTTATTGGGCGTCTGTATAGAGTTTTTTGGATATAAATGTTAATTCTATATTTTGATTATGATGTATTGTAGATTAAAAATTTATAACATTTCGGATCCTCATTTTTCCATTCATGCATGCAGTCGTAGAAATGATGCAGAGCAAGACGCAGTTGGTTCTAGTGGAGCTGCGCTAGGTAAATCAACTGCCATTGAAGGAATCTGTGTACTTAATGTGTACTTAATACTTAATTTGTATTAAGTGACCCATCTAGTGTTTTTAGTATCTGTGGCTACAACTAAGTTATCAGGAATACAAGTTTCCTTCTCAGGTCAACAACTAGTTAGATAAATTTACATAATACTTTGACGCAGATATTACAATCAATATCTTTAGATAGCAATTACATCTTAAAACTTTTATTTGTCCTGAAATTAAACTACTAAGCCTGAAACCATAATAGTGCTTTTGCTGCTGATGCTTCCTAACATTTGTTTAAAATAGTGAACTCGAAGTCTGTTGACGTTGAATGAATTCAAACGTAATATTTTATTGGAACTAAGTTGTTAATACATCTGATTCTGATGTGCTATGTGATATTCTTTATCTGAGTTTCACTTTAACCTTTTCAAACTGTTTTTTAAAAAAAGAGGTTCTGGTCATTTGATCCTTGGTTTAAAAAATCGAGAATTAGTTTAAAAATAAATGAAAAAGCTAGCTACAATACTAGATACTTATTATTGAAAAATTACTTCAAATAGCCCGACAGGGTCAATGTCTGACGAAGAGATAATCGACAAAAGCGTCGAGAAGAGCCAGGAAAGTAGGGTAGAAACTAACCATGTTTCGGATAGCCTCACATTGCTCCTTTATTTAGGTTTATTAATTGTTACACTTCTAACAGTTTGGCTGTTTAAACATCGTAGATTAAGATATATTCATGAAACAGGCTTGGCTGTTATTTATGGTAAGTTTCATTACTCCGATGTATAATATAATTTCAATGTATAATTTCAAAAGTATGAATACAAGGCAAAAATAAAAATATCTGGTGTTCTTAGTTGACTAAATTATTTTATCTAAATTTATTGATTCATTAAAGCTGCTCTATTATAAACATAAGATTTAAATAAAAAAGAAGAAATACTTTTCTGAACAGTTATCTATCTAGTATACTAGAAATAAAATAGAAACTTTTATCTAGACTAAAATCAATATTGAATTATATAAAATTTTTAGAATTCTTATTTAATTCAAGACTGCACAGTAGTAGATATAGGGGGGATATATAGGCCTAAGGCATGTCCCTATCATGGTATTAAGTTTTATTATTTAATATTTTATAGGCTATATACATATACATGCACCTTAGTAGGCCTAATCTATAACTCATTTATAGTTTTCTGGATCTATTCCCAAGACTATATATAAGTTTTTAATTATATTATTTGTATATATTTTAGATTATAATAAAAAGTTTTATTGTATGTTTTTATAATGTGCATATTATTTATATATATATTAAAATTAAGCTAAAATATGAGGGGTTCAAACAACTTTGTTGTTCACATAGTTAAAGTAGAAATTTTAGAATAATGTTGTATTTTTTTAAACACATCCTCCAATGATCAATGCACTTCTGCTAGTGTTCTGCTGTAAGGAAGGTCCATGTACAGTAGCCATAGCTGTAAGCAAAACTACGGCTTATTCCAAATTCTTCATATTCCATAGCCATAGGGATCCCAATATTACCATATTCCTGTAGTTCCTATAGTTGTAGCCATAGTTTTAACAAAAAGTCTATTAAACAAAATATTTTGAATCAAGAAGATAACCTAGTGCTTAAACAACTGCAAATTAAGTTTAATTTTTTTTCAGAGCAACAATACTTAATTGTTACTGAAAGTACTAATGCTGAACTTTTTCACATTAATAAAAATTAGAGTTTGCTAGTGTTTTATTGTACTTTTTAGGTCTATTTTAAAAGTTTCTAAGTTGACAATATAGTTTACTAAAAGTATCTTTGTTTTACTCTACCTGTTTCTAATATTTTTTCATTTTTTAACATTAATAACTATGGCTATAGGAATCTATGGAATGTGACAACAACTACCATATTTCTGTAGTCGTAGCCATAAGAACAGCTAGCTACCATAGGCATATCCATAGCTGCCATAGGCACCTATTTTATCATATTTGCCATAGGATCCCATAGCCATAGCTACGGCTATGGTGGAACACAAACTTCTGCCATTGGTTGCATAGCACCTAGATGCTACTGGTGTAGAACTTTGCCAGCTGGTCCTCTAGCTATTGGTTGGCAAGGCTGATGACTTATTTATTAGACTTGAAATGATATGAACAAAATAGCTATTTGAGCTAACAAAATAAATAGATAGAAATCAGAAGGTGCTAGGTCAGGTTAGGGGTTAATGAAAAGGGCAGCAATGCCTACTTACTATATCTAGATGCACAGAGCCCCTTGCAATTAAGTCAAAGTAAGAAAATGCCAGATCTAGTGATTAGGCAAGATAGGGAAGGATTTTGAACCCTACAATATTAGTAGAATTCACTACAACCTAGGCAGTATAAGCTAGGGCATTGTTATGAAACAACAAGAGGCTAGTACTCAGCTTCCCTTACCTCTTCTAGACAACTGCCTGATGAAGCTAGCTTAGCTATTTAGCAAAGTAGATACCAAAGATAGGTATTTAGCTAGTAGGATCCTTTGATAGTAATTGAAAAAAAACAGCCCAGGATCTTGATAGCTAAATTTGCTTGCTTAAACTTATGGAGGCCCTTTCCCTAGGGCACTACCACTCTATGGAATCTTGCTTAGACTTAAGGTCATAGTGGTAGGTAGATCTAGTACTTATCCTTAGTTATATTTCCTTTTTTAAATCCATCTGAATTCTCATTGTAGAGGTCAAGCATAAGCCAACATGAGCTAAGTTGGTTTTGCTTGTGGTCCTATGAAAGCATTCAGGGTACCCATCAGGCATTGATCTTGTTATACCTTAGGATTTGGTATTGGAGCTCTTTTTTTGACCTAGCTTAGCTAGGTGACCTAACTAGCTAAGCTAGAAATTTTGGCAACTCAAATTGAACAAACTTTATCAAACAACTTGGCTACTGCCTCAACTTTCAAGGTTCACCCTACCATACAAATGTGTTGTAATGTTGCTTGATAGTATGCAGAGAAATACAAGTTATAGGGTATAACCATAGGCATATCCATAGCTGCCATAGGCACCTATTTTATCATATTTGCCATAGGATCCCATAGCCATAGCTACGGCTATGGTGGAACACAAACTTCTGCCATTGGTTGCATAGCACCTAGATGCTACTGGTGTAGAACTTTGCCAGCTGGTCCTCTAGCTATTGGTTGGCAAGGCTGATGACTTATTTATTAGACTTGAAATGATATGAACAAAATAGCTATTTGAGCTAACAAAATAAATAGATAGAAATCAGAAGGTGCTAGGTCAGGTTAGGGGTTAATGAAAAGGGCAGCAATGCCTACTTACTATATCTAGATGCACAGAGCCCCTTGCAATTAAGTCAAAGTAAGAAAATGCCAGATCTAGTGATTAGGCAAGATAGGGAAGGATTTTGAACCCTACAATATTAGTAGAATTCACTACAACCTAGGCAGTATGAGCTAGGGCATTGTTATGAAACAACAAGAGGCTAGTACTCAGCTTCCCTTACCTCTTCTAGACAACTGCCTGATGAAGCTAGCTTAGCTATTTAGCAAAGTAGATACCAAAGATAGGTATTTAGCTAGTAGGATCCTTTGATAGTAATTGAAAAAAAACAGCCCAGGATCTTGATAGCTAAATTTGCTTGCTTAAACTTATGGAGGCCCTTTCCCTAGGGCACTACCACTCTATGGAATCTTGCTTAGACTTAAGGTCATAGTGGTAGGTAGATCTAGTACTTATCCTTAGTTATATTTCCTTTTTTAAATCCATCTGAATTCTCATTGTAGAGGTCAAGCATAAGCCAACATGAGCTAAGTTGGTTTTGCTTGTGGTCCTATGAAAGCATTCAGGGTACCCATCAGGCATTGATCTTGTTATACCTTAGGATTTGATATTGGAGCTCTTTTTTTGACCTAGCTTAGCTAGGTGACCTAACTAGCTAAGCTAGAAATTTTGGCAACTCAAATTGAACAAACTTTATCAAACAACTTGGCTACTGCCTCAACTTTCAAGGTTCACCCTACCATACAAATGTGTTGTAATGTTGCTTGATAGTATGCAGAGAAATACAAGTTATAGGGTATATAGACTATCTCCTCTTCAATTGCTGCTGACTTTAGCCCTTTCAGGGTGAAAAATTTAATGAGGGCTTGGTATTCTTACTTGTCCATTTGTTGAAAATCCAGAGGTTGCTTAGAATTTGTGCAGAAAAAAATATATTGAAAAAACATAAAAAGAAAACACTATGTACTATATATTTCATATAAAAGTACTTTTCAATACCAAAAAATATTCACAAAAAAGCTTTTGAAATGGCTAAATGGCAAAACTTTTGAAACAACTTTGTAAGTTTCTTTTCGACTAAGTCATTTGTCTTTCCATAAGTTAAACAAATACAATTAAAAACAAATTAAAGATATTGTTATACCTTTTACCATTATAGAATTTTTGCACAATAAAGTTTTCAATGCATTTTGACTTGTATTTGTAAAAATTTGTTGGAAGTTACAATCAATAGAAATATGCACTATTATATGTATACCAAAAGGATTGTATATCCTTTGTTTTTTTTAAAAGTGTCAAAGTAGTTCAGAAACGAATCATTCAAATGTTGTTTGAAATTTCTTATTAGCAACTAGCAACAAAGATTCTATGCTAAGACTTTTAAATATTATGTATTAATATAACCTTTTTTTAACAATTACACAATGATCATACAGATGATTCTATTTATTCTAATCTTTCATTTATGTAAAACCTCTAATATTTTACCTGCTAATTTTACCTGTTTTAAGATACCTTAAAACATATTAACAAAATAAAAACTTCTTATTTGTCAAACTTTGTCAAAAATATATTATTATAAAAAATTAATCAATTTTGCAACTGGTTATATCTTTGCCATAGCTTATGCTGACCAGAATAGCAATGACAAGGTTAGCTAGTAATTGTAGTTATGTATGTATATAAAAGTTTGATTAAAATAAAATACCTTGCTTTGTCTAGGCCAATCAAATTTTTTCCTCAACACTAGATTTTTTGCTGGAAAATGGTGACAATTTTCCAGCTAGGTCCAAGATTAAGAAAGTTTTAATTAGAAAATTTAATCAAATTTTATTTTTGCTAAGTTGTTAATGCTGCTGACAAGCATCCAATACTAGTATGAAGTAAAAATGCTACTTGTGGTGTTGCAATCACTATTCAAAATATCAACCCTTAGCAACCCAGATGCCTTAACAACAAGTACTCAAGCCTTAGCAACCAATGAAATCAGCCACCTTGGCAACCAGTACTCAAGCCTTAGCAACCAATGAAATCAGCCACCTTGGCAACCAGTACTCAAGCCTTAGCAACCA